>VZTH01008939.1:96185-175531 GCA_013397815.1 Aleadryas rufinucha | reverse complement strand
GCCCCCGTGGCGGGCGTTCCCCGGGCCGCCGGCCCGGCGCAGACGGGCAGGGGCAGTTGCACGGGAGCTTGTTGTGTCGAGCGCATCGTGGGAAGTGCCGGTGGCGGCCCGTGTTACTCTGCTGGGCCACTCTGGTGGTGGCTGCCGCCCCCGCCCCTTGCGGGGCCCGGGGCAGCGAAAGGCACTGCAGCACCCCCGAAGTAACTGCGGTTCCTGTGACAGAATTCGCCTTAAGAAGCACTAACCGAAGGGCTCCGCTGCTGCCGCTGCTCGCTGCCTTCGGACTGCATATGTATCCCCCGCTAGGCCCCGCGGGGCCACTCCAGGAAGCGGCGGGTTTGGAATATGATTTGCGCTCGTTCTCTCGAGCAGGGGGAGACGCCGTATATGGTCGGCTTTTGTGGAGCTGCATCGGTTTTCCTGATGACTTGCTGTGCGTGGTGATGCCTTTCATTTCTGTGCGTCTAACAAAGCCAATTTCACATTTTTTCAAGCGTTCTTGTCGCCTTTTTTGCTCTTGTGCACCCACAGAAAACTGTGTATAGGTGCCTTAAAATGACACGAGCTTGATCCTTGTGCTGCACAACCCCTGGGTACAAGCTCCCAACTCTGTACCCTGTAATAAGTTTAACTGCTCTGCTATTTCCCCCAAATTTGGGTGGATTGAGATCAAGTATCTTATTCTAAATTGGTGTTTCTCAACTTAATTACATACCTCCTGCTTACTCCTATGCCCATGCCTTTTTTCAAGACATGCACCATATTAGTCTTGTTTTAAGAGCGTTGTCAGCCTTTTTATGTGTGGTTTACTTTTTTTGTGTGTAGCACACATGAACACAACCCCTTCTCCTCAGGCATTTATCTTGGCTGCTGGAAAAACCCACTCATGATCCTGAATGCCTTCAATATAGGACTCTGCAGCAATGCTGGAATTGTTCTTCTAAAGCACTTCTAAAGTGCTTCCTTTAATTTAAGATATGGATTTCAAAGAAAAATCTCCTATCAGATTTAATTTACCAGTCTGTAGCCAAAATACAGGGGCTGACCAATGCAATTTCTCCTCCTTAAATTGTACTCATTCAAAGTGTGGCCTCACTGTGCTAGCACTCCATAGCTGGAGCAGCTCAGGGGAATTTGTCTCATCCCGGTACGGAGTTCCACGACCCGGCTGCTGCTCGTGGCCCAGCCTCTGACTGAACCGGGCCAGACCTGCAACGTTGCTTTAATCTTGCTGGTTTACTCAAGCTTTGAACGTTCCCTGACATAGCTGAATCTGCTCAGATTTTTCTAAAGCTGTTCAGACGCTGTTCAGATGCATCTCAACAACCAAGCCCGGCTCCCCCGAGAGCCGCCCATCACACAGAAGCGTCAGGCCGCGCCGGGCCTGCCAGCACCACAGCGAGGAGCAGCGGCCTGAGCGCACCCACCGCGGGCGGCTGGGCCACGCGGAACGCTGCGGCTGTGCCTGGGGACGGGCGGGGCGACTTCCGCGGGGCCCGGCACGACTTCCGGGGGAGGCGGGAGCGGCGGGTGCCGCTGCGGTGCTCGGTTCCGCTCGGCTCCTCGCCCTCGGCCGCCGCCATGGCCCGCAAGAAGCTGCACCGGCCCATCGCCGCCATGGCCAAGAAGATCCGTGAGTACCGGGCGCTGAAGGATCGGCCGCGGGACTCTCAGCGCTTCGCCGTGGACTATGAGACCATGCGGCGGCCGCTGACCCAGAAACGGCTGCCGGTGCGGGCCTGGGAGGACGTGCGGAACGAGAACAGGCTGTTCGCGCTGCTCTGCCGCCTGCCGCGCTTCGGCGTCGGCCGCACCGTCACCCGCAAGTCATGGCTGTGGGCGCACGACGAGCCCTGCTACTGGGTCATCACCAAGGTGAAGGCGGACTACATGGCCGAGGTACCTGCCCCGTCCCGCCGCGCCCTGCGGGGCTCCCGCCCGCCGCCCCGCCGCTACTCACCCTCAACAGGTTTCTCTTCTCTTTGCAGAACATGGACCATGGAAGAGCCTGGGGCTACCTGACCTTCAAAGGTAAAACCGGCTCGTTTTCCCACACACGAGGGCAGGGCTAGAGAGCACCGGGTGCGTGAGGGTGGCAAGGAAACCGCGGTGTCCCTGCCTGGGAAGTTTGTTTTTCTCAGATCTTCTAATGGGAAAAGAAGTACCCCGCGTTTCAAAAGCTGGGATCTAGCCCCTTCGGAGTATCTTTCCAAGGAATGCTGTGGGAAAGCCAGTGCAGTATGACCTTGGGGAACAGCAGCACTAAAAGAGTGTTAGATGAGCTGACAGAGTATTCTGAGACTTTCAAAGCAAGACACAGTATGAGCATGAGGGGTATTCCAATTAAAATTGTCACTAAAAAGGAAAAAGTGCAATGGCAAGTAAGTTGTGTTACTGGAATTTTAAATTAATGATTGGAGTTGCATGAGTGAATTTTCCTTTTCAGAGCTGCGCTATATTAAGTGTACAGTTTTCCCTTACTGGAATTACTGAAATAGTACTCATTCGAAGGTTTTTAAGTTGTTGAGCATTTTTAACACTTAGTTGTCCAGGAAGCTGTGATGAGTGTAGGGAGAAATTACCTTTGTTCTTTAGCCATGGAAATGGAACTTGAGAGAGACAAAGCAAAACTTTAAATTAAGAGAGGGAGTCACCCACAGGGCTGGAACATCTTGCCTGTAGTCCTTCCGGCCTGTTTCTGTTTCGATTCTCAAGGACAGAAGTGAGATCCTATAGTACAGCAGGGAATAATTTGTCCAGCCCTTTGAAAACTCTGTTTCCTCTTGCGTGTTGTAGCATTTTGGGTGCCAAAGTGTCAGCAATTGTTGTGTTTCCTGGAGGCAGATTCTTGTGATGGTGTTGCCCACTGGTGTTCATCATCTTTTCCCAGGCAAAACTGAAGAGGAAGTGAGGGAGATTGACAAAGCCATGTACCATGACTGGCGTGTGGTGCCCAAACATGAGGAGGAGGCCTTCAAGAAATTCACCCCAGTGCCTGAGGGGAGTGTTCGGTTCCTGCCATACCCACCACTGCTCCGAGCCATGATCCTTGCACAGTGGCAGAAGGAGGGAAAGCCAATCATGGAAGAGCCAATTATTGATCTGGAGAAGGTCCTGGCCTCTCCCCAAGAGCGGGCAAAGAAAAAAGCTACAGGGACACCAGTATAAAGACTTTTTCTGTGTCCTGACCATCCCATGTGCTCTCACTGCCTGTTAGAAGCCCAATGTACAGGGATCTTACAGAGCCCCTCTGTGCCCATTGTGGTAGGATGTTTCCAGCTTTCTCCTCAGCCCTGTACAGTCACCTCATCTGAAAGGGAGGATGCAGATACATTCAGACTCTTTTTCCATAACTTTGGTTTCAGTCAGTAGAGGAATCTTCTTGGTTCCCTGAATAGTCTCTAAATACACAGCTCCAGTCAGCCAGCTGCAGTTCTTTGGAGCGTAACGTTTTTTACATAACTTGGGTCCTGCGTGAATCACAGAAAAATGACTGCGAATATCACGGTATTTCACAGAGCTGTGAAAAAATGTATCTGCAAATGGAAATAAATGTTTTCTTAATTCTGCAGCACAGTTCTAAGAAAACTTGTGAATTTTTTTCAATGCCTGGAGGTCATCATGATGGCCAAATGCAGAGCCATTAGCTCAGGCACAGCATCTGGTTCCCCGAATGCTGCAGAATGATCTGGGTTACTTGCATATGAAGGCAGTGAACAAGAAGTGAGGAACATGACTTCAATACTAAACTAATCCAAAGCTATCCATCTCTTACTCGCAAAGATGGCTGTCAGGAGATAGGAGAAATTATTTTAATTCGGGTGATGCAAAAGAGGTGGGATTGGCTCTAATCACTTGAAGCCAATTGTAAATGACTCCTGTTCCAGGGCAGCATGTTGTGAACATTAAAACATGCAGCTCCTGAGCACAGTTCCTGGTATTTTATCTTCTCTTGCAGTGGCTGTGGATGCTTCTGCTGTGTCAGAGGCTGTTGGAGGGTCTGGTTTGGGTGTGGGTGGAGGGAGCACGAGAGCTGTCCAGCTCTATAGATCAATTCCCTGCAGAAGTAACTGTTTAGTTCCTGTGTCTGCAGGTAGTCAGGAGGTGGTGTTCCATTTACTGCAGCATCCTGAAATCACAAATAGCCTGAAGGGATTTAGTGAGGGAGAGCACAAACTGGACTCTCTTCCACCCAGTGTGTGTGGCCTGGATGAGGCTGGAAACATGTGGCCCCAGCCAGCAGGAAATGGCTGTCATCAGGCAGGAGCACACAGATTGACATCGGCTACTTGTATTTCCATAGGGTTCCTCACCAGAGGCCTCTGAAAGATTAAGATGCTATGAGATAAGAAGGAAGGCTTTTCTTGTGAGTTAAAAAGTTGGTCCTGTGACAAGGAGCAGAGTCTGGGAAGAACTGAGCCTGCCTTGTTGTGGCAGGAGCACTGTAGAGCATGTGCCAGATCTAGTTCTCTGGCTTCAGAAGGAATGGGAGAATCCAGGAGAGGGAGAATCAGGAGTGTTGTTAAAGGCACATTTTGAGGCTGTGAGCCTTCCCATGGCAGCTGCTGTGGCTGGAAGGTAGTTTGTCTGATTCCCATAGCCTCCACTGCTGGGCACTGAGCTGAGCTGGTGTCTTCCTGTCCTCACCATGATTGAGGTACTACTGAACACAAACCAAGAAGAAGGAAGATGGGAGGGAGGTGTAGTTGTGAGTCAGATGGGATGAGTAGAACAGTCTAGTCCTCTGTCCTGCACAGCTGGGATCTGAACATAGCTCCGGGAAATGTCTCCCTGAGGTGGCACACAGAGTCTGACCACAGTGGGCAGAGCCAAGTGCTGGTCACAGCATCCCCCAGCAGTCCGAGAAAGGCAAGAAATGACCCATGACCAGGGGATACCAGGGAGCCAAGCCAGGTGCAAAAGCAGATGGAGCTGGTAAGGCATAGACTCACCCAACAGCTTGGGTGAGGAGGGATCTCTGAAGCAGATGTAGTTGAGATCCAGCCCCCTGGGTCCAAGGGGTCTATCCAGGAGCAGCTGGAGACAGACACAGTTACAGGCATGTTGAAGACCCCAGGTCGTGCTTAAATGAGGCTCCTGGGTGTGCCGGTTTTGGCCAAATTCAGGGAAACTTCCGAAAGGAACGTCTCCTCAAAGGAAGGCAGGTTATAGCCACCCCTCCCCCACCAGGTTCGGGAAGGAAATATTCCTCGGAGGAATGTGAAAGAGGAAAAAACCTATTTATTTAACAAAACACACAGGAAAAGAATAATAATGCTAAATAATAAAATCTCTCGCTGTGGAGAGAAAACCTGAAAGTTTTAGAGTCGTTCTGTGAGTGTGGTCTCTCTCCTCCTCCTTGGAGCTGGGTCGGTGTGGGGGCCCCCCTCCAGGCCAGGGGAAGGTTCCCCGGTGGGATTCTGATGTTCTGGTGTTCTGAACAAGTCCAGGAAAGAAGGAAACAAAACCAAAGCCCCAGAAAAACAAGGTTTAACTCTCCATCTCTCTCAGAAGAAAAAGAGCCAAAAAAAAAACTGGCTGAAAAGCAGGAAGGGTGCTTCCTCCATGCTTCTCTCCCCACAGCAGAATGCAGAGGAGTAGTGACCTTGAAGCACAGACTGCTTTGAAAAGTTCGTCTGGCCTTTTTATTCTTTCTCTCTCCTCTCTCGGGCTCAGTTTAAAGGCACAGAAAAGGCACAGGAATCATGTCTGGGCACAGAGCAATGGTAGGAGATACACATGATAAAGTCACCCCAGGACATTGGGACATAGGAGGAAAGGGCCCCCATACAGGTGGGGGTCTAGGTGGCACCAGTCAGGACAGTTACGACCTGCTGGTGAGCTCAGGGTCATAACACCTGGGGGAATGAGTGTCTTCTCACAGCGCCCTGGGCAGCCTGGGAGCCCTGCCCTGATAGTGAAGGTCCCTTCTGGGAAGCTGCACAGCCTGTTTGCCATGTGTTGGACTCCATGCCCAGAACATGCTGTGAGCTCTGATGGGCCTCCCAAACTTGTACATTACCACACAGATCGTTTACCAACATGGGGGAATTGTTTGAAGGGTTGCAGCAGTGACCTGCTTCCTTAGCCACCCTGGTGGGTACCAGACATGGCTGTACTTCACCCAGGGCCCTGCTCAAACTGTTCCTGGCCATATGGAAAGGTGCAGCCCCAGGGGTTCAGGATGGATCCCAGCATGTGTTTTCAAACCTCCTTGTTGAGATGCCTCCATTAACTGCAAAGGCATTGCCAGTTGTACTACACCCTGGCCTGCGCCATACCACAGTGCGTGTGTTGGTCATGGAGGTGACTCGCCTTAAGGCTCCCTTCTCAGGGCAGAAGATGCTCCTCTCCTGTCTTAAGGACATGGTTCCCTTGTACATTGCCATGTCTAGCCCTTGAATTATTGCAGTTCTGCAAAATAACTATGAAGGTGTCCAAGTGCTGCTGGGACTGAGGGGCTCCCTGCAGTCGAATGCCGCTAATGTCACCAATACCTGTGAGACTGTGAAGTGCCACTCTGTACAGTGTTGAAAACTGACCTGATGTGTTATCCCTGGCAGTCCACCTGAAAGGGCCACCCTGACTAAAGTTGCAGCAAGCCAGCAGGTGGATGCTTTTCTGTTCCAGCTTCTATTTCTGAAGTTGTTCCACCTTATATTTCCACTTATATTTCTGCCGCTGGTACAAGCTACAGATTGCACTGTGGCTCGCTGGACCAGCCTCTTCTGCTCCAACCTTGTGAGCCATCCACATTTCATTTCTTGCCACTAAACTGCTCAACAGGGAACACTTGAGCTGTATTCCCACCCTTGCAAGTGTCCTGTTAAAGACTGAACAGCAATCCCAGTGCCTTCATAGGAACACAACACACTGCCCAAGCTGATGTTAACGTTTATTACATACAGAACAGATACGGTTTGTTGTTGATAGCATAGGGGACAAAGCACGGGAACGTATTCATACAGCAGGCTCTTTACAGAATGCCATCTTCAGACCAAACAGCGGAGTTTACAGGCATTAAGACACTTTTTAAAATCCTTTTGTAACATACAAGATACTTTACATACATCACAGTGGAGATATGACAGAGAAGCGTACTGAAGCCAGTCAGTTCTCACCTTGATGCCCAGCAGCCGCCCAAGGCCACAGGAGCCATCAGCAGAGGCTGGGTCTCCCCCCTGCAGCTGCCCCTCTGGGCCATGTGCTTCTGTTGGAGGAAAACGTGACATTGAGCTGGAAAGGAACCTGATGGGAGATTTCCTTGTGTTGTTAGGGCCCAGTGGGTGACAGGAGACCGAGTGCTGTCCCTTCAACTGCTCAAACCAGATACAGAACAGTCAGCAGTATAAATGTTGCAATTCTGACTTTCCTAAGAAAGACAGAGCTAGGGAACGGAACCCTACCAGGGCTTCTTTTTTTCCCTTCAACTAGCCCAAATTCTGAAGTTTGCCTGGCCCTAACTGATGAACTATTACATGACAGTGGAATCTGTGCTCTAAATGTTAACTTCAATGCACTCTGTGTTGGGATCCGAAGAGGTCTTCCTAGCAGAAAGCATATGGCGAAAGTGAATGAGAAGCCTGGTATAGTCAGCAGTGCCCCAGTGAAATGTCCCTGGTGAAAGGTCCCCCAACATGCAGGTGGTGGCTCCAAGTATCCCTTAACCTCGTGCCAGTCACAGAGCCCAGTATATAGATGCCTGCAAGATGCCCTCCGGCCAGATTCCTGCCTTGGGGAGGAGTAGTGTGGAGGGTGCATATCACCAGCACTGCTCACACGGAGCATGGGCACCACTGTGGCTGGCTGAGGCCTCTGTTCACCAAAGATGTCTCTTGCCTTCTTGCAGGGGAAATGTATACCCCAGCCTTTCCTGAACTGTGGATACAAAAATTATTTCGGTGCTGCTGTGTCAGGAGAGATGCCACATGTTAGAGCATCCCCAGAGGATATGGCATCCCTGCAGCACACAAGGATCTGCAAGCCTGGTCCATGGCAGCAAGCACAGGACACAGCCGGGAGCTTTCCAGGAGACGGAGGCTTGCCCAGCTGTCCCCATACTGTCATAAGGACAGCTCTGTGAACCCTGGAGTGCTGCACAGGTCAGGGAAGAAACAATATGACCACCAGAAGCTTCCAAATTCGTCACTAATAAATGCAACTTGCCCTAGTCCTGCACACCCAGAAAAAAATGTGTTCAAGGGACACAGATTTTGTCCTTGTAGGACAGTGTCAGAACACACCATTGCATCTACACCTGGAACTTCAATATTCTGCACCTTGAGCTTAAAACCACTCTCCCTGGCCCCATTTTTTGCTGCTGCTTTCGTAAGCAGGATGCACGTCTGCAATCACTCAGCATTGCTTAGACAGAAAGGGCTATCGCCGCTTTTCTTGGGGGCTGTCAATTTTTTCCAGGAGTCAGAAATTTCCAGCTTTTCAAACTACTTACTAGCACAGTCAGTGCTTGTTATGTTAGGTAAAAGATGTCAGAAATCTAGCCTCAATTCTTTTTTCTGTGTGACATCAGGTGAGACATAGCCTTGAATGCACCCGTCCAGTCTTTTCCTAACCAACTGCCAAGCCTCTGTTTTCCAAGTCTTTGTGAGAAGAGATCTCCTTCCAGCAGGTCCTGGAAAAGAGACATAGCCTTGAGATAAGGCAATCTCAATGTGTTAATGCAGAACTCACAGCAGATCAACACCATCTGCCTTCACCTGTGTTTTAAAAGCCACCAAATGCAATGCAGAGATAACCAGCTTTCAGGATGAACTCAGGAATTCTTTACTGTCTGGCATTTTTGGAAGGGAGAATTAAAAGTATTGCCTTTTCTGGTCTTAAAAAAGCAACGTTCCAGTACCCCTTTGCTACTATGGCTGTTTGGCCTTGACAATCAAACACCCATCTCCCATTTGAGCCCACCAAACAATCCTCTTGGGACACACACAGGCACCCAGCACGTGACTGCTGAGGCAACAGCAGCAGCAGAGGAAGGGACTTTCTCCCTGCAAAGATGGAGGATGTGATCCCCACAGTAAGGGTGCTGCTGCCTTCTCCAGCCCCACAGCAGAAGTGCTGCCGAAACCATGATGCTCCTTGGAGGGTTCCTTGGACCCTTGGTTGCTCCAAGTCCAGAGGATGTTATTCTGTGCTTAAGGGTGAATAAGGACAAGATGAAGAGTCTACTGGTGAACTAGAAGGGATTTCTGCTGGGATGCTGCAGAAGTGATTCATCACTGCTTTGGCAGGGAATGCCTGGGGACACACTTCTTCCTCATGCAGGTGGGAGTGAGGCAACCTGCCTGAGAACCTGAGCCACCCTCCTCCAGCTGCCCCTCCTGACAGTGGGCAAAGGTTTTGCACAGTCCTGGCTCCAAGCTCACTTCATGATGTACTGCCATTTCTCTCCTTGTAGATGCCAGTTCCAGAGCAGAACAAGAATCTAACCACGCCAAAAGCATACGGGCCCAAGATGAAAGCTGCGAATTCAGAGGTTCAAGGGGGTCACAGTCCAAGGCAGGAGCCGTTGCAGTTGTCCAGGGTCAGTTTCCAGCAGGAGTTATAATGCAGGCGTTCTGTATGTACATCTTGGCATTCAGGCGGGAGGAGGGACACTTATATTGTAGGAAAAGAGGAATTCTCACTCAGGGATGTATGATACCTGCCACACAATAATGTGGCTCCGTTCGGCCTTGGAAAGTACTGGCTTCACCTGGGTGGCATCTCCTGCATTCTCTTCTGTCTCATCATCTTCCCCATCCCCTGAAGAGAGAAAACAGAGAGTAAAAATGGCAGGAAAGAAAATGCCATGGTGCAGTGCTCTGGAATACTTCAAAGAGGCCAATACCCCTTTTAGAGTCCCAGCAGTCTGGTAACAGACACTGTGAGCTGAGATCTTTCTCTCTGCCTGGAGAACATTTACAGCAACACCATTCTTTTCTGAAGCTGGACTGCACGGATGGGACAAACCAGCTCCAGCAGCAGCAAAAATCACCCCTTCCTTTCAGGGAAGCCAATTTTTACACACAGAGCACCTTCAGCAGCATGGGTGATCATAGCAGGGCAGCAATGTTTAGAGCCAGTGGCACAGATGGGTTTGTTCTTTCCAAAGCCATTCATACTGATGCTATTTTATGGTATTTTTCATATATTTGTAGCTTTGTAGATTGCTAATGCATGGCTGTAGCTCTCAGTACTTTTCCTACCTTTTCCCCCTACATTTTAGAGCAATAATAAGCTAACCTTCTAACACATTCCTGAAATACTATTTAGTCTTGCCTCTTTAGTCAACCAAGGACATCTTGCTTTTTACCATGTATCATAGACATAATAAATGTGGGGCAAAGCTCTTAGACCAACTCCAGTGGGGCAGAACCCAGGGAAAATTACCTAACCAACTGCTCTTCTAATTGGACAATATTTGTTACATATGCTAATTTGTTAAACTTATAAAAATGTAGAAGTCCTGTATCATGTGTGTATATTGCACCTGGAGGCCTCCAATTAAAGACCTGCTTGTATATTACTTCCTATATTAATACTGTCTCGAAAGTGTGTTGTTTTGTTTCTCGATTTTGTGGCAGCCATAGGGCACAGGTTGACAGCCTTGTGCTGTGCAAGGAAAATCCTTATCAGCCCTCATAGCCAGACGCAGGAGAAACAGTGTGGGGCTTTTCTGCTTTGGCTCCCCACAACAGTGATGCCTCACTCCATGACCACAGCTATGCACCTACTACCTTTCCAGATGCCTCCCACTAAGGGCACTCACCAATCCGGAAATCGATGTACCCTTCTCCTCCACTCAGCACCAGGACGTTCTTTAGCTTCTGACCCTCAGTCTCAGTGGCTGCTGTGCTGGGGTTCTCCGAAGGGCTGTCCAACACACTCCCATTCAGGGTTGCAAGGACATTGCCTGGGAGAGGACAGAAGTGCTGTCGGTGCCTCTGCTCAGCCCCCACACAGTTCACACACACACACAAACACATCGGGCAGACCAATTCCTTCTGCTAGTCAAATCTGGCAGTCACTCCAGTTTAAACACAGATGTATGAAGCACAGGAAGTGCCAGCCATGGCCTGGACCCTAGTCTGCTGCAGACCAGCTCCAGTCCCTGCTACAAAAGGGATAGAGGCACAAGCCCCTGCTGAAGGAGGGCTGTGCACATCCTTACCAGGCACAGAGACGAAGAACTTGACAGCATCGCGGTGGCCATGGAAGCAGAGCTGTGCCTGAGCCATGGAGCAGTAGGGAATGAAGCTGCTGGCAGATTTGTCACTGTTGTCATCACCATACACGTGGATGACCCCACCGGAGCGATTGCCCTCTCCAGAGGTTGGTGAAGTCTTGTTGGCTGGGGACAGGGAGCAGGAACACCATCAGTGATAGTTTTGAGCCCCCTTTACAGAAGGGACTCAATCAAAGAGAAAACTCATGAGCCGTGAAGGAAAACCTTTAAAGGTACAGGTCTCTTTAAAGGTCTTGTATGAATGATGTGAGGGAGGAGACCACACCAGATTACACAGTCCCTCTCTTTTAGACTGGGGCAAGCTAGACTGGTGTCACCAGCAGTGATCCTGTCCAGCCTCCAGAAATAACCTGTTGTCCTAGGATCAACCTTGGTCTTTCGTAGCTGGCAGGGTACCCAAAGTGTCCACTGTCCCCAGAGGGCACCTGGAGGAGAATTACTGCTCTGGATTAGTGACATTGCTCAATTTCCAAGTCAAGTCCTTTGCTCATGCCCAGTCATGAGCACACGTGCTGCTGAAAGCAGTCTCTGAGTCTGGTGAAGCCTCTCAGCCCACTCAAAGCCATCACAGAAGGGGAGTGAGATCCTTCGTCATTTCTTGATTTAACCATGACACTAGATTGTCAGCTACTCCAGCAATGAACATCTTTCAGATGTTCACCATCCACAGCTTCCAAGGAGGGCTCAGGGGCCTGCATCTTTCATGACCAGGCTCCGAGAATGTGACAGTTTCCACTCACCAAGCAACAGAGACCAGTGCTCCAAGCTCAGGGTGGGAGATGCTCCCCTTCTGCACACACCCACATCAGTACAACAGGAACAATATTAAACCAGACAGCTTTCACTTTTCTGTGAGAGTGGTTGATTGTTTCATTAATTATCTGTAGTTCTATGCTTTAACTTTGGCTGAATTTCAGTTACGTGACTTGGACAAAAGAGACTTTTCCCTATCAGGCTCAAGCCAGGATGGTGGGACAAGTACAAATACTTTGATGGAAGAATGAGAGTCAGTGTGTGTACAGTATCTGGCTTTTTACTGCAACTAATATCAGATGCTTTAAAAGGAGGACACGTGTTGATAATGCATCTGCACAGCCACATGAATGTCTCTGAGTGAGAAAAAAAGCCCCTCTAATTTCTGACCCTGGAAAGGCATGAATTTGAACTCGGACCCTGCCTTAACTGGCACTGACTTAAACAATTCTTCATGCTCATCAAGTCCCCTTGGGTTCAACATCTTGTTTGATGACTTACAGCTGGCAGATGCCATAGCACCGCCTGCCATTGGCCTGAAACTGATGAAAGAAGCATCCTTGGAAAACCAAGGGAGACCTTGAACGCTCTACTCCTGCTTGCTGCTTCTGACGAATGAACCTCTCCAGTCCCCATCTCAAACTGGCCTACCACAGTAAGGGAACCACTGTTGAAGAATAATTATTCTTAACACAAAAAAACAGAGGGATCAACAATAAGATGGAAAATATTGTTTATAGCCATGGGAAATGAGGACATTTACATGACTGTCTCTCATTGCTTTTCTCTAATGCAACTTAAAACAAAAGAGTGATGAGGAAAAATGGATGGAGAGAAGTTGAATGGCAGAATGGAAGGGTGGGAGAGTGACTACATAGGGAGACGGGTGCAAAAGGAATGACAGCTGTGGAGGGGAGGCAGTGGACTTACCCCGGAGCCCAAGGAGTTGGCCGCGGTGGAGGACTACAGCTAGGCACAGGCAGGGAGTGGGAACACAGAGGGGCACGGGAAGTGACGGGCAGGATGGGAGAGAAGAAAAAGGTGATTACTAGGAGATAATTTGGGGGCAACAAAAATAGTATAAAACCTAGACAAACCACCACAGAAGCTCCTATGAGTTCATACTAACACTGTTCTTGCTCACTTTGCTCTTATCTTACAGGGACAGATGTGGTATCTGAGGTGGGAGTGGGGCCATGTCACAAGGATCCACTGCTACATTTTTAGTGAGATTTTCTTGCTTACCACATTTTTTACAGGAACACATGAAGATAAAGCAATTGGTTTACAGCAGGGAAAAGGTTTAACTCAGAACAAGGACAGCAGCCTTAAGACCGAATGGGCTTCAGAAAGGAACTCAGAAACAAGACCAAAATTGCAATGCATGGAGAGGACTGTGTCACTGCCCTCCTGGTGTCAGCCCCAGGCACATCCAGCTTCACTGCCCTTAGAGGAGACCATCCCAAGCCTGACTTCCAGGAGGATTACAAGAGGTTTGCTTCTTTTATACAAGAGGTATTTGTTTCTCAGCTTTCCTGTGAGCATTGGTGAGAAAACATACATTTGGCTGCTTTCTGTTGAAAGCAATTGCAATCAGCCTCAAATCCTACTTCCCCATGGTGATCTGGATAAGACTCTTCAAAATAAGATGCTGATGGGCAGGTACAGAACATGACTAGTAAGAGCTTCAACTAAACTTCCAGCTCCAGAGATTCAACTATTTACTCTTATTGCTGGGTCCCCTCACCAGGCTGGATTTGGTGTAGGATACCTATTTCTACTTGACTGATAAAGCTGAGCCCTAATCTGAGTAAATGGAGCTTTTCTAAGCTCAGTTTCTAGAAAATACTGTTATGGAGACATTTAGATGACTACGCCAAAATGAAATTTCCAGGGAGATCTCCCTGGTGACTTCTCACCCCATGGCCTCCTTTTGGAGACTTGCTACAATTCCCAAAGCTTTGTTTCTCCTGTTTCACAATAGCTACAGAATCAGTTCACATCACTCTGCTCTGTCAAGGTCCAGGGCTGCTCATACTCGGGGCTCTTCTCCCAGAACACGGCTATGATCAAAGAGTGTCAAACGTCAGGAAGGCATCAGCCTACCTGAGCCACCTGCCATGCTGCACAAATAACACCTAAAAGCTTCTTTTTTTTAGTGGGGATGCAGGAGTACTTTCAATAAATGTCACTTACTCTCAGTCAGGGGAATGGAGATGACAACACCGTTCCCGGTGCCCACCCAAAGGCGGTTGCCAGCGATGAGCAGGGCCGTGATCCGCACAAAAGAGAAGCCCAGCTTTCCAGTGCCTAGGAAGCATGAATGAGAGTCAGTGACGACTTTGGGCAAGGTCTGCTTTGGGCAAATTCCGCCTTGAGCTGAGTAAGCAACAGACCCTCACCTAGCATCTTGCTGACGTAAGGCTCAATGTCGACATCCTGCAGATGTTGATGGCTGTGGGCATGGTAGAGCCTCAGCGTGGAGTCCAGGCGGATGGAAACCCACACTCCATCTCCAATCCATGCCAGCTGTCGCACCTGGCTCTCCCGACGAGGATGGGCATCAAAGGATTTCTGAAACAGGTGAACCAACATGAGTTCACAGATGGTTTGCCATTATCTATACTCCCTATGTACATACACTCCATTTTCCTCAACTGAGATCACTTGTTTGGGTTCCAAAGGTCTTGGAGAAGCTGTGTTAATGCCAGCTAACCCCAGCAGTTCACTACTGTACACAAACAATCCTTTGCTTGAGCAGCTGTATGGCCGCTTTGCAGAGTTGATGGTCTTTCAGACCACTTCAGGAACAAGAACATGTAGAAGCCAAGAGCTTTCAATGTACTTGGTAGAAAAGGAAAACACACAACTCCAGGATAAATTCCAAAGATCAAACTGCTTTGGCTCACTAATGTGAACTTCGGATCCAGCACTTCTTCTGTCCTTGATTAGAATTATTTCAAGCACTCTCAAATTTGTAGCAACACCACTGTACTGATTTTCACCCAAAAGACTCTAAACATTGTTTTTTCCTTAGTGGAATCTCAGGGGCTTGCCAACTGTACTGTTCCTTCGTGCCATAATGCCTACAGATGGAGAAGCCTCAGATTATACATGAAGAGTTGCTGTAAAGCAAACACCTATGTTTGGACAGTACATGGCCTCATAGACTCCCTAGTAAAGGCAAAGAAAATTGTCAATTTAGACTTACTGATAGAATTATGCTCTGCACAGGGAGGAAGGAATAAATATCCCCTGGCAGATTAGATCATAACATGACCCAGACTGACAGTCTTGGTCTTGCAGTCAGCAATGACAACCCAAAGGTTCTGAATTTCACACACTGCAGCAGAGGACAGCTGTAAGAATAAATACAACACAAGTGTGTGCATGCATAGACACATATGTGCTCTCTTACCTCAATCTGCATCGTCTTCGGCTGGATAACATGGATTTTGTTCTTGTAGCCACACCAGACTCTATCATAGACCACAGCCATGCAGCGGATGGAGTGGTGAGTGTGGCCAAGATCCATCAGGTGGTAATTACTGAGATCCCACTGACCATCTGAGGTGAAAAACAAGTGTGGAAAGATGCATCTCCTCCATGGCATGTGGGCATACAACAGAATCCTCTACCTTTCTCTATATATCTGGGTATACAGGCTTAGCTGATACTCAAATGCTCAGTTTGCTTATGTCTGTGATCTTCTCATGACTCCTGCTTTGGGCACAGTCTTACACTTATGAAACATGTAAAGTTTAGTTTAGATAAAGTCGAGTTTGGTGTCTGACAGCACTCAAATCAGGCCAATTTAAACATCTTTTATTGCAATGAAGTGAACAGGCTTCTCTAACAAATACAACAAAACCAGTGGGAGAAGAGGGAAGACAGCTGAACAAGACTATGCAGAAACTTAAAAGGAAATGGGCCATATAGTCCTTGTGGTGAGGCTTTGTCACAACACAGACCTACAACATAATTCCCCCAAAGTGTCAAATCCAGGAGAAGGAATCAGATCTCCCTTCTCTCATTCTTATTTTTAACTAACCAGGCAGATATTGTGTCCTTCACAGACAGAAGCCTCAGTGTCATGAAGCTTTATCTTATTTCTGATGGGAACAATTTTGATGTGTCAATGGTCAGGCTTGAGCTCATGACAAAGGCTGAATCAAAATTTGAATTGCACAAGCCCAGAAATCTCTGTCTTTCTGCTAGCTGAATGAACTGCTACTCAATGACTAAGTTCTTTATATGCCAACATTAGTCACAGTTAGCAAATTCCCATGTGCTGTCAGGTGTGAACACAGCTAAGAAACTGCTCAAGCCACAGGGAAACAAAACCCACAGCACTGAAGAGGACCAGAAATTGTATTTACTGAGTGTACCTCAAACAACTGCACAGCATAAAACGTGACCTAAAAGTGTCACGTTTACTCCATATGTGCTACATAGCAAATACACATATTTTTGTTCAGAAAAGCTCAGGAAGTGGTGTTAGAGCACACCTGAGATGGTTTAGGATAGCGATTATGTGTATAATAGCTATGTGTTTTAACTCAGTGTTTATACTCCAGCAGACAGCAACTTTCTTTCTCACCTCGGAAGAGCGTTTAATCCACTGCTACGCTTTCAGCCAAATTTTGTTTTCTCTATTACATTGAGTCTTACCTTCTCCCCGATGGAATATGGCTAGTGTTCCATCTGCCAGAGCAACCAGGACCCTCCCTTTCACGTGCCTGAAATAACAGAATAGTAAATACATAAAAACTCCATAGAGTAAAACATTCTTCCTGCCATCCATACACACCACCTTTACGTAATCTCCACAATTCCCAGTCAGTTTAGCATTGCAGGAACATCCTGCAAGAGGTCACACCTCTTACCTTCACTGCAGTAAGATCATCACATCTGTAAATTTTCTGTTGAGGAAATTCTTCTCCTTCACAATACAAACACCACCAATTTCAACAAATTCCCCCTAATTTACCCGTCGGTGAAATTTTGCCTTTCTCCTCCCCACTTACTTCCTCCTGATATTGCTAGTCATGTATTCACTGAATTGGGTCAGGACTGCAACTGAGCAGGAAAATGGGTTGGTATGAAGCTTTCCCATAACTTTTAAAAACCTTGGGAAACTTCTCTCACAAAACAATGCACTTGGGAAAGCAAAGAAAAAGTTGTGGCTGCCACATCCTTGGAAGGTGTTCAAGGCCAGGAATGTGGATGGGGCTTGGAGCAACCTGGTCTAGTGGAAGGTATCCCTGCCCATGGCAGGGGGTTGAAACAAGAGGATCTTTAAGGTCCATTCCAACCCAAAGCATTCTGTGATTCTGTAAGTCTGTGACAAAGAGCTGCTAACCCCCTCTAAAGCATCGCTTAAGCCCCAAACCTTCTCCTCCAGGTCCCTTGGAACACACACTTACACCAGGCTCAGCACAGAGTCCTTCAGCTTTATTGAGTGCAGACACTTCTTCCAGTTGGACACAGCTGAGTGCACATAAAGCCTGTGAGAATGGACAAATTGGGGAGGGTTAGCAGCAGGGCCCCACACCTTCAGCTCGCCCAGGCTTGAATCTTCTGGTAGGAAAGGTGGAGGTGAGGTAAGAAAGTGATGTTAAATCCCTGAGACTATGGTGAGCTGAGCAATGAAATGAAGAATGAAAACCTTCTCCAGAAACAAGCAGCGAACAAAAGGTGTGTGGACATGAAAAACAGAGCCCAGAGCAGGGAGGTGACATAGAGATCTGCCAGCCCAAGGGGAACATACCAGCCATTCTGAGCTCCCAGCCACATGGTGGGGGCGGCACTGGTGCAGGTCCCAGCATCCCCGGTTGACTCCTGATCTGGCAGTGTTGTGCTGGGCTCCATCTTCAGCTGCCCATTCTCCCTGAAGAGGCAAAAGAACAGTGTCAGAGGTTTAGCAGTAGCAGTGCACAGAATGCCCACCTAGGCCCACAGCCTGGCACTCACAGACACGTATGGGCCCTTGAAGGCACAAATCGCTTCCTTCTCTTTGGTAGTTTTTAACTGCAGATCTGCAATTTACACAATTTCCTTCCTCCTCCCCTTATAAACAACAAGTACTTCAAATCTACAGACCCTGAGTGTTTAGCAGGACTATACACAATATTTTCTCTGTTCATTTCCGACTTCAACAGAAACAACTTAGAACAACATGGCATTCAGGAACAATCTGTATCCAAGACTTCCACCTGTTCTTCAGGCCATCGCATCAGCCTTGTTTGTCTTAAGAACTTTTGAGTGGTGAATATGCTTTCTTGGTTACTTTTACAGCACATCAGAGATACTACTAGAATAAATCAATCATCATTTCTACACACATATCAGTAAGCTCCTTCAGTAAGAACATGAAGTGTACACGTACTTTGGAGGAACTGCCTTAACCATAGGTCTAAATCCATAGTGAGAGGTCAAATATTTGCATTTTAACAGCTGACCCAGTTAGTTGCAGGCTGAGCCATGTCTGTTTTAATTTCATTTTTTTGCCTCCCTATTATCCCATCTGTAATACTGCTTGGGCACAAAACAGATAGAAGCCTGACAATTTATCAGAAGATCAGGCTGCTTCTCTTATCACAAAACTTATGAAAACAGAACTGATCAGTAACAGAACAGAACCATTACTCTGACCCCAGCCCACCTACCCATTCTGTCTGGGTGCCTGGGCTGAGACAGGGTCTGTGAACACGTGCTCGGTGAGGGGCCCGGGCCGGGCCTGCATCGGCTCTGCCTCGCTGGCACTGCTCTCCGGTACCTCTGTAGCCTCTGTTGCCTCCTCAGTAGACTGAGACTGGTTGATCTTCCCATTGCAGACAGGAGCCACCTCACCTGGAGGACAATGAACAGTGTGAGACATGCTGGAGAATGAGTTGGTGAGTTAACTATCTAGACATTAGGCTGTCAATTCTTTATCTTTCCTTGCCAAACTCAATCAAGCCCTGAGCCTGTGCCACAGACACAGCAGCTTATCCAGCATCATCTGCCTGGATGGGAAACAGACACTATTTTAAGGTGAGGCCTAATCTGTGACCAGCACAACGCAGCATCGAAAGGGCTCCAAGGCTGTCACTGCAGTATGGAGTCAGCAAGGGCAGCAGTACGATTTTACATGTGAGCTTAAATGGCTTCCCAAGGCTCAGGGAACAAAGCAATCAGAACAGCAGCACCTTTAGCATGGCAAACATCTCACCTGCCCAAAATGCTCTCCTGTATGACTCCTGCAACCAGGCTGCAGCATGTGAATCAGAGAAAAAAAGGAGGGCTCTAAGAAGAAATGTACCAAAAGGGCCTTTGGTCCTCCTGTATCATAATAACAAAATTCTGGAGGCCTCTGAAGTGCTTAACTTGGGGACAGGAGGATGTGGCTGTAACACCATGAGTTTGTACAGGACTAGCTGCAATTGAAATGTCACTAAGTTTTACATCCTAAAACTTACTCTGTCCCTTGTCCAGCACAGGTGTGTCCCCACGCGAGGAACAGTTGCTTCGTGGCACATTGCAGCGGGTTGCACAGCCCACCAGCGTGATCCCTGCCAAGACACCATCTGCTCCAGCTGACTCTTCGGGATTCACATCCCCCTCCAGGAAGATCTCACCTGGGGGATAGTCACTCTCACTGGCCGCTGAAGGTAAAAGAACACATTCTCACGTAAATCAAGCAGTCACTTCGAAGTTAATGTAGCTGTACTCCTGAGGTCACCCTACTGATGGAAGATTCTGATCCTCGGGGTTCACCACCCTGGGGAGGCACCACAGCATCCATCAGCAGCCTGATCCATGGCAGATCTCCTCATCCCTAGTATCAGTATCCAAGGCAGGTACACAGCCCTTTCACACCGGACAAGGCTCACTCCTGCTTTCAAAAAACACCCTTTGTGTACCAAATGAATGACTTACTGAACACTGAACAGGGAGCAATCTCCACAGAAAGATCCTACAGGAAGGCAAGATCTGGGTTATGATTTTGGGGGACAATTACAGAACACAACAAGGCCCAAGGGTTAGCTCCCAAGTGAGGGCGTCTGTCACTCCTCATTGGGGCAGGTGACCCTGTGCAGACCCCAGCCGCCTGGGCCCCACTCACCGGGGATGCTGGAGATGCAGAGCACGTGAGCGTTGCAGACAGTGAACTGGTCCACCACTGTGCCAGGCTGGTTGGCATCAATGATCACAACTTTACTGGTTGACAGCGTGCTAGTGAGGATCCAGACACGGCTGGACGTGGCATCCATCTCATGGAGCTCCTTTGCCTTCGGGAGAGCAAACACACGGGCACGATCAGCACTCCTCTTGGATCAATCTGAGCCTAACAATGCTTGGCAACATTTACACATGGTGTAATTTATTTAAAATTATATATTGTATTCTATAGTAGAATTATAGAAGAAATTTTTCTATTTTATAGATTTTATTTGTCTAGTCAGTTATATTTTAATTTTTATTTTTATTAATTTGATTCCATTCATGTTGCTGCACTAGTATCCAGAGCACTGGCCAAAGAGCCTGTCTGACTCCTTAGGGCAAGAGCAATTTGGCCACTCATTTCTCTGTTGAGATGTCTGACAAATGTATCACTGAATATTCATTCATCCAGAATGCCGCGAGTCTAGGATGCACCCACAACTGATCAGCTTAAGCAAGCTGGTCTCAGGAGAGTATAAGGCAGCAGTGTAAGACAGGTGTGGAGAAAAACCCTACAAACCAGACAGGATAAAATATTGTATTATTATCTGCAAATTACAGCTTGGTTCTTTAAACAGGAAAAAACAAAAAAATCACTTAAGACTACCAAAAACCAGAACTGGATTAAATCTCAAGAGGCCCAAATGGACTCACAGACTCTCTGTTCTTTTAACAAAGCTTTGCCTGAATGTATTGATTATTTTTTTAATTTACAATGATGAGAGCTATATGATCTTCCTAGCAACCTCATCAAGCATTTAATTGCCCTTATAATAAGGACTTTTTTCAAAATTCCAAACGTTTCAAAAGCAAAAGTTGGAAAACTTTATACTGGATGATTTGTCCCAAATCACACCCAAAGTTACAGAAGAGCCAGAACACCACAGCACTGCCCCACAAGTACAAGAGCATTTTATGGCATAGTACAAAGGTACCGAGAAGGAGGGTATGGTAGGGATGAAATGAGAAGAAACATTGGAGGGGAAAAAAATCCATTTTCTTTTCTGACCTTTTTTTTCTCAGGAGATGCATGGTTACTTTTGTTGTTCTCGCCTTCCACTTCCCTATCACAGGTGAGGGGATCACGCCCAGGATCTAGTTTCTGCCCATTCCCAGGCTCCTGTTCCAAAGGTCTCCATCCTGAGAGATTGACTCCAGCTGCACACCACAGCTAAGAAACAGAAGCAGGAATCTGAACTAAGGATTCTGCAGGCTCTGTGGTCTCTTTGAATTTAGGCACCTTTGTGGAGAACTGTCAAATGTCAAACAACTAAAACATTAAGTTGGAAACACCAGATCTTGATGATTTCTTCTAGAAGATATCCAATTTGATGCAGGTAAGACAGAGGATCTCTGTACCCAGCAATATCACTGCTTTTTAGTCACTGCAGCAAAGCAAGCCAGGACATGGCTGATGTCTAATGTGTTCAAACTGACAGAGGGCAGGTTAAATGAGATATTAGAAAGAGATTATTCCCTGTGAGGGTGTGAGGCTGGTGAGGCCCTTGCACAGCTTGCCCAGGGAATCCTGTGGCTGCCCCATCTCTGGAAGTGTGGAAAAACAGATTGCTGGTTTAGCTCCCACATAAGCAGTTTTCTGAAATCAAATCCAACTAACCTCCTATGAGTTGTTTCCAGGGAGCTTTTTAAGAGAATGCTTGGAGCAGGACTACAGAAAAGAATACGAGATTTATGCAAAACCCTAAGGGAAAGATGCTGCACAGAACATTATCTAAAGATCACACATAGAACCTTCTAGAAACAACAGCATAAAAATTTTCTTACAATTTAACCATCAGGATGATTTCTAAAAATAATCTCTGAATGAAGTAATGACAAACTGGCTATTTCAAAACAACCAATTACAGCAGGTAAGTCTGCCACCTGCCCAGATGACCATTTATGCCCAACTGCAATTCTACTCAAAACATTCTAGTACTGATACACATAGCTCCACAAAAATCTACTCCAGATAATACTGACCCATTACCAATGAATTCTGGTCAACGGTAGAATCTAAGGAGTGACAAAATGCATTTTTACTTTCACTTGCTCATTTTCAGGAATATTTATATTGGTTTGCATTACACCCTGAGGAGTCTTAGCAAAAGCGTTAGAAGCATAAAATGTTGCTGTTGTTCATGAATTGTCTCAAAAAAGCAAAAGATGGCAGAGAGCAGCAGGGGACCTAGCAACCAGAACCAGCTGAGAATTGTGCCCTAAAATACTTTTTCCTACATTGACTACAAACCACCATTCAAAAAAAGGAGGTGGAAGATAGAATTTGGAATATATAATGTCAAAAGAATACAGATTGTTCTAAAAACTGCAGGTTTAGTGACCCAAGTTCTTTGCTTATTTCATGTCCCCTTTCTGGACTGCATGGTAAGCAGAAACAACGTACCTTCATAGTTGGGTCCTTCTCTACTAGTGGGCGACAATACACAGGCACAGGGACATTTTTCATGCGAGTGTCTTCCTGACCACCATTGGGACTCAGCTAGGGGGAGAGAAGACAAAAAAGACAGTATAAAGCTGCAAACACTGGGATAAGGCAAGAGAGATGGAATCAGGGTGGCAGAACCAACCAGAGGTGGCTGCTGCTGAGGCTTCCTATCACATCTTGTGTGAAACAGAGTCTTTAAGGGGAGAAGAGCAGCGCACCCAAGAGACCATCTCGCAATCATCACTGCCCCAGTGATGGCTAACAGAGGCTACACATTGCCCTGCTGATAGAGAAAGGATGCTCCTTGCAAAGAGTCAGGACACTAGCATTGCCTTCCATCATGACAGTTGGACTTGATGGTCTTAAAGGTCTTTTCCAAACTTACTGATTCTATGGCCTGAAACTTCCAAGCCATGCTGCCAGGCTCCTCCCCTTCAGGGGGTCTCTGACCAGTGAAATGAGTCATAAGCCAACAAATGAGGATGATGTTGTTTGATTTTGTGTTACTGATGGGAAGAAGTGGACACAAACTGCATTAGTTTTTCATACTAAGTGATTGTTAAATTTCTCAGAGTATAAATGAAATAACTAATGTTCCAGCCCAATTACAACAAAGGAAATTAAAAAAAAAAAACAACTGGACTCTGGATGGAAAAGTTTAATTCTTTTTGGTTTAGGGTGCTTTTCAGTTTCAGTATTTCCATGCAGAGGAATGTCCCTCCATTGACTTTGGTGGAGATATACAGAACATTAATTTGGACTGTGCCTACAAGTATCATACAAACAAAACATGCACATGGTACCTCTAAATTAAATAGTTAATGACTAAAGTCACCTTCCCCTCAGCCTGTCCAGAGCATGGTCCCTACCTGCTTGTACTTGGCTGGGAGACTCCAGCCACAGGCCTGCAACCGCCCATCATCGTTCCGCACATGCTCCCGGACCTGCCGGTACTGCTCCCGCTTCTGCTCACGGCGTGCCGAGGACGTGCAGTCACTGAGGAGAGAAGCACAGCGTCATCTCCCAACTGATGGTTAAAGAGAGGAGCTGAGGGTGAAGGGTATGTGGCCAGAACAGGGGAGGGCACACACACAGCAAAACAAATCCAGCTATGAAAACAGATGTAGGCAATCAGAGACAGAAAAACTCTGTTGAGAAGCAGACACAGGCAGTTCTGATCTGTCACCTGAGCAATGTGGCCAGCCAAGTCATTGTCATCACCACTTACGATGTTCCAAGAGCCTTTCAGAAACAGGGAATAATCCTTTTCTAAAACCTATGAGTCTAGGAGATCACACCAATTTTTGCTGAGCCGTTACAATTTACTAATCTAATGTCTCCATCAGGAAGGCATTTTGAGTTCTTTCCCTCCTCATTATAGTCAACTATGGATTTTTCTGTCCATTTTTAAGCTTTCTCTGCTGACAAGGAAAACATGCACTAACTGCTGGTTCCAACAGAACAACTCCAGCTTTGCACTGGCAAAGGTTAAACCAAAAATTGAGCTGAAAAAAATTAGCTGAAAAAAAAAGTTTAAACCAAAAATTGAGCTCAATCTGTGAGCTTTTAGACATGTTTTAATACAAACAAATGCTGTTTGTCAGGTCCAGCTCTCAATAGGTTTTTAAAATATCATTCTGAGGTACAAACAGCATCAGTGGAAAAATTAAATCCCATGGGCAGCCCCATTATGTAATGCACTGCTGGGAAGCACTCAGACACCACAGCATGACTGTGAGATGTCACCAGAGAAAAAGTTGGAATAAGGGCAGTGGGTATCTATAAAGTTTAAATTTGCCCTTCTACAAGATACAGTGTCTTTTCAACAAATCCTTCTTATTGTAGACGTTATCCTATTTTACCACCACATTCTCCAAAGTCCTTCCATAAAAACACACCCCATGTGAAACCACAAAACCATTGCAGTGGCAGAACATGTTGTGGAGTCATGTAAAGCACAGAAGAGTTTTCTCCCTTCATGTCAGGGACACAAAGAACTGGGGTAAGACTGTAGTAGCTATACCCAGAGGCTGATTTTTAGCATGGTTAAGATTAAAACCAAGTACTGGAACTTAAATGTGCTGTGGAGAGAACTTTTATCTTCACTTAAACTCCTTTTCAAAAGGGTTGTGCAGACATTCCATCCTTTTGTCCTGATGCTGCCATCACGTTCCACCACAAAACCCTTTTCCTCCTTCATTCCATCCCAGTCTGCAAATACAAGTGCAGAACTAGAGTGGGGCCAACTTGAGCTCCAGTGGTCCCTGCTGAGATGATCCATCATGGCTTGGAAAGCCATAGCTACTGTATGTTTGGGCGGACAAGGTTTGCTGAACCCCTCCATATAGTAACTGATGAGTGAAAGCTCAGGGAGATAAACCACATAGAACAGAGAAATACTAACATTACACGGACTGTTTCTAAAGTGGAAAACAGCTTATTTTAACCACTGCTGCTCTTTGGGAGAGCTGCAAGGGGGGCCTGGCTTGGCACACAGCCCCACAACTCACTCGTCAGGGAAGAACTCGAGGGTGCGGCTGCCGGAGGAGATCTGGCACATGGTGTGGCTGCGCCGCTGGCTGAACCCTGCTGCGGTGGGAGACTTGTAGTGGATATTCACAGAGGGGTAGGTCCTCTTTGCTGGGGGAGGACTGGAGGAAGAGCTGAACAGACGGCTGAAGCTAGAGACAGAAAAAGGCCAAAAAGTAAGAGAAAAGGTGCCTGGGGAGACAGGCACCATAGATACACAAAAGGGGAGGCAAGAGGTATGGGATCAAAGGCTGTAAGCCCATCACAAAAACTGCTCTACTTCAAACCCAGAGCTACATCCTTGGTTTGATTGGCATAAGATGTTTTTAGATTCCAGAAATAGGTACCTTCTGAAAACAGCCCTTTATTACAACTGACTGTGAGTGTATGAATGTTTCCATTCCAGGATACTCATGTACTTTTTCAGCTTATAAAACAAAATCAATGTGCATGCTCAGATCTAATTTTAATTTCACTAAGGACAAAGGAAGCCTTTGAAGGCAAAAGGGATAAGCCAACAACACTGCTATTTGACATTAATGTCAGAGTCTACTAAGTTGCTGTCTGAAGTAGAAACAGCAACACTCCTCCTTTTCTTAATCTTGCACAAACCACTAAAGAACTTACAACTGCCAAATGGTGGATTTCTTCTTCTCCTGGACGGATGGGTGCTCACGGGAAGCTCTATGGACAAACACAGCAGAAACAAGTTAATTTCTGCATCTCTGCCAAGCATCAGGTCATTTCCATCAAGGAAGCCATGTCAAAAGTCAGAATTCATTCTAATGTGTTTCAAAAGACACCAGGGAAAGGGACATGCACTGGTCTTCAATGCAAGCACACCCAAACACTTCAAGTATCAACACTGACGTGAAAGGCAAGTAAGTGTGTTTAACTCAAAGTTTTATCAACTCTCTGTAGCACTGTCTGCCACAGACAGTGTGGGAACTACAGACCTCAGCACTGGAGTCACTTCAAGCCATAGCCTTTAGAACTCATCAATCAGAAGCAATACTCCTCCCCAGAGCTTCTCCCAGCTTAATAAGCACACAAGAAACAAGCAAGACAAACAACTGTCCAGTGTCTCCAAATAACAGTGGCAACATGAGATTTGCAGCCCAGGTTCAGGAACAAGAGAGAGAGAATTGGTATTAGGAGAGAAGCATCTACAGTCTGAAAAACTCCCATTACTTCTCAACCCTATGTTGGTAGGGGTTGCACTGACCACAAGGTAAAACATGACCAGGTTCTGTCCTAAACAGGGATGTTACCCAACACCCAGCCTCACCTGATCATCTCTGTCCACCTGACAGCCTCCTGGAGCTCCATCAGCCTCTCCTTGTACTGGTTGCGCTCCATCAGGACCCGGGCCATCTCCACACGGGTGAAGCGCCGGCGCTGGGCAATGGGAATGTTGTCCTGCAGAGGGGAGGAGCACTGCTTCAGCCAACAAAAGATGGAATGGGATTGAGGTTAGTACCGGGGAAGTCAGGGGACAGACACATATTTGTTAGTTCTTCTCCTGTCCTGCTTGATCTCCCCGCCATTTCCCCATATAAGAGGCTAATTCAGACAGTGAGCTCCAAACTATGGCCCATGGACCCCTGGGTATTTGGCAAACTCATGGAAATTAGAATGAGAATCACCACCAACTTGAACACACAGCCCTCACACACACACACCCCAGTGTGGGACTATTGCCAGCAAGGTGCTTTGATAGTCTGCAAGGAATGGTAAGAATTGACAGTGGTCCATTGGTCCAGAAATTTGGAAACCAAAGTTTTAATTCAGTAGCAAAGCCAGTCACAAGCAGCAGGGAGCACCATATAATGCCATCTGCCCCCTCAGGAGGACTGGAAGGAGATATTCTGTGTTAGTACAGATGGATAAAGATAGGACACAGGAAACTAAGGAAACACCTTTTCCTCTCTGGGGACATTAACTTGACCTTCCAATGAGGGCACAGGCAGCTTTGGGTTGGGAACAACAGGAATGAAAATCTTTGTCTCGTTTAAAGAATGGAAAATGAGAACAACGTGACTAAGTTGCAGAAAATATCTGCCCAAAATAAAAACTGCAAGGATTTTGGGAACTCATTACTAGGAGGGGGCACAGGGTTGTGCTAGACTGTGGCAATTCCCAAGCTCAGCCTGGCTGGTAAGTGCTGCTGAGAGCTGGAATAGCACAAATTAACCAAGACCCTCTCTAGCCTCCCTGGACTTTGAATCAAACCTGTATGACTAGTCAAAACAAGAACCATATAAACAGAAAGGAATTTATCAATTATTTTTTAAATTAAAAAAAGAACCAGACCTCCCATCAGTTCAGCTGAAAACAAATCCAACTCTCTTCAGCAGCTCACAAGCACAACTTGAAAATATTCCCATCTACCTAAATTCTCAACAGACCAAGTTCACTCCAAATAAGTCAAGAGATATAGGCTAAAACTGAACCTGCTCTGATACCTTGTGTAAGAAAGAAAACAGTAACACTGACAAGCAATGTATTGAATTCCCTGTTCTAGCAGGGACATTTACAAGGAAAATCTCTTTACTGCTTGATTTGACTTTTCTTTTTTTCAGCTACAGTTAGTCTTTGTTGAAAAGCCTCTGTCCCAGCCAAAAGAGTTTCAAGAGCTGTCCTAGAAGAACAGCCCACGAGCTTTCTCTGCCTGTACCCTGTAACAGGCAGTACTAGCTTATGGAAAAGAATTAACAAGAAAAATGCAGCACTAAGACATGGTGATAGTCACTGTTGCACAGCTAGGTGTGTAAGCTGCATTTCACTGCATGATGTCCTCACAGCTACATCTCCACTGCCAAGGTGGGGAGAGGCTCTTCTGGAGAAGCTTGACAGTCATAACACCCTGAGAGAATCCTCACTGCACACTAAACTTTAATTCTAAATTAGGGTGGTGTTGAGCAGGGCAGTGCTCTAGCACCCGGCTGCAGAAACTACATCGGGCACAGTGGTACTGCCACTGGGTCGGCTGCTCCTCTGTGCCAGATCCTGGTTTGAAAGTTGTATGAAGGGATTTCATGCTCATCAACCACAACCCATTCACCAGCCTTGCCCTCATTGCTAACAAAGGCACACGAATCTGCATCTCAGGACTCGTATGAAGCAATATATATATTGCTTCATATATACAATATATACGTGAAGCAATATAGGTAAGTAAATCAACCCCCTTTCCCCGCAGGCATTTTAGTAATGTCATATACCAATTCTGTACAGAGATAGCTGCTTACATCCTCCACCTCCTCTTTGGGCTCTCGTCGGGCAACAATCGCTTCAGATTTCACTCTAGGAAACAGGAAGAAAGGGATCAAAACAGCAAGTGACACCATGGCTGGCTTGGGGAAGAGAACCAGCTATGGGAAGTCTGGCTGCATTCATCACAAGGGAGCCATCTCAAACCATATATACCAAGTGTACAAATTCTGAGATGCTTCTCAGGCATTTTCACTCCCTCTGGCAGCACATTGAACAGCTTCACCAACCTCATCCCACTTTTTTCAAACATTTGTTGTGAGCACCAAAATACTGATCACTGCAAGAATCGAGCCAGTTTCTATTTCTGAACCAGCATCTACATTCAAATATTTGATGAGAACTGAGCCATTTTCAACAGGGAAAATGCTAGCTTAAATGCTTCTTCTGGCCTGCTTCTGGTTTTAGTAAGATTCTCTTTGTGATTCAATACAGTGAAAAAAGCCCCTAATGTGAAGAACAGTTTGCCAAAATGGTAAAGAACATCAAACCCTGACAAAAAATATTGAAAGTATTTAAGTGAGTGCTTTTAATTTCTTTGAACTCCTACTTTATGAGGCATTACAAAAGGCATTTTAAAAAATCTCTCTGCTTGCAAGACTACTTTCATTTCAGACATTCTGAACAATGAAGAAACCAGTCTGTGTTATTCTTGGTGATTCTGAGCTCAGACTACAGAACCTCCTAGATTCCAGCTGGAGAACAAATCCTGTCCTCTGCCCTGAGCTCCTACAGCCATGCACACTCAGCCACAATGGAACTGTTCTGCTCTGAGCTCCAGGAGGCAGCTTTGTGAATATGGATGTGAAAACATCCCAGGCTTCGCTAGGCAGTCGGGCTTTGGTTTCTCTAGTTTGAGAGGAAGACAAAAAGTGGCATCTTCCTGTAGCAGACTTTAGAATCTCTTCTGCCTCTTCTCACTCTTAACATGAGCAATGAAACAATTACCAACACAGGCATTTAAATATTGCTTCTGCAACTCTGTATGAGCTCTTTCAGTAAATGAATGGGCATTCACTTCTCTCAGAGCTATCCTGGCTGCTAGGAGGATAAAGCTCTTGGCAGTTTCCTTCAGAACTATTGGTTTTGAAATTCCCTTTCTTTGTGTGGTTTTGATTGTTGTTGTTGTTGGTTGGTTGGCTTCTACTTGCAAATTTAAACCCTTAATGCTTCGCTCCAGGGAGCCTGGGTTTGGAGTTGCTGCTGCAGAATCCTAATCCTGCCTTGTTGTGCTCTCTAAGGTACCTTTGAACGCCAATGCTAATCCCATGAGTGAAACAGTAAAACAAACAGACAAGGTGGGTTTACCACTCTTCACTCCCAGCTCCTTGGGGCAGGAGGGTAATCACTCACCTCTTTAGCTCCTCCTCCAGCTCCTTGACTCTGGTTTCTATTTTGGCTTTGGCCTGCTTTGTTGCTTCCAGTTCTCCCTTCAGCACTTCCTGCTCCCCAGACAGCTGGTCCACCTTGGCAATCAAATCATTCTTCACAACGTTCAAAGCATTTCTTAAAGGTGTGAAAGGGACAATAAGCAAAAATGCCCAAAACCAACAGCTGTCCATAAAAGAGACCTTTAACTAAAGTCACAGACACTACAAGGGGAGTTGAAACAAGTGTGTTTAATAATTCAGTCCAGCTATGACTCATGGGAAATTAAACATTGGGAAGATGGAGCTGCAGAAGAATAGAGAAATCACCATAACTGTTCAGGATGAGGTTTGTCCGTTCCTCTATCCTGACTAACAAACCAACCTCTCCTTTGGAAGATGGCAGAACACTGCAGAAGGCAGGTGTGGAGCAACCTATCTATTTTTGACAGAATGGAAGTCTGAAACACACCTTTCAAAACTGCTGTCATCTGCAATTGTGGATAACTGTAGATGATGGCAATAGAAATACGCATTTCCAATCAGCTCCAAAACATATTAAAATTATAAAATCGGCAGCTTCCCATCACAGTAGGTTCTCCAGCTCTCCCTGTGAGAGAGAGATGCCTTCCCCTTCCCAGCTTCTCAGCTTTAATAGGTGGTTTGCCAGCTTTTCTCAAAAACCAACTCCACTACATTGTCTGCTTCTCCTCTATCAACTATGAAATATTTGAGAACTCAATAGTGACAACAGTTTCTTTCCTAATAACAAACCTTGCAAATAAAACATTATCAGCAACATCCTCACAGAGGCTCAGACCAACACAAGGATTCTCACTGAAGTTAATTTAAAGATTGCAATTGATCTTGATGCCTGAAGTGGCTACCTGGAAACAGACTAGACAGAAGTAAGAGAATAAAGAATAAGAGAATAAAGGTGATATTTATTTGAAAGGCCTTCACCCTGGGGAGGCCAGAGGCTACTGCCAAAATGGACCCCAAGATGGACGATGAGTCACGAGTTCTTCACACTTTTATAGGTTTGGTCCATTTGCATATCAGCATAAATTCGCCAATTAAAACTTCAGCTAATGATGTAAGTTCTCTAAGCTCAGCCCCCCTTCTCCAAGATGTTGGTTTACACATTTTACACGAGAGACTTTGTTATGTCTATCTTAGCATGAGAGAACAGCAGCTAGCAGGCTGTAAGACACTTCAGAGTTTTACAGTAAGCCATACAGAATTTAAAAGTATATAAAAATATAAAAGCTAAAACTCAAGGCATCAATCTCAGACAGCATCAGGCCCTACTAGCACATGCCCAGAGGCTTTACCCAAGTGCCTGAAGAAAGGAAACTGTTAGGAAACAGCTCAGGAGAGCAAATCTTCTTCTACAAGTGAAGGAACAAGTATTCAGGACAACCAATTAGATAAACAAGTGAGGCAGGAGTTCTGGCCAACACCTACTCCAAGGTGACATCTCATTTATAACCAGGCAGGTAGGTCAGAGCATGCGACAGTTCCTTACTTGGTCTCCAGCAGCTGCGAGTTCTCCAACAGCAGATTGCCCACTTCTTTGCCCATTCCTGTAAAGAAAGGCCAGGCAGTTTTCACCTGCTCTCCTAAAAACATGCGGCTTTTGTGGCACTGCCTAACTCATGCTCGAGAAAAGAAATCACTTTTGTTAGGCTTCCCTAGAATCCTGTGTCCTGTGTGGAGAGTGGAATGTCTCTAGCTGAATGACCAAACAGCACCAGCAAAGACACCCATGTGTTCTGTAGAGAATCCAAATTCAGACCTAGCTTCTCGCCCCAACCTTCAGACCTCTGAGAGGGACAGAGGGGAGAGCTTCACTAATACCGATCAGGGGAGTCAAGGCAGTAACTCCTGGTTCAGCCATGGGCTATTGCAAACATTTTTTATCATTCCTCACACAGAAAGAAGGTAGAGTTTATGAGTTTTTCACAAGGGTAGCAGAACACTATCCAAGTTGCTGTCCTGATCCTGCACACTAGTGATTTTCTTCCTTTCTTAGTATAAGCCAAATTTTCTGTTTGCATGATTTGGGATCATGGTTGTGACAAGTTTCATGCACATGAAAGGCTTCCCATTATCAACCTTCTGCTAGAGCAATTTTAACAGGACTGCAGATTGTCCCTTGCTCTATCTAGCTTTAACAGCTTTCTCACAGATGTTTAAAATGTGAAGTCTCAGTTCCACCACTTCAGACTCACACTCAACACCTACAGCAGACACTGCATTTGCACTTGGGCATCCATGTACAGCTGCAATCTGCAGACTGGTTTACAAGAACATTGACACATCTGGGGCTAAGAGTGAAGGTCGAATTCAGTATTTCATAAAACCAATGAAATTTAGGGACAAAAAGCACATCTGGGTTGTTTCCTGCTGTCAGGGACTTGCTGAGTCCCAGGGTCAGCCTCTGTCTTATAGTGGGGAACAGAGGCCACCTGAGAGCTGAAGGCGGAGAGGCCTCTCCTGTTGGAAGACAGTGCTGAGGGGTGCAGCTCGTATCTCACCACAGGTCCCAGAGCATGAAGAAGTCTCCCCACCATCAGTATTTGTCCTGCCCTCTGAACTCTCTCTTCCTTCACAGCAAAGACATCAACAGTTTTCATAACACGTCATTTGCTGATTAATTAGTATTTGCAAGAAAATAAAAACAACACAAACTTGAATTAAATGGAAGTTAGAGGAACATGGCAGCACATGAGAAGTGAGAACACACCACAACACTCCAACATACAGATCCTCTTCCCACAGTTAAATGGGATGAATTTATGATGACAAAAGCAAATTCCCAGCAAGAATGAGTAAGAAGCAGCATTTTCAAAGAACTTTTGAAAAATTAGTGACAGATAATTAATCACTTTGATGTTTCAGGCAATGTGTGTCAGAGAATATTCCAACAGCACAAAAGTGGGAAACACTAACTGCAGTGCAAGCTACAGTGTATTTTGGGTTGGTAAGTTGAAGGATCTATAGCCCTTTTTTTTTGTGACATGCCGCATGTAGGTCAGAAGACTCAGAAGTCTTCAGTTTATTAAATTCTTTTCTTGCTCATTTTTAGTGATTCTACAAATAATCAAATAAATATTTAGCCTGTAAGGCATTAAATTGGCACAAGGACATTAAAGTGCTGAGGAACATCCAGGGAAAAGCTCATCCCCATCTTTTTTGGATTAAATCTTTTTCCTTCATATTCTTGAGTCATACATCCCCCTCTGCAGCTGTTTTTGGGAGAGAAAGGATTTCTGGGGAAGAGGGTGAGCTATCATGCCAGAACTAAAGGCCACACAGCATTCCATCAGTATCCTTCACCACAGCTTCTACCTTATTTGTGTGTGATGCAGTGGCAGCCCAATGCCTTAACCACACCTCTGGCAATAAAGAACAGGATGAAGCCTCCCAGAGCCATGGAATGGCACTATGAGATCATCTTGCACAGGCTGTAAGGGGACAGCTCTGCTCATGGGAAGAAAACTTTAAGTGTGGAGAGACCATAGGGAGACCTCTTCAACCCTCTGGGGCATGGAGCAAAGGGAGGAGAGGTCTGGGCAGAGCCCTGTCCAACAGAACTCATCCTACACCATCTTCCTCGCACAGCCAGGCAAACAGTGTGAAGCATCAAAGCGGATAATCAACTACAATGAAACAGAGGAGAATCCTCAAACCACCTCTACAGAGCAGCTGCATCCTGCTTCTTGGAGAGGTGCTGCCATCACCACAAAAAACCAAACCACGGTGATGCAAGACACATGGACAGATGATGAGTGAATGGAAGGAATGCAGAAAAAAATGCACATTAAAAAAAAAAAGAAAAAAAAAAAAAGAAAAAAGGCCTTCGCCTTACCAAAGAAATCATCCCGTACTATGAGAGCCATCCCATACGAGAAAGGGAACAGAAAGAGATGGGGACAAAGGGGAAGAAAGGAAGAGAAAAAAAGCAGCCATTAAGTACCAGTCTGTAAACAGCAAACAGAGCAGCTCATCAGGACATGTACAGTGTGTGGTGCCAGCACATGTGATGCTTGGTAGACAGTTATCTTGTTCTGCTGCAGCCTGACCTAACAGGGACTTCACCTTGGAGTGTCACAGAATGGTTTGGGTTGAAAGAGACCTTTAAAACACATCCAGTTCCAACCCCCTGCCATAGGCAGGGACACCTCCCACCAGACCATGTTTCTCCAAGCCCCATCCAACCTGGCCTTGAACACTCCCAGGGATGAAGCAGACACAGCATCTCTGGGCAACCTGTGCCAGGGCCTCACCGTCCTAATTGCAAAAGAAATTTTTCTTATATCTAATCTAAATCTCCCTTCTTTTTGTTTAAAAGCATTGCCCCTTGTCCAGATGTCAGGATAAGCTTGAGATGACCTCATTTGCTTCTTTCATCTTCATCATTTTCCCTGTATGATACATCCTTGAGTTTCCCATCTCAACACCACAACAAAGGCAGGTCAATAGACATTATGAACAGGGTGAGGGAAGGACAGTAGCAGGGGGAAAAAAACGAAAGTGGGGGTGAGTATCAAAGCTTTCATCTGACCTAAAAAGGCCCAAACCCACCTCCACACTGCAACAAACTCCAACCCAATTTCAGTGGGAGGTTTTCTGAGGAATGTCTACAAAAATGTGGCTTACAGTAAAACCAGTTTGAATGAAAAGAAAGGATGATGCCGTCCCTTTCTTGGTATCATCACAGAGCCCGCACTGAGCAGTGCCGGGCACAGGGACGTGGCAGAGCTTGTTGGCACATCACACTATCGCAGCTGCCAGGTTACCACCTTTACTACAAGGCAAACTTCACCCAGTTTGCACTGTAATCAAGAGAGATCCCTTTGACTTCAACTGAAATTGCATCAGGGCCCAAGTGTATTTTACAAGCAGGTGCAAACCTGATGGCAGGAAATGGCCCTAGGGCAGCAAGCAGCTTCCCCCAACAAAGGACAGAGCCATCACCCAACTCCTGTCAGAAAGGCAAAGCTTTCACCAAAGACAGAGGCTTTGCCACTCTAACCCATCACAAAAGTGTCTTTAATGTCACTAACGCAATACCCGAAGGGGGTTGGTTTGCAGCAGGTAACCCCCCACAGCCCCTTGCACAATGGAGGGACTCCTCACAGCACAGGCTGTGGAGAGGACAGTGGGACCCTCACTCAGTCTGTGCCCACCCAGCCTCTGCTACAAGTACCCTTCCTGGCAGACAAAAAGCTCTTTGAGCCCCAAGACCTCGAGTGACAGGTCAGTGTGACTCTGTGGAGCAAACATGCCCACAGCCACGCAAGAGAAAGAGTGTTGAAAGGCGGCAGGAGTGTGAGCAGAGCAGGGACATCCTGCTGCAGGGACCCACCAGTGTGAGGCAACCAAGCAAAGCGAGGTGGGAGAAGTCTGCAAAGCCAACCGTGTTTGGACAAGAGCAGGGGAGTATCACACGTGTATACCACATCATCCGACCTCAACCAGAAAAAAAGAAACAGGAGAACTGAGCACGAGATACACACCTGAGAACTCCCCTATGCGCCATGTCCAGCGAAGCACAGAGAGACAAGGGAAAAAGGAAGTGAAAAAGGATCAATCAGTGACTGAAACCAACAAAATCAAAATTTTGTTCAAAAAAAATTAACAATGATTCAGCCATTTCAATGTCAAAAGGCATGAAATAGTAAGGACAGGACCTGCCATAGCTGTTGATGGCATGACTCTACATATAGGACAGAAAAAAAAAAAAAACCAAGGAAAGGTAACCTGTGGTACAACTGCAACCACACATCTGAGCTATCCCCAGATTTCCAGACGTGGATCTGAGGCAATCAGATCTTCCTGGACTGGGTAAACCTTTATTTTGTCTTTATTTAGTCATGTACCACTAAATGCAGAACAGCTCATTCCCACTACCTCTCACTTCCCCTCTCCTTGTGATTTTAACAGCTGGATCCTCTGACAACAACTGTGCTCTCCGGTGACACTTCAGCTTGCAAAAGACAACTGGTTGCATTTAAAATCTTTTTTTTGTACAGTGTAACGCTGGGACTTAGTTTGATAATCCCATTTCAACTTCTGTACACAACACTGTATATAAACTTACCGCTAATAAGGCTGCATTTCTGTCTTCACCACAGACCCCCTGTTGTTTAATTTCCAAAGCAAATATAGTTGGTTATCCTAGATCTGAATCACAGAATGGTTCGGGTCGGAATGATCATCTAGTTCCACCCGCTGCCATGGGCAGGGACACCTTCCACTATCCCAGGTTGCTCCAAGCCCTCACACACTTCCAGGGATGGGGCAGCCACAGCTTCTCTGGGCAATCTGCTCACCACCCTCACCACTCTCAGTACAAGGACCTGTCCACTGACCAAAACCAAACTGCTAGTGATTGTTTGTGTCTGGAAACACTTGGGATAAGGAAGAGCAGGAAGGGGGATCTGGTAGAAGGGGGAGCTGAGAAAAGGGGAGATGGGAGAACAGGAGCCTTCCCAGGATCACCTGTGATTAACAAGTGAATATGCAGGAAAATAGTGCTCCTAAGTCTGTAGGAGAAATAAGGAATTTGGTCCTCAATTCCCATTAGTAAATAATTGTTCTCACTCCACATTTTTCTCCAGAATACTTCCTCCACAAACCCATGTATGTAAAGCAGTATTAGAGGTGGGGGGAAACTCACATGCATTATTTAAAATAATAAAACATGAAGAGTGCCAATTCTGTACCAGAAATAAATGGGATTTTCCATTCCAGAATCAGACTTGCCTGCCAGCCACTGCTGAAGGGTAATTTCTGTAAGTCCTGTTTTTAAGGTCCTCTTTAATGAGATTTCTCTTTCTTTATGAAACTGAGACCAAAAAAAAGAGAATATTCTTTACAGATTGCCAAGTTTTGAGAGACTGGAGGAAGTAATAAGTCTTCACTTAAGTGAGCTTAGAGTCATTCATTAATATGATTTACAAAAAGAAGTGAGGTCCAAATATGAGAACTCTTTCAGCTTGTGGATCTTTTTTCTTACATCACGTTCATAAAGCACCATTTCCTCTGTGTCTCTTCAGACTCAAAGGTACTGCACAAAGAGAGAACATTCTACCTAACAAAAAAGGCAAAATTTTGGATGATGTTGACAGATTTTTGTCAGCCTTAAAATCTAGCCCTTTGCTTCTATCTTTACCAGACTTTCTTTCGTGCTTTTTATTGTGCAAAGCCAAAATAAAGTACCAATCTCATTTCTTGTTGAGAGACATGACCCCTGAGATCTCTCTGTGCTTCCTCCCTCCCTTTGTACAACCAGCAATGTGTGTTCATTTTAAAAACACTCTTATGTGCCAGAGTCAGTAGCCAGAACTCAGCCAAAGGATTAATTAGATCCATGTTTATCACAAAAAAAAGGCACAGAACTACCTGATTTCATCACAGTCCATCTCCCAGGTCTGAAAAGGAACCAGCCTTCCTGTTTTGCTGGCCTGCCATGGGATCACCTGCAAGGATTCTGCTGCTGTGCTCAGGCCAGAAAACGGTCCCAGCACGGAAATGTCCTCCTCGTAAGCCACACTGCAGTCTTCAGAATCTACACTGTGATCTTCAGGGCCCACATTTACATGGGAACTGTTCAACAAAGTCTTTGTACATTTTTATTGCAAGTGGTAACTGCCAAACAACAGACATCTCACCACACCGAAGTCTTTGGGCAGCCTTATAGCAGGAAGAGGTGAAGCACGCTAGACTTCATGTGATACTGTAGCGAACAACCATGCAAGATTTGGGCAACAAAAAGCTTTGGCCCTTTGAAAACAACAGTTTGCATTTCTTGCTAATCACTGGGTCAGGCTACAGGGTAGTCCCAAGAGGAAGTGGATTTCCAGAAGGCAGGAAAGTGGGAAGCATCTTGTGTGAAGCTGTTCATACACCAAGCAAGTAATTTTCCAGAACAATAACTCTTTCAAGCCAGTAATACCTGATACCCCAGCCATTTTTGGGGGGAAAAGGAAAGCAGCAGTTAGCACAGTGATTAGCAGACAGAGCCGCAGAATCAACCCAACACTCCTTGATAAGGAAGCACCCGAGGACCGAGATAAAATAGATAGTCAATGGCAAGATTATCCGTGGTTTTAGTGCTTTGATTCTGCTAGGAAGAGAGCTCCTGATAATGTATGGAGCTAGCTAACCAAAATTCATTCCACAGCTTTAACTATCACATGTAGTTCCTACTGTCAAGCTTCCATTTAAGCAGGAGCCCTAGACTTTCTGCAAATGGCTACCAGCATCTAGGGGATTCTCAAAGCTGGAAATCTTGCTTTTCCTTCAAAATTCTTAATTTTGTAAATATTTGCATGGATTGGCTCCCATTGCAGGCAGAGAAAGCCTGTGTGTTCATCCTGAGTCTTCTGCAGATTTTTTTTCTTCTGGCAATCTTGAGTTGAAGGTGAAACAATAAATGATTTTACACTTTAGGCAAAGGCATGAGGGCTCTCTTGCATGCTGCAGGGCTAGCATGATTAAAAAAAAACCCAACCCAAACCTACCCATATCAAAAAGCCATTGCGAGCATTCTGATGATGGTCGGGTTCTTGTTCTTAATTCCAGTCACACTATTGGCTTTAATAGTACCATTTCACAGATACTTGTCTTTCATCAAAGAAGAAGCATTGTATCAAGTCCTTTCCAGTTTTCAGTCCACACCTTCAAGGTTAAGTTTTTGGTTAATAGGGCAAAATCTATCCCCCCTGCAGAAACATATGCTTTTTGAGGGCCCTGATACAAGACATACCAAAGTTGATACAAGTACCTTCCTAATTTGGGCAAAGGTGAGCTGCTGCAAGTCTGTGTGATATGCTTCAGCTCATTCTGTTCTGGACACGTATAGAGAACCAAACTTACAAGATTATCCATAAGCAGCTCTATATTGGTAATCTCCAGAAAGGAAATGTTTGCTTTCAGATCAGATCTCTTGCCACTAAGTACACATAATGCATTGTTTCTGGAGTCCCCATGTGTCCTAAGGCTCCTTAAAGCAAGCAGTAACACGGAAAATGAACTACACTGTTATAAACTCTATCAGCTGCCTGGGTCATCTGAGTATTCAAAGACCACTTGTACTGTCCTGATGCAGGAAAACAGCAGGAATTAAGAACATGCTTAAATTCTGTCAAAAATCAAGATCTAGATACTCAAGAATCCAACAGAAAAAAGTATGGAGAGGGCTCAGAGTGCTCCCTGAGGCAAAGCTGTTTCTCTGACTGCTGCAGAGTCCCAGCCAGGAACACAGAACACAGCCTGGCTGCAGGTATTACAAACACCTTCAAAACCAGCCTAAAAAGTGAATTACTACATCTCTTAGGCTGACTGTAAAACAGTAAATACTACATTACAAACCATAATATTTCCACATCATTTAAACATCAAAAACGTAACTAAATTAGTTACTTTCTTACAAATTTCAAGCAAACTCTTTATTCCGAGTATAAAATTACTGGGAGAGGAATTTTGGGCCAGAAGCAGAAGTAGCAAAGTTTGTCTTCAAATTATTTGTGTGGGAGAATCCTGTAGAAAAATAACTTACGCACATAAAGACAACCCAAATAGAAGTCACCTAACAGCTGGGATTATTTTCTAAATAATCATTACTGTACTGCAGGTACATGCTTCTGTCACATGTATCTCAATTTCCATGCATTCTTAAAAAAGCTAAACATCCAAGTTCTGAAAGAAAAAGAGAATTTAAATGTTTTTAGAAGCTTAATATAGTGTCATTGTACCAGAGAAAACAGAAGGGTTCTAACAAGGTTTTACCTAGCAGATCTGCTCCTTCATCAACATCTCCAATGACCTCAGACCCCGCCGTGGAAAGTTCATGGTACAGAGAGTCTGTGTTGATGCCAAATGCTTTGTTCACAATCCCCTGTGTTGGGCTGTTGTTGGAAGCAAAAAAACAGAAGGAATCTTGTTACTTGGCAACATTTAAGCTCAAACATTTCTCTTTGAAATACTGAGTATCTCAGACTGTTGCAATCAAAACCCTGGGAGTACATTCCATCTATTCACCATTGGCTGAATCAGGGAACACACCAAGTAAAGAAAATAGCACGTGTTATTCCCCATATCATAGAATCATGGAATGGTTTGCATCGGAAGGGACTTCAAAGCTCATCTCATTCCAACCCCCTATCATGGGCAGGGACACCTTCCACAATCCCAGGTTGCTCCAAGCCCCCTCCAACCTGGCCTTGAACACTTCCAGAGATGGGGCAGCCACAGCTTCTCTGGGCAACCTGTGCCAGGGCTCCAAATATGACCTAGAGAGAACTCTTTCAGCTCGTGAATCTTGTTTCTTACATCACGGTCATAAAGCACCATTTCCTCATAGCCAAGAATTTTTTCCCAATATCCCATCTATCCCTGCCCTGTGGCAACAGGAAGCCATTCCCCCTTGTCCTGTCCCTCCAGGCCCGTGTCCCAAGTCCCTCTGCAGCTCTCCTGGAGCCCCTTTAGGCCCTGGAAGGGGCTCTGGAGTCTCCCTGGAGCCTTCTCCTCTCCAGGTCAACACCCCCAGCTCTCCCAGCGTGGCTCCAGAGCAGAAGGGCTCCAGCCCTTGGAGTACCTCCGTGGCCTCCTCTGGACTTGCTCCAACAGCTTCATGTCCTTCTTGTGCTGAGGACACATCTATAATGCACAACCTCAAAGCTCACCCAGATGATTTACTTTGAAGTCATCCAAGTTAAGGACTACTCAATGTTTCACAGAAAAATTTCAACTCGCAGAAGCACTCAGCTTTGACCTGTCAGATTCTGCAAGGATTCCTATGCTCCTATCAATCTAGATAGAAACCTCAGACAGCAGTAAGAGCGGATAAGAAATTCAATGCTGAAAACAGCAATGGCCTTTTTACTTGGCCAACCACTAAGTACAATCAGCCTGAAGGGTCCATTTTCCCTTTGGGTAAGCCTATGTATTAAAATGCTTCTTCACATGTCCCCAGATGTATTTCAATCAAGGTAAATCAAAGTTAATAGGTTTTAGTCTTATCAGATTAGACTTATCAGAAGGCACATTTCCACCTCTCAGTATCTTTGATACCATCAAGAATCTTCTTGCCTTTCTTGACAGCTGTTACAGGATGTGCAAGCGAGGCAACCTCTGGGATTGTGGCTGTCTGCTCTAAAAAATTGTCTTAATGTGGGTTATAAACACTTTGCAGTGCCCTGCCTTGTATGAGTGACATCAACCAGCATGAACAGCAGCTATGCAATTTCTCCAGCAAAGTATCAGAAAGGTCAACACCAGTGGAGATGATCTCAAGTTGTATGGCTTCATTATCACATAAATAATTTCAGTGATTACAAATGGAGTGTAGTAGCTGCCTCTGATATTGCAGTTACAGCACACTGCAAAGAAGAAGGAAAAAGAAGTGGATTTTTCAATTACAGAAAAATTCCAGCTACCCAGACATCTGAGAGCACTGAGGAGGTACAAATGGTGCTGTGATGGCACCACAATTAATCAGTTCACAGAGTCTGGTGGTCAGCACAAATGACAAGAAAAACCAGCACTAGTCTGACCTGGAGACCTAATTCAGACTGAACTTTCCTCTTCAGCATCCAGCTTTCAGAGCTGTATGCATCATGAAAGCACTCTGCTTTCAGAGCAGCATGCACACTGTCAGCAGTCCAAGTCAGGCTGTGTCTCCTGCAGCTCTCAGTCTCACCACCTGGAGCAGAGATTCCTGCCTGAAGAGCTCAGGTGCATCAATCCTCTCTGTTTCCTTCTTACCCTTGGATTTGACCAATTTTTTATCTGATCTCATCAGTCACTTTTGTCTTCCCCACACAGAGCAGTCTCAACTCCCTAGATTTCTCCTAACCTTAAAAATAGTCCAGGCATCCTACATGTCCCAAGGGGAGCTTAACTGTGTGTGCCTTCCCAGCTGAGAAATGCAGGTGTTATTGCTGCTCGTACCCTTCTCATAGTGGAAGTGCTCAACAGGGTGGGCAAATCCAGTCCAGACTGGGACCATGAGATAATCTTGCCTTCACTCTGCATACCGGTAAGATTTTGGGGTGGTTTTTTGCTGGTATAGTGGCACATTACCCACTGAACAAGGGTAAAAGGTAAACTTCAGTAAAACCAAATCAAGATACCTAGGGTACTAAGTCTAGACTAATACATGCCTCACAGAAATGTGGTGCCAAAATTCATAGCCTTTAGGAAGCCTCACATTTAGCACAAAATGGGTGATGGGTAGGGACCAGAGCAGCAGAGTAGTTTAGTAAAAGTCTAATGATTCTTCTGAAAACTCTGTTGAGGATTTATAGCCACTCCTCAGTGCACTGATGGTTCACAATTGCTCTGACCAGCCTCACCTGGGAACTGCACCCACCCACTGGTCCCAGGGCTCCCTTTGACCTCAGGCCTATGCCTTCAGTCCTTTGCTAAGCTGCACCTGTCTTCAGTCCTGTCTCCTGCTGCTCATGGGTAGCACTGGGACAAAATTCACACCCTTGCCTTGTCTGGAGCTGCTGACAGGACTCACTACCAGTGATCTGAGCCTCCCTGCTCAGAGCCTGTGGGACTGGGATTGCTGAGGTTACCTCTGCTTGTCCTACCTTCGGGGGCAGCCCTGCCTCTACTCCTCGAACACTTGAAAAAATTAGAACTGAAAAAATCTTGAAGTTTTAAAATGGAGTTCAGAACTGAGCTCTTATTAGACAAATGTACCTTCTCCCACTTCCTGACAGCTTAAGCCCATGTCCTCTTTGCTTGTCTTAAACCTTCTGCTGCTCTATCATCTCTCCAAACTCCCTGACCAGAAAGGCAAACAAGCCTAGTCCTGGGACAGCTGTACACATCCTCCCGCAGATTACCAGCGGGCATCTGCCCTTTTGGGAGAACCCAAAGCAGGTCAGGAGCTCTGATACTAGGCAGAATATATGGACTGTCTCAAACAGCTGCATTGTGAGCTTACTGTGAGCCAGAGCATCCATTCCTCACTCCTTGTGAAGCCAAGTGACAGAGCACAGAGGGAAAAGTCACAATCAGTACCTGCTACCCGTGCGTTCCAGGCGGGGGTCCTGACACATGTCCAGCTCTGGGGTAGAATCAATGATGTCCTGGACATCGGACCATTCATCGCTGCTGCCCATCCCTAGGTAAGACAGTACATATCACATACAGGATCAGGATTTTCAGAGAATGGTATTTCTTGAAGGGACTTTTACAGCTTTGAATATCAAGGTTTGAAAATTTCACGGTGCCATGTTCAAAATCTTAAAATCAGAACAGAAAGTGGTTGAAGGTGGCCTCTCAACTCCAGAGTAGGAACACCATAAGCATCCCCCTTCCAACCCCCATTCCAGAGCATCACCAAAGTCATTGCCCTGAATATTCACTAAAATGGGATAAGCAGAAATATTTTATCCATTGAAATAAATTCCAAAACTCCCTTTTTATCTGCCAATAAAAAACTCTTCCATCCCCGTATAGCATTAGCTGAGATCGAAGGCAACACAGTGATTTTCCATACAGCTTCACAGAAATTACTACTGTTAGGAACTGGCACTATTTAGTTTTAATAGAAACAGGTTTTCAATACACATTTTCAAGTCTACACTGGTTTAGATACCCGTTACAGTGAAACTTGACTTCAAAACTGATAAATGAAATCTGGTTTCTGTGTAATCTACAGCCTGAAACCAATATTTAAAGAACAAGGAATTTCTTCATCTTGTCAAGTCCCATTTATTGGATACCAAACTCTTCAAAAGCTCAGACTTGTACCTATTCTGAACAAGCAACACGAACAGAGTGTCTGCTCACACAAGGAATTCCTGAAGGATTAATGACCTCATTTGCGAATTACATTAGTCCCTCAATGACATTAGATATGACATTTTTGACCTTTCCAAATGATCTCAGTAGCCAAATATACAAAGTCCATGACAACTGGAGTGTTGATTTCTTTCAGGCTTGCACAGCACACCAGCTGGCAGCAAACCCAGGCTGGAAGACAAAGTGTGATGTGGATCTGTTGCCAAAGCAGGCTTCCATATCCAGCAGGTCTAACACAAACAGCCTTCCTCAGCTTTATTTTACCAAGCTGGGAAGCTTTTCTGCAAATACCTCTAAGTACCATTTTTGGTAGCTCAGCTCTAAGGTACTTGCATCACTGACAGACATTTTAATTACAGATGCATAAAATACATGATTAAAATTCACGTATGTGCATTACTTCTAAGCATGCAGAATTGATTTTGCATTGGGGTGAGAAATAGTTGAAAGTCTGAATATGCAGAGCACATAAGGAAGACACAACTATCTGCTTTGAACAAATTCCACAATATCACACTTCCACCAAGGAAGTGCAAAAAAAAAGCTTCCACCTCACAATTGCACACATACAGAAGAGAGATGACTTTGACCCAAGAAGTCTGTTGATAGTAAATGAGCTTGTAAAGCAGTAACTGTAAAAATAAGGGTATTTATAGGGCATTCAAACTACTGACATCCATGATAACCTTTCCTGATAAAGTGTTACACGGTCTTGCCTTGGCCAGGATCACAGCCAGACCACAATCTAACAGCAGGCTGTGCAGAACCCATATGCTTCCATGGACAGCTACCCTAGTGTCTGACAGATGGACACACCTGTGACCCTGAGGACCCCCTCAGGAAAATACAGACTGGGACTCAGTCATGGCAGTTCTCATTCAGGGCTACAGCAAAAGATGTTACATGTTGGTTTATAGTCTTACTTTGTTAGGAACTAGCCTGTGCATGTTAGCAGAGGAACTTCTGCTTTAGTAATAACTTCTGCTTCTCAAGTAATAACTTGGGTAAAAAGATCATCGGCTAGTCCAGATGCCAACCTCAGAGACCTATGTTTACCCCTAAGTTCCTGCAGATTATGCTAATCACCTTTAACAAGTCTTACAGTCCTTTTGTATTTTAAGTTCATGACCTGTAAAATAAATCACTTCTCGTTTCTGATGGCCACTGCAAGTCTTACAATCCAGGGTGGGACCTGCTCAGACACTACATGGGCACAGCTAAAGGGCCTTTTATCATGTTATTACACCATTTATTTATTTAACAGCCTGGTGCTAAAGCTTTGATGATGGCTTTCCTGACAAGAAATCATGAATTCAAATTACTAAAGGACTCTGGAAAACAGAGAGAAAACAACTGTAACTTCCAAAGATTTGGGAGTGTTCTTATGTGAGGAAAAGGCTAAAAGAAATTAGCTCATTTAGCTGAGAAAAACAGCTGGATACAATTGCTTTTTTTAAGCAAATGAGAGAGTGTGATAAGTGCACAGAGGGAAAATAATTACTTAATCTCACTGACAAATGTGGCATTTGAACAACTGGATATAAAATACTTACAAATAAATCCAGAGAGAAAATGAAACATAAGCTTTTAACTGTCATATTGATGAGGTCCAGAAACAGCTTCCCAAAAGCTCAGCCTAACATGAGACTTGAGTGGTCGTGAAAGAGGTTCCATGACATGAATGCATGCCTGAACTCAGTAACCTGTTCTCATCCTGTGAATGCGTGAAATTACTCATAACTGATGTTTTCAAAAATTTGCTACCCAGAAAACTGCTAACATCCAATTAACCCTGTCTCATTCATGTACCTTTCCAAGTCAGGCTTCCTCAAATTCCATACTTACAGTGCAGTCTCCCAGCCTCTCCCTGTAACAGAGAGACACAAGCACTGGGAAGTTGATTATGTTAGTGACCAAGTACCTGAGCTCCAGCTGCCATACCTATGCTGACATTCCTCATCTCCTGTGTGACCTGGACTTCCATGTTCCGGCTGTTCCGCTTTTCTCGTGCCCTCTTATTGCTCTTGGTGGTGCCATTGGTGTACTCGCTGATGGGCTGGATGCTCTCGTTCAGAGGCGTGACAGCGGCAGAGGGCACAGATGAAGTGGGAGTGTTGGACTTGGTTCCTGTGGTGCTCGGCGTGGCAGCTGCTGAGGACTGCCCAGATTCAGACATTTCGTCTTGGGGGCACTGTGGCAATTCCAGGGCGGCAGAACAGAAAGGGGAAAGCACAATTATACATTTCAGTTAATGTCCCATTTGCTGGTGTATGGATGCCTTAAAGCATTATGAGCATGGTTCTTGCTCACTGTACCAGTTATATGTGCCAATGTTTGCTGGTGACACCAGGCACTACCACCACAGTGAAGCAGGGAGTTCTCGTGCTGAACTCAACAAGCAAATCCCACCTGTGAAAGGGCTGGTAACCTTCCTCCTTCACTACTGAATACTGGTCTTCACAAATCACATTGGTATGTGATCTCAAGAAAGGTGGCCTTATCACAGGTGAAAAGCACCCATAGCTCACACTGACTACAGTGAAAGCTGAAGGGCTTTGGCACTCGTGGAAAGCCAGGCCAGTGTTTCCCAAGGCTGGAAGGCAACATGGATATCGCTTGGGAACGTTCTGAAGTGGCCTCTTAGAAGTCTTGGCTGATGTCATTACTGTAAGCCACCAACACACCTGGATGAGAAAACAGCAAACTGGTTTTGCCACTGAACTGCAGAAGCAAAGCGGACACTGATCTGGGATGGTCTGGCTTGTCTGGCACAGGAGACCTATGTCCCCAAACCACCTTATGCAGAGCTAGGCAGGCATGGGTCCAGCTTGAAAACACAGCAAAAACAGATGTGGTCTCCCACTTCCAAATGGCAGGATGACAATACCCAAGAATTCAGAAAGGTAAGAAATGAACACAGGAGATGAATTCCCAGTATGGAATGCGCAAAATGGCTCTTGGTTTTAACAGACATTACAGCCCCACTTGTACCATCACCTCTTGAGGAACAGGGAGGCTTCAAGGCTTTGTCAGGGTTTTACACTGTGACCTGTATTTTTCAATTAAAGCAGCACTGCTTCAGTCAGACAAGGCATGCCCTGACCAGTGCTGTGACCTCTCCCAGACCCAAATGAGATCTCCCCAGTCTTAAGGGCAGCCCACTCTAATAACTGCCTGCAGGGAGGTGACATAATTATGCTGAGAGTTATATGCAACAGTGAGTTGCAATTGGGTGCACTGGCATTCAGCATCTGCACATCCAGACCCAGCTTTCATCTTCACCACGGGCCTCTCACCTCCTGTGCAAGCACTAGAGAGATCCTGGTTCTGCTCAGAGGCTGCTCTGAACCCCCCAACCTTGGAGCTGTGACGCTGTTTCACTTCACTCATCTGGAAGTCTCGTTCTCTTGTTCTAATAACAGCTTCACAACATAACAAAAAAATCCAATATGGGATGAGTGAGAAGACTGAAAAAAATGGTGACTTAACCCTTTGCAGCCATATTTTTGTTAAATCTGGAATCTTCCTTTAATTAGACTGGCCTCTGTATGCTTATCTTAGAATGCCTTGCTGCACACTGCACCGTAGAAATCAAAAGGTTTACACTGCATCTGTGCATTTATATTGGAAACTCGTTTTTTTTAAAATGGCACTACCATTAAATGCAATCCACATTTTGTATATTTTCTGCATTGTCAGTCCAAACAGCACTCACATTCCCACATGAATATCCAAACCATCTCCCTGCACATATGCTGGTTTTAGCATCAAGACTGAGATGAGAACTTTGCTCTTAGGCTGCTACATGTGAAAACCAGACTTCCCACCTCTACTTCATATTCCTGGTTTAGGAGCTACTTTCCTAATATGTAAAGAAAAAAAAGAATCAAATGGGATTTTTGATAATAAATAGGATCCAGTAAGCCTTGGACTACCTCAACTGCAGTTTGTCTTCTGTGCTTTCTGATGTACAAAGGGACAAGAGTATCAAGTGTGAAGTGCGACTATAAAACCTCTTTCCCCAAACAAGGGAAATTTCCATGCTGTTGGATGAAAGAATTCAGGGATGTTCTTGGACACACTGTAAGTCTATGAGAATAACCAAACTTCTGGAGCATCTTAGCTGTGTAAGAGACACCCAGGTGGGTCCACTCCACTTGACATTCCTTATTCTTATAAACCAGATGTCATTCAAAAGCCCTGGACCATCAGTGTCCAAGGGTGATATGTGTATCAGAGATATCCTGTAACTTCTTGTTTATTGACATAACTTGCCCCTTACCCACAACACACAAATAAGTAATTACCCCGGTCTTTCACTACTCTTTGGTTATAGATGTGAGTTTTGTATTTACCTAGAAAACATACTTTATCAACCTTCCAGCTTGCATTAGAGAAATTCCTCCCAAATGTAAATACTACCAACATGCTCCTCTTCACAGCCCAGAAGCTGGTATCTTCCTTCTATTGTCTGAGTGCTCTGTTAATGCTAAATATTGCACTAAGAGTACAGCTCTTCTCTCCAGCACAGGAGGCATTCTCCAAAACCCATAGCTCACCCAAAGAATACTCTCCACAGCCACCACTTACCTACAGCCATACCTGTCAACCTCCTAAACATCAACTGTGTAGTAGTGACCTCCAAAATGCATTGTAAAGGCCCAACATTCATAGCAGTCATATGTCACCATGAGAAGCCACAATTGTATGGTTATAACACTGAAAGCATAGTACATAAAAACAAAAATGTTAAGGACTTTCATCTCCAAAACACTGTATAAAATAAATGTACAACTGAATGCAAAAATAAAATAATGACAGCAACTAAAACAGAAAATAGTAATAAAAAGTAAATAAGGACACTTAAAATGTAAGTACAGTATGACCCCATGAAGAAGGAAAACTAGTGAGAATAGTCAGGTACATACTGGGAAGGTGAGTCATGTGGGAGTGATGTCAACAAAATATCAGAGCTCTGAAGAAGAGGCAAGCCGCTGAGAAGATGAGCCACACCGCTGAGAAGTCAGTCATGCAGAGGATTTAAGAGATAGCATTTCAGTCACAGAGTGTGCAAGAAGCTTGTGGGAGGAAAATCTCCATTCCAAACTAGCAAGTCAGTCAAACACAATTAAAGGTAATTATTAATGAATTTGCTCCATACTCAGGAAATTCTCCATAACAAACTACCCATCAAAGTCTTCCACAGCACAAGCTCCTTAGCTCCACTGTACCATCTAGCCTCCTTTATCTCAGCATTCCAACCCGAGTCTCCCTAACAAGCACCAACATGAATCCCAGCACAATACATTTGGAGCAGCACACTGCTACTTCTGCACAAAGCTTTGTTGGAACCAGATTTTTTTGGCCTGATATCACCACCACCAAATAACTAAGAGATACAGTCAATAATCACATAATGGTTTGGGTTGGAAAGGATCTTAAGCATCACCTAGTTCCAACTCCCATGCAGGGCGTCTTCCCTGCCCAAAGCAGAACAACCTCTACTACCTGAACTTGGACATCAAAGCTTCCCATTTATCTGAGCTGCTGCTGCATTCCCCTGCAATACAGATGCTGGGTTACTTCTTTTGCAAGTTCTCAATGGGACCACTCAAGGAATTAGACTTCAGCAAGGCTGTGGAAGATGGATCTAAGCACAGTGTCACCCAGTTCTTCTCTAAAAACTAACCCCCACTGCCCAGCCTGATCACTGAAAGGTCTGTTCACACCAAGGTGTGCAGCACTGCCTGGAGAGCCTGAGGAATAACTGATTCCAAAGGTGGGCTGGGCTCTGTACATTTTAGTTGTGCTGGCACAGCACTAGTATGAAGAAACACATTCACGCTCTGTCCTCATTTCCACCATCTATTATTATGTTATTGTACTGTGGCACTGCTATTCCCTAATTCCAGGCAGAGCTTTCCAGAAATGACTGTAGGACCTGAATGACATTCTGCAAGTTGCTACATTTCCCAAACTTCTGTGCCTCTAACACTACAGTAAGGACTGTATTCCAACCCTCCATCCTAGGCAAAGATATTTTGGATTTCCAAATTCCACAACGGCAGAGAGCTGACAAAGTGCTGACGTTCGTGCTGTGCTAGGCCTGGCTGCTTTACAGAGGTAATGTTAAAAAAATTAACTTGCTGCTTTGTTTTCTGAGTAAATTGTGAATTTGTCCGTGCATCAAGAAGGCCACTGCTGTAGAGTCCCTCAGGTGAAAGCCCATTCATGGAATCTGAAGACATGTAGAACGGGTACAACAAGCTGGCAATTTTTTTTTCTTTATCTCCTCTTTGCCTTTACTGCCTCAGTATATTTTACAGGATCAGTGATTCAAAACTTTTCAAGCGGAGACCAGTCCTTACATGTGACACACAAAACATGATGATGTTATATAAGTTCCAAGCAGAGTGAAGGTAAATTTAATCAGGCACTTTTGAAGTAGAGCAGAAGCTCTGTGAAATACCAGTGGACACACTGAGCTGTGCTCAGCAGAGAAACCAGTGGCTCTCAGACCTGTCATCAGGCATTGTGGAAAATCATTTAAAGACAAGAATTTGGTGGGATCCTGAGCACAAAGACTTTGCAAAGTCTACACGTACAGCTCATGGGAAATGTGGGTCACCATGCATAGCCTAATCTGTAAACAGCTGCAGTGAGCTGTCAGCTCAGAGCACACCACTTGGGCCTTGGGGCTCAGACCAGTCTCCAAATAGCAGAGTGGAGACCCCTGAATGGCAGGGCAGAGCACAAGATGCGTCAGGCAGCACCATGAGCTGCTCCAGTGCAGCGGCAATGCTGTGAGGATTTTGGAAGACCTGGTGCAGAAAGCAGAGCAGTAACGGTGACAGATGTTACTGAAGGCAGACAATGCAAGTCTAGAGCAGTGACTAGGCACAGGAGGAACGTAAGACCTTTAAGTGCAGTGCAAGACTTGGGCATCCAAACAGGATAAAAAGGAGCCCTCTTTAGTGAAGACAGGAAGGCCAGGAGATCAGTCAAAAATGACAAACACTTAAGGACAAGTGCAACCCAATGCCTGGCCCCACTTGAGTTGCAGAACCATTGCTCTTATGAAAGTGGAGAGAAGGGACAGGTTCCACCATCTCCTCTCCCAAATAAGCTATTAAGAAGTGAAGGATTCCTCTTCCCTCAATTGCTAACTGCCTCCACACACATCCCTCTCAACTTGGGGCCAGCCAAGTAAAGGAGATTATCCCTGAGACAAGCAGCATGAGGAGCTGTGTCAAATCCTTCCTGCACCATATGCCAGATCTGCAGAAGAATATCCTCCCACCTCCAGCACAGCTACTATGGGAGCAAACACATAGGGAGAGGCTGCAAAGGGTTATGGACACAGACTGTCTCCAGCTTAATGAAAATGTGAGATGTTATCAACAGCGAGAGAGTGGGAAACCCTTGCTCTGTGATGGTCTAGAAAACCTTGTAGCTGGAGTTGGACTGCAGCTGGCCGAGGTCACTCAGGTGCCAGTGGTCCAGTGTTGGGACGATCTTGGCCCCTATCTGCCCACGTACCATGCCATCAGCGAGGGGGAAGACATTCAGGGAGTTGGGACGTTCCTTCCTGCTAAAGAGACAAACAGGGAGAGAGAGGAAAGCTGTGTTAGCTGTGTACAAGGTTCTGATAGAAAACAAACAGCACACCTAGTATATGTGAAATATTAGACACTAGAAATTGGACTGCAACCATTACCCTCATGTGGCAGCTGTCTGAACTCCCAATTTCCACACTACCTTGGTGTTGGCTGCTCAGTCCCATGATGCTACTGCTAGAGTAATACCTCCTCCTGGGGAGACTCTAAGAGAGAAGGAGTCAGTGGCCATAACAAGTACAACTGACTGCTCCATCAGTATGAGAAATCTGGGGGAAAACGGAAGTGCAGGCAAATGCCAGCCAATTTAAGTCAGTGCTTCTTCTGAGAAACAAAGGTACTGGGGGAAAATAAGTCATAGCGAACAACTCTCACAGCAAAAAAATAAAAGCTCCCATAGCTTCTAGAGATGTCATCACAGGGTGAGAAATAAGGCTTTTAAGTGCCATCTACATGAAACTTATGACATTCCACCCCAAATCTGGTGAGCTTCAACAACAGGAACCAGATGGGTTGGATCATTTCCAATTTTAAGCACAAGAGTATTTGTACTCTTTGATCCTCCCTCCATGCCCATATTACAATGCACTCGCAATTCAGAAACTAAACAAAGATATAAATGAATGCATCATGCATATTGCTAGGTGTCTCTAAGTGTGTTCTGTTCATCTTCTCCTTTCTGGCAACTACAGGTGACTCACTAGCTGCAGGTTTGATTCTGAACATAAAAGCTGGCACACATTTTGAGACCAAGCTTCAGTGAGAGAAAATCTAGAGCAAGCAGTCGAGGTGGAAAGGCTGTGGCAGCAGCTTGCCGAACCCAGCAACTGGTTCAGGGTATCTCTAATTGACTCCAGTCCCTGCAGAGCTGAACTAAATTGATTCTCTGTGTGATGTGCGCCCACACTCACTCACTTGTACTTCACCTACTCCTGCACAGGATTTCTGTTTAATCGCGGGGGTGTGATGAAACCTGCCCTTCTGCAGCACACTTAGTAACAGCAGACCTCCATGTGCCTTTCTAAAGATCATCAGCATTGGGTGTCATGCCCAGGCTGGGAAACAAGCGCAGCCACCTCACCTGTGACCATGGCAAACAACTGCTATAGAGCCCTTGGGACAGAGCAAACACACTAACAGAGGGGATGGTACACCAGCCAGCTCTTTTAGAAAGGACAGAGGTGGAGTGTCCAGCAGAGGAGGCAATGTTTGCTGAGAAAAACCACAATGCCCAAACTTCTCACTCCCAGCATTGCCCAGACACCACAGCATGCCACATTGCTGCATGAGTGCCTACCTTGAATAGGCAATAAGGCCTCCTGTGGCCTGTCTTGGATAGGCAAGATGGGGCAGAAAGGTGCTTCCAGTGTGGCCCGCTTGGGATGCACTTTTCCTAGGAATCTGCATTAAAATCCTCTCCTGAAGATACTAGACTTGTATGTGGAAATTTCATACACAAACCCTCTTAGAAAGGAGGCATGTAACTGCATTTTGGAGGAACACAGATCACTGACACATCATTAACCTTCTCGCAGGTAACAAGCAATAGGACAAGAGGAAATGTCCTCAAGTTGCACTGGGGTAGGTTCAGGTTGGATACTGCAGAAAATTTCTTCACTGAAAAAGTGGTTAAGCATGGAAACATGTTGCCCAGGGTAGTGGTGGAGTCACAATCCTTGGAAGCATTCGAAAGGTGTGTGGATGTGGCACTTTGCGATATGATTTAGTGGGCATGACGGTATTCAGTTGAAGGTTGGACTTGATGATCTTGGAGGTCTTTTCCAACCTCAATGACTCTATTATTTCACCACAGATTTAAACCTAGACTCCTATGTGATACGAATTGTCAGTTTCCTTGTAGCTTTTCCTTTCCACTACCAAAGACATCTTGCTGCTTGTGACTTAAATAATCCCTGGCGGTTTAGTGAAAACATTCCACTGCTGTTTGTCTATATCCCGATTTATGGCTGTAATCTGCCACTTACTCCTGCTCCTACTAGGTCATGATGCCAAAAGACAACTACCCCTGCCTGTCTGCTGGTAGGTACCTCTCTTTATCCCACTGCTATCATTCTAAGACCCTGAAAGTTTCTAACAGCTGGGTTTCAAGTTTCTAAGTAACATACTAGGCAAATGCTTTCCTCCTAGGAAATCTTCGCCCTGGCACTGATCCAAGCGCCACAGAAAGTAGAGTCAGTTATGTGTAAGAGATTATGAAGGGATTCAAACTAGAAATTAGAGCCACTTTATGCAACAAAACCAGAAAATTCCTAGTTTTACAGTTAAAGAAATAACCCAAGGGTCCCTAAGAGTCTACTTCAGAAAAAATCTCTCTTTTTAGGGAGAAAACAAAATCAGGCCATTTTTTGAGATGCTTTAACCATTAGTTTTGTATCTTTCCTTTTCTTCAGGACAGAATGATAGTTTTAAGAGAGTCTTGCCTTCACAGGTGTACGGAGCAGGACAAAGTTTCCTAAAACTGTAGAACAGTCCTTGTCAAACCATTGGTGCAGCCAAAATATCTTAGCGACTATGCTAGGATGACCTGACATAACTCACTGACAACAGTGAGACATAAAAGCTGCCCCAAACGTATGGTGAGGGAGACATTAAATTATACTTTCCCTTTTTTTTTTTGTTCATATTCATACACATACGCACTTAACACACAAGAAAATACAGGAGCCACCAAATGGAGAGGAAATGTGTGAATTTCACAGTCCCCGTTAAAGAGACAGAGATACAGGGTCTCTGTAGCATCAGAAGCTGTAGAATCTTCAGGAAAGAATTTTAGCACAGACTGTCAGGAAATTTCCTTGCTGAGTTTCTTTGGAAACACCTTCAAACCACTTCTAAACCTCCCAGGAACGGGGAAAGAGCAAACACCCCAGAAGAGCTAACTCCAGTTTTGCAGTCCTGGAGTTGGCTACCAAATTTAAATTCAAAGAAATTTAAAGTATCCTCAGGGCTGGTCTAAATTTTGAGTGCTGTAGTTTCCCTCATATACCCAAATCTTTCCAAGACTCAGCCAGAGTGAGTCTTAACACTTCTTAGTTCCACCTTGAGCTACAAGGTGAACAGCACACTCCCCAGTAAAGGTTTGCAGTAGCCAAAATCTGGGATCAGGATGTTCTACAAGCAATATCCTAAAGTTTACAAAACACAACAAAACTCTAGTTTGTTTGCCAGCATTTAAAGAAGAGAACCAGTCTCTTTGAAGACTCTGGGCACAGCACTCCCTGCCCAACCACCAGCCAGAAGTGCCTTTGGAAAACTACTGACACTGACACACTTGTTCTGCTCCACTCAGAAATCAGGCACGGCTTGTTCTCTAGAATAAAATAAGAGAGAAGAAATTTCTTGGAACCTGAGGGAATTGCATGAAGCTGTGTCAAGGGAGGTTCAGGATGGATTTCAGGAAAAGGTTCTTCCCCCAGAGGGTGGTGGGGCACTGGACAGGCTCCCCAGGGAATGGTCACAGCCCCAAGGCTGCCAGAGCTCCAGGAGCATTTGGACAACACTCTCAGGCACAGGATGGGATTTCAGGGTGTCTGTGCAGGGCCAGGAGTTGAATTTGATAATCTTCTGGGTCCCTTCCAACTCAGGATATTCTATGATTCTACGGGTCTATGATTCTATGACTTTTTAAAACATTAGTGGATGTGAAGTGTAAACATCCCATCCTAGACATCTGATCCTATTTTGGGACCAAACTTGTGTCTCTTCTGTATTTGCATACACAAGCTTCTCCCTGCTGTGTTATCCCAGCTCCATGGTTCCCTCTGCACCCCTGAACCAGCAAGTCTAGCACAGGTGCCAGTAGACACAAAGAGCAAATACGCCAGTACAATACATTCCCAGCATCACACTGTCACCACTCCCCAGCAACCTCCAACACTTGGATTAATGAAGTTCAGATGCAGCAATAGGATTTACCTTTTTCTCCAGGACTGGCGATGACTGCAGTGACAAACATAACAGCCAAACAGCAGCAATCCCACAAAAAGCGAGACAAAAAGAACAACCATTAGAGAGCAAATGTCATGCAAACACACAACCTACCAGACACAAGGTACACATTCACTGCAACCCACACCATGTGGAAGTGGGTACAAACTCATTACACCTCTTGGATGGCCATTGATACACACCACTCCCACAAAAGTTGCTGCACAAACTTCTCCCTAGTCCCATTTATTTTAAATCAATGCACCCAAATTTGTGTCACAGGTCATGAGAAACTATGCCTGTTCCCCCACCCAGTGCACTAAGATCCACAAACACTGGTGTTGCCCCCTCCAGCTGTGCAATGACATCAAAACACACCTGTCCCAGGTGCTTGTGCACAAGCACAACACACAGACAGCTACACACACACACACGCAAACAGTGCAAAGCTGGAAATTAAGAAAAAACTCCCATTTCCCACTGGTAGCTCCTACAGACTTGGATCATAGTCTCATCATGGGCTTTTCACAGACATACAGTGTTTCTCTCCAAGGACACTAGCAATATGCCACACTTAAAGGGTAAAAGACTAACTTCTCTGATATGAAGAGGCAATTCTTGATGAAAATTTTGCCCTTCACCACGAAAACTGGCAGTCTCGTAGATATAACCAGCAATACTTTTCATTGGGCAGCTCTTTAATGGAAGGTTAACATAAAGCCACAATTAATATCAGCTTATTTGAGAGTCAGGGAAGGAAAAGCTCATTAAAAACCATTTCTACTACGCAGTCCAGTTCAGGATTTGGGACTTTGATGATCCTTGTGGCTCCCTTCCAGCTCAGGATATTCCATGATTCTATGACTCAAAGCTGGCAGGTGCACACAGGACCCACCCTTTAAAAGAGAGATGCCCTAAGTTTGCTTTTGCCTATGGTACTTTTAGATTTTACTGTGTAAGCACTTCCACAGATATATTCTTACTTTCAGAAGTGTAAGTGGGGAAAGAAACAAGCCTAATACACTTATCCCATTCCATCCCTAACACTAGGACCAGATCATGTGGGAGCTCACTCTGGACTTCCAGACTGTGAGGAACAGAAGAGAAGGAAGAAAAGTAGTCTGATAAGGGAGATTTTATGAACAGATGAGCACCTACAAACTACTGGTTCTTTTTACACCATGTCCTCTCTAGCTTTCTACATCCCTCATGCCTGTCTCTTCTGCCTAGGAAAGCTGACATCTAGCTTTTTTTTGTTTTTCTCAATTGATTCCTATATTTTAGACAATCTAATTCTAGTCAGAACCCAAACAATGCAGGGAGGAAAACCCATTTCTTGGACATAAGTAGGATTTTTGGTGACTGACAGAAAGCTTCCTCTGAAAGAACAAGGAGGGAAAAAATCCTGTAACAGCTAATGCACTTAAATGCTATGGTTTTGCTGCCTATCCCACATACAAAGACACGTACACTCACAAACACTTTATTTGACACCTCCATCCATTCTATACATAAACCTCTACACGCTACACGAGAATACAAACGTGTTTTCCAGAGGCGCCATCAATAGCAGCATGATAAACCCTCACCTCTGTAAAACAACATACAAAGCTCCTCACCATCAAGTACCCACAACTCTTCCAGAACCCATTAAAAAAGAGCTTCACCTACAATCCGCATCCCTAGGGAAAGGTCCTGCTCTGTTTTCTCTCTCAAACATGCACACTCAGTGTGTAAGTTCCCAGGTAACACATGTTACATGGAGAGGTCATGGCCCTACCTTCTCCCAGGTACACTGCCCTCAGTTTGGTTATTTCCCCCAACTTGCTGCATCTTAGATCGCTCGATGTGTTCCACATAGGTCTGGATCATCTGTGAGGAGAGAAAAATCCATGAGGCAAACAGACGAGAAGGAAAGGCTCATTTCCTGCTTTTGTTTAATTTTCTACAGCATCCATTTCCAATTCCCTGGGGTTTTTTTGCACACTTGTCTTTACTGTTGCCTTATAAGCTGATGATGTAAGTGGTCTAATGGTCTAATCTGACAGAAAATTTGTCAGCAAATAGTGTCAGAAATTAATTCAGCTGAATCTCATAACCGAACAGCCTTGAAAGAGCATATCCCAAAACAACATAAAACGTCTCCTGGAGGCTCGTTGGCAAGGGGAGATGAGGTAGCGGGGCACTGTGCACAGCATCACAGAACAGCTGAGATTGGAAGGAACGTCCTAAGGTCCATCAGCCCACTCCCTGCTGAAATAGGGCCACCCAGAGCAGGCTGCCAGGACCGGATCCAGGTGGCTTATGAGTATCTCCAAGGAAGGAGACTCCAACATGTCTCTGAACAACCTGTGCCAGGGCTCACTGTCCTTGCAGTAAAGTAGTTTTTACTACTTTGTTCGGAGTGAGCCTTCTGTGTCCTAGTTTGTGCCAGCTGTCTCCACTAGGCACCAGTGAACCAGCCTGGCTCCATCCTCTTTACACCCTCCAGTTACAGTTTGGAACAGTTCTGATGTTCCAAAAGTTCAGAAGCTCTAGTCATCACTAGGATTGCAAAGCCAAATTCTTTCACATGATATAGTCATGTAGATATAGACAAAGAGTTTATTTATTTAGAAAGATGATATCCTACCTCTGTGTGACGCTGATGCAGAGCATTATACTCCTTCTTCATTTCCGATTCACGTTCTTCCAGTCGAGAAACTGCCAAGAGAAGATCCCAACTTTCAGCTAACACACAGCTGGCTCTCAAAATAAACTGTTTGAGAAACAAAGCCTATTTTGTTAGAAATTAATTTACACCTACAGAATAAAACAAACAGAAACAGAATTGTGGGATTTGGTCTTCGTTACAAACTTAGTTCATGGGTACCTGCATGTTCCCAATACCAGTGATTTTGCACCACAAATGCAATAAAACCACACAAGTTTTTCGGCAGTAGCCCGGTGCCCTGTAAGCATCTTAGTTCGGCAACAATTTAAATTGTCCTCTGGGACTGGCTCTTCTAGCTAGTAGAGGAGCAGGAATACTGGACAAAACACCAACAAATTCTGAGGAGAACTCCAGTGGCTGCACGTATTAAGGAAGTACTTGTAAAAACAGATATACAAACTAAGTAACTAACTAACTAATTAATGTGATGATTTTTACAAGAGAAAAAATGGAAGATTCTACAAGGAGAAACTGGAAACCAGGTTCCTAAGGCCCAAATCTTGCACCTTGCATCTGGAGAGACTGACCACAAAAGAGAAGAATTGTAGCCTCTACTGAATTAGTGCGGGTACATCCCACCCTTTGGAAGGCTCAGAGTTTTACATCAAAGTAAGGTACAAGTACAATACAACCAGGTATTTCGGGCTTTGCACAAATTACATTGAAACAAAAAAAAGTATTAAAATTATTTTTAAAATACTGTACGTGTGTGGAAGGCAATGTGTATAATGGTGTCTGGTGCACAGCTTTGCTTACTCTGGTCTGCATAGTTTTTGGTCTTCAGCTCCAGCTGTCGAGTCTGAAATTCAAGGTGTTCCACTTGGATTTGTAGTTCTTTCTTTTCCTGTTCCAGTGCATCTTCAAACTCTATGAACTTCTGCATAGGGAAGAAGTGGAGAAGGAGGCACAGATGAGGATTACATATAAAGTGGGTTTGCCTTACCATGACCCTTCCTCTCTTCACAAAAATAGAAATTTGAGAGAATATAAACTGAGGGAATATAAATTACAAAATCAGCAATAAGAATTTTTAAGTACTGTAAGTAGCACAACAGCATTTAATCAAGCCGAAGAGTCTATTTTAAATGAGAAAAGTATTGTTATCTTTAATGCATATGAAATATATAAACTATGGTCCAACATGAGTTCTGTAAACCAGCACAACCCTATCATTTTCAGCAATGCTGGTCTTCTTTGTGCCAGGCTGAATTTTGATTCCTGTTAATTTGATGTCACAGAAGTCAAATTTTATTTCTACAATCATGTATTTAGAAATACCTATGTTCAGACTAACTCTTCTACTGATGCAGATGTAGAGAGCTCCACCCAAAATTCCTGTGGGAGACAAGTCTTGCAGAAATGTGCAAGTCTTTTGGAAAACTAAGCCCAACTCTGGTGCTGCTCACTCCCATTATCACCAACACGGAGGCAGACAGCTGCATGCAGCAGTGTGACTCCTGCACAGGACATTGCACCAAAGGAAAGGTTTTACAGATACATTCATTTCACAATGACAACACAACAGGAAAATATCTGATTTCAAGGTGTTCTATTTGAAAACTCTTACTTCTCGCCTGCAAGCTTTAGTCACTCCCTGCTGTGGACACCAGCACACAAGAGCACAGTAAAACATGTGGAACATTCTGTTCAGCTCCACTGTGGGGTATTACACAACTCTTGGTACGAACTGGAGCCATAGGGGCTCCATATAATGAAATATCATATAGTCATATCATATAATAAAGTATCACGAAATATTTAAACTAAGCAAGATCCCTGGAAAGTGAATGCATCTCCACATCTCTGCATATAGCTGGACGAGCCTGGTTCTAGTGTGATGATACATGGTCATCAGAGGTTTTCTGCACAATACACTAATGCAATAATGACCCATAACCCACATGTCTAGATTTAGAAACAGCTGGTTCTAGTACCATCCCTGTCACAAACTGGTGGGAAAGTCCCTAAGGCTCAGAGAACACGTGCCTCTCCCCAGCAAACCAAGCCTGAACATTACCACCAGGCTCACAAGGGCACAGTATAGCAAAGCTATCCCACCAGCTGCAGTACACATCCTGGCCTGGCTTACAAACCCAAAAATTTAAGTCTCATTACATTACTCCTAAATAGTTCCATCCAAGGAAGCCAGAAGTACAGCATCATCTGCACCAACCAGTTCAGTAATTAGAACACCAATCCGAAAGCTGAGCTGCATGGGCACAGCTGGGGTTGGGAGCAGCCCTGGACCCAGACCTGCTGAGGATGAGAGCAAGAAGGAAATTAGGCCAAGCAGGCTTTAATCCATCCTTAAAAATGTTGATGGGCAAAGAGGAGCCCACAGGAAGTAACAGGGGTCTGTGAGGAGCTCACAAGGCTCTGCTCCTGACCCTGCCTCTCTCTCTCTCTCTGTCTATTTGTCAAATCCTCCTTAGGTCCAGCCCCATCAGATTCACCAGCACATGCACGCTGGCTGGTGAACCTCCTCTATCTAAAAGCATGGATAATGGGGAGGAAAATCCCTCTCTCCTCTGCCCTCTGCACGAGGGAAGTGTTCTCTCCACAAACATCACTGCTCAGAGGCATGAGAATTTCAATTTAACAAATTAAACCTTTGTTTTACTCCAAAAGAGACAGACACTGGGGAGAATCTTTTTTGGCAAAGACTTGCAGGGAAACTAACACATTTAAATGCTCAGTAAGATTATTTTGTTAAATTCTGCACATGAACCAATCCGTACTGCTGCACTCTCAGGGTAAACCCCGTGCACATTCCCTACTGCTTTAACTGGAATCATTAGCAGGGACACTGCAGCCATCATTACGAATTGGATCCTCTCTGCAGATGACTGAAAGCCACATTATGATTCTTGCAAACTTTTAAAACTGCTCAGTAAATTCCTGGGAGCAGGGACTCAGTTTGCATTCCTACATACCTGTATTTATAGAAACAATCAAACACACTTTAGCCACGTCTTGCTTCCCTGCACTCGGTGTTCTGCAATGCCTTTAATGTCTAACTGGGCTTTTAACTTTTTCCTCTTCCTGCCCAAATTTACTGTAATAAGAATTTGGGTTTTTTTCCACTTATGGTTGTTTTGCATGGTATTTTCTAGAAATAGCAGCAATGCCGACACCTTTCTTTCACTATAAAGAAGTCATCTCAGAGGCTGAACATTTACTTTTAATTATATTTTAAGATTGTTCAAGGGTTTAGATTTGTAAGTAGAGATGTCAATTAAACATTGAAATCCCTTAGTCACTCACTCAGCAGCCTGTTTTACGGATTCTGAGATATTTATAAAACAACCTGCTTTGTAAATTTGCGGATTTATTTTTGAAACCTTTTTCAGAACAACAATATAATTTTGAAATGAGCAAAAAAGGAAAAGAAGTCCTAACAGACACAGTGACAATGAGCAACAGAGCTGAGAAGCAGCAGTTTCACTTGCTCCATCTGGAGGCTGATGGAAACTATTCCAAGAGTCTTTTCCTGGTATAATCTCCATCTCCTCATAGGGTTTTGCTGGAAGCACTCTGTGCTAAAGCTTTATTGATGAACCCTTTTAATTACAGCCAAGGGCTAAATCCCCATCACATCACAGTGGCTCAGCTTCCACCACTTTCCTGCTCCCATTTCTCCACCCGGGAGCACATAAACCCCCCAGGCAGGAATGAGGGATTTAGAAGCAATGAAAATGAATGCATGTTAAGGAAATAATTCACAGGTTTCTCAACAATAAATTAGAAAGGAAAAGAAGGTACAAGCCCAATTTTATTCCAATAATGTAGGTCACCTTTAAAAGTATTCCTAGATTTGCTACTGCTGTTTTGTTTTAATTCAGAGGAAACTGATTGAAAGATTAACTCTTCCACAATTATGGCTCAGTCTTTTTCCTCAGACATGTCTATTTTGCAACCCAAAAGTAATCAAAGAAACATAAAACTAGAAATCAATTAAGCATCTGAAAAAGAAAGAGACATGGAGACAATGATATTAAAAATTAATATAGCCCTAAGTGTTTGTAGGGCAGAACAGCATTTTGGATAAAAGCACTGCAGGATGGCCCATCCTGGTGCTGAGGAGATCAAACGATGGCATTTGTGTGCAGGGGCCCAAGGGCTTGACTCAGGTCCTGGCTCTGCAGCACCTTCTACCTGCTCTGACATCAGAACTCATTTCACCTGAGCTTCTCCCTGCACATTACAAGCTCTGAGAGCAGGAAAGTCCCAAATCCAGAGTGAAGTGAGCAGCCAATGCAGCAGAATAAGGCGAGGACTCCTGCCAGGGCTTTGCCCAAGGAAGATGTTCCTAATGTCCAGATGTCACTGCTGCTCATCCTTCATGGCACCAGTGACCTCTCATGAGGGTATCCAGGCAGGCTTTATTTTTTCCCAGTAAGCCCACAACAGACATTCCATACAGCATCCAGGGAAGCCACTAGAAGCAACAGAGATTTAACTAACTTTAGTCAGAGATGTGAGCACACCCACAAGTACAACTAAGCTGCATCACAAGTTTGGGGGAAACAGGCACCTGATGTTCATACGAGTTACTCTTGAGAATGAGAGCCTTCAGAGACAGACAGCAGAGGCAGCACTTCGTCTCCAGCATGATGCCGGACCACAGGCCTCAAGCTGTGGCTCATGGCCAAAGGCATGTGGCTGCAGGTGGCCCAGACAAGCAGCCAGACTGGCTCCAGCATCTCTCCTGCCTACACTCAATCTACCAAGTGTATCCCCAGCACATAGGAAATCCCCAGTCACACAGTGCTCTCTGCACCAAACTCTGCCTTCTCATGGCGCTGGAAATTCGCAACAGGGCAGGAGAAACAGAGAACACAAACTGCATAAAGTGTTTTAATTTTTTTTAATTTTTTTTTGATTAACCAGGCTCCCAGAGGAAGTCATACTGCAAGTATATGTTACTGAGTGAATGCAACTCAGTAAATAAATATCCATCGGCATTTCACTTTTTCCATTTCTTTCAGAACGACGATACAATCCTGGCCCTGCTGAAGCTGTGGGAATTTCTCAGTAACTTGAAAAGGAACCAGTATATCACCCCATCCCTTTAAGCCACCTAAAAATAATGAGGTAGAGGGAACACTAACTTGTAAGTCTCCTTCCCATCAGAACATTTTCTGGCTGTAATATGTACAAAAAAGCACTAAACCCAGTTATAACAGAAAAAGAATGCTTATGATTTACTCTCCTGCTTTTCGTGCTTTTCATCTCAGTGTGTGCCCAGCCAATCCTCCCCTAAATGCTGCACAGACGTTTGATGCCCAAAGATGAAATTATAAAGTTCTGTGGATGCTAATTCACACTTGCTAACCAGCAAGCCTTCCTAAGGGCAGGGAATATTCACAGGAATCAAATCCACAATTCTGGCCTCAGAACAGTACAATTCCAATGACTTCTGAAAGCAGAGACCACAAATACTGCTCTTCCATTATAAACATAAATAATTTAACAGGAGCATAGAATCACACAACTGGTTTGGGTTGGAAGAGACCTTAAAGACCATCTTGTTTCAGCACCCTCTGCCATGGGCAGGGACACCTTCCACTAGCCCAGGCTGCTCCAAGTCCCACCCAGCCTGGCCTTGGACACTTCCAGGGATGGGGCAGCCACAGCTGCTCTGGGCACCCTGTGTCAGGGCCTCCCCACCCTCACAGGTAACAACTTCTTCCCAATATCCAATCTAACCTCTGTCAGTTTGAAGCCAAGTAGGGGACAAAAAACCCCCAAAGAAACAACCAAACAGCATAGCCTCGTAGACTTTTTAAATACATCTTAAAATAACCAAATATAATCTTTACAAAGCACGGTGCCACAATCCCAATGCCCAGGCTACTGAGTTTTAACACTGCATTGCAAATTTGTTGACTGCATTCTTTCACTTTAGTGCTGCCAACAGGCAAGAAACAAATCTGGTGGTGGTGAAGCATCCCAGGTTGAGCCTGCTACTGCAGCTGCCCTTGATTTCAGAGGTTTCTCGTTCCCAGGGCCAAGTCACCAGTTTTCCCTGAAGGTTTCACTCCACAGAGCTCAGCTCACACCCCCACCTCAGGAATTCACAGCTTCCAACGCCAGCTTTATGGAGATGCAATAAAGACATTAAGAAAAGAGAAATAAAAAGGACACAAGAATTCCACCGATGATGAAGAAGTACCACCTTTTTTTGGTCTCCCACCATGACAAAGCAGTGGGTGCACTGGAAGCAGAAACAGCCCCTGTGGTAGCACAGATTCTTTCCCATGGGAATTTTTCTCTTCTTCTCCCTGTGTTCTATAAATAAAGATAAGGTTTGGATGTTATTGAAACTGTCTCTGGAAAGATGGGCAGTTCTACCTGGCCTATGGGCCTAGGGGGAGGTTTTGAATTGACCCAATCCGGAGAAACTTTTAAAAGTCTATATAAGTTTTAGAATTAAATAATAAAATCAGAATTCCGCCTCACCCGATCCAGTCTGGTTCTTGCCCTCGGCTAGTGCTCAACAGCGACAAGCCCCCAGTACCAGAAGTTCTCAACAGCAAGGCTGACCACAGCATTAATATGTTTACTATTTTTTCTCTTTTTTTTTTCCAGAGCCTCTACACTTAATTTCAAAGAATAATTTCTGAATATGAACAATTAAACAGTTAATCACCTCAGTCATCTACGAGAACTGGAGTATGAAACTGCTATATATATAAATGTCACATGGACTTTTTTCTGCTAGGCTCTATCCCCAGATTTCAAGTAGGATCACTGATCTGTAATAATCCAGGATTATGGCAAACAACAACAGCTCACACACTACTCTTTAGAAGGAAAATAACTAGCACAAAATCATCCCAAGGCCAAAGAATGACTGTTTCTCTGAAGAGCAGTGGTACAATGTGGATTGCTTGGCTTCCTGCTTTCCTGTCTCTTGCAAAGGAAGAAAATTACTAAAAATAGTAACATATCATCAGAAATCATCACATCAGTGATAAATCAAACAGAGCCAGAAATGCACAGAGATGCAGAAATCTCATTACGCGTCCTTAATTTGTGGTGGCTGGCAGTGTGTGCAGTGGAGGCCTAGCGAAGCGAGTGCTGGGGTTCAGTCCAGACCTGATTGGGGTGCAGGGCTGGGGGTGAAAGCTGTGCTGAGGGAAGAAGCCCCTCACTTGAGGCAGTGGCGGTTTCCTTTTAGTGTGGGAAGCAGGGCGAGGGAGGGGATTCTTCCCCCTACTTCACTCAGGAGAGACCCTACCTGCAGCGCGGCCTCCAGTTCAGGGGTCCTCCACAAGGATGTGGAGCTGCTGGAGCGAGTCCAGAGGAGGCCAAGGCCACAGACATGCTCAGACGGCTTCCCACTGCCAGAGGGCAGGGTTAGATGAGATATTGGGAAGAAATTTCTCCCTGTGAGGGTGGGGAGGCCCTGACACAGGGTGCCCAGAGCAGCTGTGGCTGCCCCATCCCTGGAAGGGTCCAAGGCCAGGCTGGGTGGGACTTGGAGCAACCTGGGATAGTGGAAGGGGTCCCTGCCCCTGGCAGGCGGTGGGATGAGATGGGCTTTAAGGTCTCCTCCAATCCAAACCATTCTGTGATTCTATGTTCAGCTTTTTATCCCTACAGGCATTTATATGAAGTCATTTATTTAGCAAAGCTGAAATAGAAGATTAAGAAATTGAGTTGTCTTCTTTGCACCAAAGTTACCTTGACTTTATTGCATGAAAACATTCCCAGCAGAAAGGCAGTACATACATTTAGTGTTTCCCTTGGGAAAACAAAGAGTTTAAAAATATTTAAATATTTTAAAGCTGCTCTCCCTTGCTGGTCTCAAGAGCAGAAATGGACTCTCAGAAAATAGAAAAACATGGTCATTAGCCCTCCCTCCCCTCAGTGATAAAAACATACCTGCATTTCCATCATGCTGTACCTAACATGAATTTTAGAAACATTTTGGCTCCTTGAGAGCAGTGTCACAGGTAAAAAAGGGCTCCATGCATTTCACCTGATCATTACTCATCTTGCTCCTCAGTGCCTTTAGGTGACAGATCCATGGGTCTGGGGGTGCTGCAAGCAATGCCACCCTCTCTCCTGGAAGACACCTGCCTTCAGCAGACCCTGTTCCAAGTGATCACAGTCATGGCACCTGCAGAGTGAACTCCTGAACCTGGTGCCATGAGAAAACACACCATCAGTAGGAGTAAATTCTGATAACAGACTGTATCTTCTGCATCTCCAAAGGATCTCTGTTACAACAAACAGAAGACACTGACTCCGCTATAAGTGTTACAGAACACGGCTCAAAAGGCCAAACTCTCACCCTCCACACTGCACTAGCAAAGAGGCCACAAGCTGAACAGAGCTGCAGTTTTGGCATGAAGAACCAACAACTGAAGCAACCTGGAATCAGAGCACACTTGTTAAAACTCACAAGTAACTGATTTACCAACTCAAATTTCATACTTATTCAAAATCTTACCCTGCACTTGTCACAAAACTCAGCAAATTCCAGCTGTGTTCTCTGATGTCCCTTGCTTTTGCTCTGTGTGTTCTCCAGTATCTCCTGTTCTGCTTACTGTGGTTTCCTCATTTTGAGTGTATTTGTGCCACCACAGCTGTGGCAACTGTGAAAACTCATACGTTTTCACTGCAGAGCTTGGCCTGAAGTTCAAACCATATTCCCAGTATAGCATACATTACATATCAGCCCTGGGGAAATTTTATATTAGAAATGCGTGATTACAATAACCCTTTTATATTGAGTACTTAAGATGTATATAACCCTGAATCACATGAAGACACACATACAAGCATTTCATATGGAAAAATAACTACCAGCCCTCCTCAGGTGAGGTATCTGCCCTCCAATAAAGCTGACAGCGAACATGGCCAATTATTGGCAAAATGGCCAAAACATCATAAAAGAGAACAGAATATAATGTCATTTTAACTGTATTTTTAACCTAATTTTTAGAATTTATTAGCCCAGAAGGACACAAAGTACATAGCTTCAATAACAGGCTACAGAGCTACAAATATATGTGTAAAGAACATAGAGAATATATAAAAGCAAAAAAGGCAAAAATCAATTCGGCATCAATGGAAAGATGCTCTGAGCTATGCCCTGTGTTGGAATCTTTGCTATCCTCAAAGACAAATGCACTCCTGAAAGAACATTCCAATCTCCATGGAAGCATACAACCTTCCAGTGAAATAACATTTCCTTTATGTCTGCAGAGCTTGGAGATAAAAGATTCCTGTTCTTGCTGCTAACTTCAAGAAGTCAAAATGACATCTTTTACCTGCTAGATATTCAATAATCATAGATGGGACTTTGAGTGCCTTCTGTGAAATAAATGTCTTTTTTGCTGATGTATGCAAAGATTACCATCTCCTATATTCCCGTTCCAAGGGACCTGAGCCTTTTTCCAAAGGAAAATTACTTTTCCCTTATGGTGCTCTCCATGAAGTCAGCCTGGTCTTCCAGCTCAGCCAGGAGATACAGAGGGACCCTCCCACATCCTGGACCCTGCTCCAGCCTCTGCCTCAGACAGTGTTCACCCGTCCAGCTGCTCTCATCTCCCGGTGGGACTAATGACAAGGTTAATTGAGACAGAAGATGCAGAAGAAAGGGGTGCACAAAGAAGGGATGGGCTTCCGGCAGAGCAGCTGGCCTTGAGAACAGCCTTGACCTTATTTCCACCAGGATGGCCAACAAGAAGGGAGGCGTGACTGTGAAGTCCTGCAGATGACACTAGACCAGGAGGTGTCATTAGCACTCAAGAGAACAAACTATCACAGGGAAAAACTGGATGATGCTGGAGATCAGAGCAGTGAAGGGCTGAATAGCAGTTGAGTGCACGGGCATGCACATGAGAACCGCCAGTTGTGCTGTGAGGAGGAGGGTGGACAGGAAGGAGCTGATGACAACCATTGGTTAATCAGTTAATTGGCCCCATGCTGACATGCTCTGGGCCAGGCACAACTGCAGCCAAGGAGGGCAGAGAGGAGATGGACATGCTGCTGTCTCAGCCACTCCATGTCATATAGGCCACACCAGACTGTACTAATGAAGGTGAAAGCCCTCACATAAACCTTATTATTAACACTTTGAAAAAGGCCATGGGACACTGGGACAATCACAGAGAGCATTCACACACGATAAGACACAGGTGAGTTTTCCCTGGAAAATCACGTCTTATTCCTCCTGCTTCTCAGAGAGGATCAGCCCAAGCACCAGATGTGGCTAAGGGTCAGTCAAGAAAAATATGAGGGAATCTGTAAAACAAGACTAGACTGGCCAGGTGACACATGGTGACACACAGGCCAGCAAACCTTCCTTCTCTGGCAAGGGAACAGCATTTGGCCTCAGGACCCTGCAAAAAGAGACCAGACAGGACAGGACCAGTTTCCCTTAACAAAATAAAGAAATAAATATTCAATAGGGCAAAAACTCACTAATAGTAAAAGACAATGACAGCACAAGAACAAATCAGGAAAAGCAGGCCATTAATTAAAACCCAAAAAGGAATTCCACTGCAATTCTGAGGAAGGAAGGAGTAGAGACAGGAGGTTTAATCTTGGTTTAAGCTTGATATATTTATGAAACAGATCATATGACTCGAGTTCCTGCAATACTCAGGGACTGGACATGCTGACTCAGGAAGTCCCTTCCAGTGCTACTGCCCTGAGTTTTTAAAGAAGAGCGGGCGTTTCTGAGAATGCTGGTGGCAAAACAGCTACAGAATTGGGGCAAAAATTACTATGCAGTAACAAGTCCCTAAGGCTCAAGTGTGAAGTAATTCACCTTAAACCAAGACAGTGCCCAGTGGTGCGGCTATACCTACTATAGCTACACACATTTTTAATGCTAGTATCACCTTAATATGTGTGTACAAACATACAGTTTATACTATTAAGTATTAACAGGCTGAGTGGCTGCCAGACATCCATCACATCGTAACATGCATGACCTTCTGCTTTGCAGGCTGCTTCCACAGCAGACTGCTCTATGAAAGCTGGACACTTGGACAGAGGCATTCCCAGTAAAATTACCTGGTAAGTACTAGTTTAAGATGAGTTTCCTTATTTCAAGAGCATAGATGTGAATCTTCTCCCAAATCACAGAGCTCATCATGCCCCAAGTGCAGCAAGTGTAAAGCATCCAACAATCACTGTCCAGACTTTGACCTGCTTGTTTTTAATTTCATCCTAAATATTTTATATATTTTTTCATGTATGACATTGCATTATTGAAGTCACAGTTTTCTGCCTTCTGCGTAGCATAGCACAAGCCTCCATTCAGGGAGATAAAAGACACTGATGCACTGGTTTTAAACGCTGAGCAGAGACAGAGCATGGATAACAACAGACAGTGAAAAAAATATTAATGAAATAAACATGGTAAAAAGAAAAAAAATTAAAATTACACAAGCTGGTAGTGTAAACTTGTCTTTCTTTGTGAGGCCAAAATATATTTGTAGGTATTTTTGTTATCAGGAATTACAGTGCAAATTATGCAGTGATTTTGATTTGTACTCAAGACTACCCACCCCAAAAGCCACCCAGCTGAAGGGATCTCAAGGCACACAACCAGGGAGGCGGGATGAAGGTGGGGCTACTGAAATGTGGACAGTGTTTCAAATAAGTGGAGTTTATGAAGATGCTGCAGTTGCATTTAATGCTGATACAAAAGGTGGCTGTGATGAAAAACTGTGTTAAACCACAAAACTATCCCAAGAGGTGTTAAATAATTATTTTACAAGTTTAAAAGTTTGTAACAAAGTAAGCAGAAGATCAAAGACCATGTGCAAGTGAGAAGGAGAGCAGCCATGGGCACTTCAGCTAAAGGGGAGTAGGCTGGTGGGAGGGCAGCCAGAATGGGGTAACTGTCTACCACTGAAGCCACAGTCACCTAGGAAGAAAGGAAGCTGATGGACATCACCTGACAGACAACCTCAACTCCAGTCCAGGAGCAGTGGGGCAGCCCATGGAGATGGTGGAGTCACTGTCCCTGGAGGTGTTCAAGAAACGACTGGACATGGCATTCAGTGCTCTGGTCTGGTTGACAAGGTGGCGATGGGTCAAAGGTTGGACTTGATGATCTTGAAGGTCTCTTCTAACGTAAATGATTTTGTGATGTCCCTGGAGCTGCTGAGACACTGCCCTCCCCTCCAAAGTAGAATTCTTTGGTTTTGCTAATAAATAGAGATTACTGATTTAGCTCAACCAAAACATGTATTTGAGTTCTTTTCCAAAGCTATCATTGACTGGTGAAAGAAAATGGTAAAATACACTGAAATGACACCCCTCTTCATCGTGGGGAAGGGAAGGTACTTTTCCGTAACCAAGTTCATCAAAATGTATGGTACATCACATTGCTCACTTCTCCCATATATGCTGTTCTTAAATGTGTTGCCAGTGAGCTCTTTCAGTCTTTTTTCAAGCACATCCCAAACCCAAAGAGGGCAAAAGGTAACGTGCTTTTAGGCCATATGCCTTGAAAATATCTAACCATTAACATCAGTAAATTTTTCTGTTTTCAATTGGTATTTACAATTATTATGTACAATTCTCTTTTGGGAGAAACTCAGCATGTGTCCAATGGGAAAACCTCTCCACAAAACCTTGCAGGTGGAAGGGCAGGCAACCCTCTGCTGATGCTTTCCCCTCTTGAGGGGGACAAGCAGGTCTGCTCTGGAACTGAGTAGCAACTCACATTCATACCACCAAGTGGAATGGCCAAGATCCAGGCAGAACAGGAAAGAGAAATAAGATCCTGAAACTGTTTTTGTCAGTTGAGCATCATGTCGTGCTTTGAGAAGGTCCCTTCCAACCAGGGCACTGGGAGAGAAGATAGACACCAGCAGCTGTTCATGACCAGAGGAGGCCACGTCACAATCCAACTCAGGAGCAAAAGGTTTGGTGCTTCCCACTGAATCCTGAACTAGAGCCACCTGTCCTGCCAGGCAAGATACAGCTTCTCTCACCTGGAACAGCCCTCGCTTCCTCCTCAGTGGCATGAAAGGATTCAGACTGCTACAGTTTGTCAGAGGCACCAAGACAACCAGTGACAATGGGGATGTGGGCCATCTTCATCCTCCCCAGTGGGTAAGAGAAAGAATGAAGGTGGCCAAGGTGCCTTTGCTAGATGGAAGATTGCATCACTTTCAGAAAAATGAAGACTGACTGGGGATTTTTCTTGAAACTTCAGTCATCACAATCCCTCTCCAGACTTGATGGGATAAAGGAGGATGGCTTTAAACTGAAGGAGGGCAGGTTTAGGTTAGATATTACAAAGAAATTCTTCCCTGTGAGGGTGGTGAGACCCTGGCACAGGTTGCCCAGAGAAGCTGTGGCTGCCCCATCCCTGGAAGTGTCCAAGGCCAGGGTTTGGACGGGGCTTGGATCACCTCTCTCCAGTGGGAAGTGTCCCTGCACATGGCAGGGGGTGGAACGAGATGAGCTTAAAGGTCCATTCCAACACAAACCAGTCTGTGATTCTATGATTTAAATCCATCTGCAATGATAGTAAGGCCAAATCCACTCCAGACTTCTCAGCTTCTCTCTTGCAACTCTGCTTCCTGAATCTCCAGCAGTAACTTCTGCCTTCATATACCTGGGGACATCCCAACAGTATCACTGACAAATCAACCTGCAGAGCCATGAACAGAAAGGGACCACACAGCAGCTGCTTCATTGCATCAGAGGAAAAAACAGTTTCTCATCAAAGCTCACTTGGGGATCATAATTTGACTTATGCAAGTAACCCTGTTGAGGGGAAACCTGGCCATCGCCTCTGATCATCATTATCAACTGATATTCAGATTATCCTGGACAGCTTTTTAAATAAATAGCAGCTCATAGTGCTTGCTCGCTATTTTACTATAAAGGCAATTTTTAGTAACACACTGATATTTATGAATATTAATAATTGCCATGAGCTTGAATGAGGATTTGTATGAAGGTGCTATGTTTGGATACAGATTTTTTCACTCCAAGATCAGTGAGAATAAAGGTTACCAGATGACAAGGACTGATGGGCATTACATGTGGAAAGCCTGATTCCTCATAGAGAAGTGATTTAGAAATACGTATCATATGGTCAGTCTATTGCAAAACAGAATCACAATTGTCTCTGTTACATTCCTTCAAATTAACAGAACTTGTAAACAGAAGAGTCTCTACATGAATTTCATCCCATCAGTGTAGAATTCATAGAAATTGTTAGAAAAAATTATAATAACTAATCATGCATTTTTAGCAAGTGGCTTTCCAACAGCTGATGTCCTATAACATCATCTCTAATAAGCTAGAAACGTGTATAGTTTTCACCAAAAAAATTTATTCTGCACACAAACTTTTGATGGGGAGAAGATCAACACAGACAAGGGAAGGACAAGCTACTTCTGCATCTCTCAGAGCATAACCCCAAAGCATTTGTACTTCAGCTCTCAGCCTGCACTGGCTATCCTCCATCAGACCAGCTGGTGAGAAACCAGCAGTGGGACACACCTCACTCCACAGCTCAAAGCCAGCACCGACTGATCCCACAAGAGCCGAGGTCCCCAGAACAGCCAAGCACATTCTACATCCTTCAGGATGCAGCACTGCAGCCAGCCCAGGTTCCCCCCGCGCTGTCACCCCACTTCGCAGCCAGCCACGCAGCATCGCCTTTCTCCTGTGGAGCCACACACAAAGGAGGAGGCAAAGAGAAAAGGGCAGACTGCCACAACACTGCATTCATACCAGGAAAGGGAAGAGAGCAGTCCCTGCCCTGGTGTCCTGTGGGCAGGAGGCAGGGAGGCAGCACCTGATCCAGACCAGCAGGCAACACTCCTGCTGGCAGAGGCAGCTCTCCATCTTCACTTTGAGCAAAGGCATCATTGAATTATCCCCCAACAAATCCCCCAGTCCATCTTCAGGGGAAGGAAGGAATTACCTCCTTACTGTTATTTGTATTAACATCAATCCTAGTCCTGCATCAGAAGACACACGATGAGATGGTAAATTTTTAGCTTACAATCCTATTCTGTTTTATTGCTACAGGTTTTGTAAGGAAAGGTATGTTCAGCATCCCAACATTGCCAGCCTTTCACATGGGACACGTACTGATTTGTAGGCCGATGCATTGAGTTGTTGCCAATTTTAGGAGCTCTCTAAACAAAGACAGGGTCTAATTTAGAAATGAGACATTGTTTATTCTGTGCAGGTTGCAAGGTGTAGGTTTCCACAAATCAAGTACACTATGGGGTAAAAAGTTACATCTTTTATACAGTAAAATTTACATGAATAAGCCTCTCTAATACACATCCATGCCTACCTAATGCATATTTATTTGTATGACAATCTTAAGTAATGCTTGAAACACAAAGTTCTTTTTCTTTATTAAGCAACTTCTATTGCAGAAGTTATCAGACAACATGCTTACAAAAGGTGAGAAAATTCAGCTTGAAGACATCAATCCCTTTCATAGAAATTATCTGATTACATCAGTTACATTTACAAAAGTTGAGAAGATTCAGCCTGTGGAGACATAATTCAGCTTGAAGACATCATGAGGAGGCAGTAAGGATTGCCAGTGAGTTTCTTTTACCAGTTCAGAGGGAAGAAAAAACATTAGAATCTTCATCTAAAATAACTAACCTACTTAGATACAAATTTCAAACTCAGGGATCTCCAGAAACATTTTTTGTTGTTAGTCACTTTAATTTTACTATCTTCAGTTGCTGAGTTTTAATCATAATTTACAATATTGTGATCAATTCTGAATCGTGGTCAAATGAAATCACTGAAAAAAGGCATAAGAGAGAATTGAGACACAATGGTTAACATCCCCAAAATGTGAGGTTTGCCTCACCCAGAAGATGCAATGGGATCACCACAAATGCTCTCACTTGTGTTGCTTTCTACTTCTGAATAACTGAATGGATGTATTTTGGAAAAAAGGAAGAAAGTATCATAAATATTATAAGTAAGTGAACATCTGCCTGGTCAGCAGAAAATTATCTTTACAAATATCACAGTACTTCTGACGAAAATGAAGAATCTGGTCTCTCCAGGACCAAAAGCTTTTGTAAATCGAGACAACTGCAGAAGAAGATTCACGGTAAATTGGAATAACCCTCTAAAAATCACAAAGACTGCTGCTTGTTCTGTGGGTGAAATGTGACAGTGCCTGCAGGCTCCAGGAACGGACCAAGAGGGCCTGAAGGATATGGAGACAGATCTAGTACCCAGTGAACCTGCATTTCATGCTTGCCAGTTATTTTCACCAGCCTGTAGTGCAAAGGATTCAGGTAAAAGCATCTGGTCTCCGATATTCCGCAAAGCTTTCCTCCTTGGATAGTATGAGGTCACCATGAGGCTGCAGAAACTCCCATTAATCAGCTATTTGTAAGATCAGGTTTCAGGGTGGAGAAACAAAACACCTTCCCAGGCTGCAAGTCATTCCACAGAGAAAGCGGACACAAAGCAGGACAAGAGAAAGCACTTACAGTGAACATCAGGGGCTGGAGCCCACAGCTGTCACTTCTGTCATCCTTCCTCCTCATCTCCCTAAAGAGAAGGACGGTACAAGGTGGGACAATATTTAAGGTATCCCTTAACAAAGGGGGGGATTTTTACAAGCCTTTGTGCTGTCTGAGATGCAGACAGGAGTCAGTGAGCTCGCTGTGAGGTGACCCTGCTTGAGCAACGGGTTAGAGCAAATGAGCTCCAAAGGCTCCTTCCAACTTCAACTGGTCTGTGATTCTGTCAAAAGACTCATGGAGAAGCCCAAGCTCACAAGATGACAATGCCAAAGACATTGGGAATGTCACAGGAGGCAGGACACACTGCTTCAAGGGTTACCGCGCTGCTGAAGCCCACGTCGCACCCCAGGCAGCGCGAGGCAGCACTGCCCATCTCCCGGCCAAGTCCAACATCACCACAAGTCCATGAGAACTGCAGCCCAGCAGGCTGTGCCACACAGTTACATGCCAACTCCTTGTTCCAAGAGCCCAGCAGAGGTCCAGGACATCGACATGGCAGCAGCACCTGCCCTCCAACACCTGCAGCCTGGAAACACACCAACTACCCCAGCAGTCAGTGTATGGGAACAGCCACTGGTACTGAGACAGAAGTCTTCCCAACCACATTCCAATGGAAGTTGCTCCCAGGTGCAGGACTGCCGCAGCACAGAACACAAACTACAAAAAGCCTTCAGGAGGGGTCAGACCTCCTGATCAGCACTGAGTCCTTACCTCTACACCATACCTATATGCATCTTCAGTGACCACCATTTTAAACATTCTAATGAGCAAGAACTGATGTTGCAAATCAAACAACACTTACTTTGCTACTAATGCACTTTGTGTTCTGCAGACAGCCACCACCATTCCCTTGGGATGTAAATTTCCCTAGAAGCAGTTTTCATGCAATAAGAGGTCTGAAGGCACCTCCCACATGGCAGATGCCCATCTGGCTTTCCTAACTCCAAGAAGCCACACTAACATACCCCAAACATCCCTGTAAAGTTTTTATGTGCATTCACACGTGCACACTCGTCTTGGCATCAGTGCCTAGTGTGATGAACAATCACTGCAGAAATCAGCATTTAGGGCACACAGTGATGCTTGTCTTCAAGAGAGGAACAGTACAGAATATTAGGAAAGCAGCTTGCATAAATCAAAATGTCTCATTAAGAGTGGACCCAGTAAGGCCTATTTTCCCTGGGGATTTCTGCAGGTGTCCCTAGCCCTTTCCTCACGCCAGCTCTACCCCTACATGTCCCCTGAGTAGACCCCAGAAAGCAACAGCATGTGCATGCTGGACCCACCTGCCCCAGACCCATGTGCCAGCTGTCCTGCTGCCACCAATCACTTGCACGATGCCAGCTCTGTCTATCCCTTCAACATGCAGGACCTTCACTTGGCCTTTCTCTTTCACTATTCACCAAAAAGACACTCCAAAAAATTTAAGTAAACTTTTTATTTAACAAATATCTCTGAAAGCAGCCACCAGCTTCCTAAGTTATTTGGGGCAGCTCCTAACAGAGCAATCACAACATCTTCATTTCCTTAAGAGATCAAGCTAAACCAAATACTTAGCCAGTAAAAATAAGTAATGTCCTATGCATCAGTCCAAATACTGGGGCCACAAAGGTGGCAAAGGGACTGGAGCATCTTGTGCAGGAGGAGGAGCCGAGAGAGCTGGGGCTGCTCAAGAAGGCTCTGGGAGATCTGACCAGCATGCTCAAGTACCTGCTGGGAGGGACCAAGGATGAAGGGGTCAGACTGCTCTGGACAAGAGGCAATGGGCACAAGGAAAACCACACAGAATTCCATCTGAACACAAGGATGCATGTTTTTCCTGCGAGGGGTCAGACACTGGGACAGGTGGCCCAGAGAGGCTGCAGAGTCTCCATCCATGGAGATGCTCAAACTCTGAGCAGGTCCTGGACAACCTGCTCCAGCTGCCCCTGATTGAGCAAGGGTGTGGCACTCAGTCTCAGGAGGTCACAGACACTCTAGAGGAGTCTGTGATTCCACAGACCACCACACCACATAAGCAATAATGACCCTACATTCACACATACGTATATTATGTAGGTATGTACCCTATGAAACGGATGGAAGAAAACAAAACCACCGAAAATCTGGTGCAATCCTGTATCTTCAGTAGCTTGGAGGTCATGGAAAATTGCAATATTGTGTACTAAGCTCCGTAATCACAGCAACTGACAGCATTTCCTCATGCCAAGGAACTTCTACACTAAATCCACTTGCCCAGATGCTTCTGCTGCCCTATTTTAGGACAAGTGAAAAACATGGAGTCTCTACAACCCAAGCATTTAGAAAATAAAGCATTAATTTGCTTTTGGTAAAGATTGATTTAAAAGACAATATACAGAATCATCTTAAGACAATAATATTGAGAAGAAAAATCTTCCTTTATGGCATTTAGTGAAAAGGAAGTTGTTTCCCTGCCCATGGCAGGGGCGCTGGAACTAGATGATCTTTAAAGTCCCTTCCAACCCAAACAATTCCAGGTTTCTATGATTCTACAATTGTTGGAAACAACCCTAATTTAACAAACCATACCTGTACAGTCTGTTTGTGCACAACTGCTGCATAAAGATGAACAGCAAGGTGCGATGGCTCTGCAGGGTGGTAATCAGCCAAGAAAACGCACATTTTAATGCCAGAAAAATGCCCACCTGTGGTTCCGGTTACTTTGAATTTAATAAATTAATATAAAGTAGCTATAACTCAGGGTCCTTTGACAGGATATTGCAAGAGAACAGATCAGTTTCTCATCTCCAACCTCTCAGTATCAATTTAATTGTTGTAATTGGCACCCATACACAGAGAGGAATCAAGACTGAGGTCAAATCCTGTTTCCAGGGGAGGATCTTCCCAGTTAGAAGTGAAGATCCCACTCAAGACTTGAGGCATAGCCCAGGAGGCTGATGCTGCTGGAGAGGTGGGATGGACAGTCCTTGGTCACCATGGCACTGTTTCAGAGCAGCAATGCACATTCTGGGAAGAAAATAGTTTTCTGGGTTTTAATTGTGTGCAATTACCTGGTAGACAGCAGAATTCCCTGTCATATACAGATTTTCACCCCCATAACATGTAATTTACAGCACAGTAAGCAGTGCATGGGAAACAGGTGCATATAAATAATGTACTTTCTTATATACCCAGGGAAACAGCATCCATGTATTCCATGTATGACCTTGTAATAAGGGGTTTGTAGATGAAGAATGCTCATTTATTCCCATAAGAAACACATTATCTATTCCTTTTTGATAACAAGTCTCCTTGCATACACTTTCTTCTCCCACTTACACAGAGCTGTGTGTAAGGATGACAGAGTATCTTCATCATCATCATCGGCACTTTTTACATCTCACTTTTTTTAAATACCATCGGCAAATGGTATTCTGCCATGGTTCCCAAGTTTCCTTGCAGGGATTGTAACTGTGACCACTACATTTGCTTCCAGAATATACATTCTGTATTTAGTAAGCCCACAACAGAAATCCACCCCAGTCCAAAGATGCAAGATGATTCCAACTGGACTGTTCCAACCCCCATTTGCAGTCCCATTTTTTCCCCATAAATAGTGCACATTTAAATTATTTCTCAGAAGATGCAAAATGCTGTCCCCTGCACCACATTAAATAAGCCTCATGTACTCAGAATAATTTTTCAACCCCTACAAGCATTCATAAGAATTTCAGGATCATTTATTAGTCCATTAATACATAATTAGAACTCGGGGCTAAAACTTTTAACTGACTGGCTCTTGCTTTCAGTATCAACAATGGACCACAAGTGTCCTCCCCACTGAGTTACTGAAATTCTCGCACATGATTACTAAGCAAAAAGAACGTCTATGAAAATCCTGTATGTGCTTCTCCAGTTCAACAACTATTTCATTAATTACCACATTTTTTATTTTATTAATTACCCCATATCAGATCAGAACTTGACTCCTAGGAAAGCAACTGCATCTTAAATCTGCTCTTCCTTAGTCTAAAAGACAGAAAAACCCACTTTTTAAGAAGTTTAAAGGAGATGATGTGGTGGGGATGATGTGGTGAGGATGGACTTTTTTCACCACCAATGCTCTATCCCAGCTCACAGACTGTCACTGCAAGGGGCTGAACAGCAATCCCTATGGCTCCCAGCCTTCAAGGCTGAAAGAATGCTCTGTATTTCAGCAGGGACAGGCGCAGATGCAGCAAGATGACAGAGGGCAGATCACCTCCCCTCTGTCTTGTCTACCTCTGAATGCCTGTAACCCGGGGATACTCCTTCCTCTCCATCAGAGGGGTTGGATTTCTCATGAACCACTTCCAAACAACGTCCCCAGCTGGGCAACTCTGTCCCGGCTCTCCCGGGAGCGCATCCACGCTCCAGGAAACGGCAGGGGCTGACTTGGGAACGATTTTATTAAGACTCAAGGCATAGTTTTGGTAAAAATAAGTTTCAAAAATAAGAAGTTATACTCCAAAGGCAATTCCTTGTTCCAATGAAACAGCTTACAGCTGACATTGAGAATGTTGGACGGCTGCACAAATTACCCATTTTTAAAACTATTTTTTACACGCCAAATTATGCTGACCCCTCCGGATGCTATTGGCATTGCAAAGTGAATTCCTAATTCCTCAGGAATTCCACAGGATTTCAGCTATTTTGGTTCGGGTTTTTTTCCTCCCGCTATCACGGGGCAGCTCAGCTGCAGTGGCCTCGGCCCCGCGGTGCAGCCGAGGAGCCGGGCCGGGCCTGCCGGGGCCGGAGGAGTCCCGAGGGCGGGAGCCCCGCGCCCCCGCGGGAGGGGATGCACCTCGCCGGGGCCGGGGCCGGGTCCGCCCCCGTGCTCCGCTTCTAGAACGTACCGGCGGCCGCTGCCCCAGGGCTCCCGCCGCCCCCCCCGCCTCCCCTCG
>VZTH01008939.1:56219-85005 GCA_013397815.1 Aleadryas rufinucha | reverse complement strand
CCGCGGCCCTGCCGCACCGCGGCCCTGCCCCACCGCGGCCGTGCTCCATCGCGGCCCTGCCCCATCGCGGCCCTGCCCCACCGCGGCCCTGCCGCACCGCGGCCGTGCTCCATCGCGGCCCTGCCCCACCGCGGCCTGGCTGGGTCGGCTGCGGCGCGGCCCGGCAGAGATCACGTGACCGGGTAAGATTAACTCTTTCAGCGCTGTAAGAAGGGTCCGCTCTGCCTCAGCCTCTTACAGGTTCGTCGTTGTGCTCTTCAATTGCCTTCTCACCTTCGGCTTCTACTTCTGCTTCGACATCCCCAGCGTCCTGCAGCAGCAGTTCCAGGGCGTGAGTGCCAGGGGTCGGTGCTGGGGGTACGTGCTGGGCCTCCGTCCAGGCCTTGCGAAAAGGGGCTGAACCAGCTAAACGGAGGCGTTGGTCGCCAGTGGAGTTTCCAAACCTTTTCCTGTTGTGGCGCTACCGGAGTCATGCTCCAGGGTCGTACCTCCCAGATGCTGGGGATGAGCGGTTGTTACTGGCCTATCCACTGTGGAGATGCACGAGCTGGGACAAGCCGTGAGGGATTTGAGCTTTCTCTGCTGCCGGGATAACTGGGAATGTAACGCCTGCCCTTGCTCGATGGTTGTCGGCTCCCCGTCACCGCACTAACGAAGGCCGGTCAGGACTTCACACACCTGCACTAGGAGATCCATAGCACTGGCCATCAGTACCTGTCCTGGGCTGGGAGACAGCGGAGTTGGAGGTAGGGCACGAGGAAAGTTCTCAGTCTCCAGATCCAAACTTCCTGGCACTGCAGGTATCACTTCACATGTTTGCTGGCCCAAAGACAGAGCCGTGCAGAGGGGTCGGAGGAGGACTCTCTTGTAAAAACTAGTCACAGTCTCAGATGATGGAAAATGCTATTGTTCAGGGTTCAGACTGACATCGCAGCAGATTGCTGGGATTTCTCCAGAGATGCCAGAGTACCAAAGCTTAATTTCTGAACACCGGACAAATTCTTACTTGACTCATTTTCCTGTCATGTCTGCATTTAGTTCCACATCTCCTGAGAGGATTTGCCTCACATATGCCATCCGCTGGCAGGTCAGTGTGTGTAGGTGGAGAGTCATCGTCCTGTTTTCTGTGTGCCTCAGTAGCCAGAGAGGAATAACTAGAGCTTGCAAGTTGTTGTTTTGTTTTTTTTTTTTTAATTTGAATGCAGTCAGTCCCTAACATTCAGACAGTGAACTCCAGGCTAAATTGGGAGCGGTTTGTTATTGCAGACACGAGCATCCCCCCCTGAAAAATAGGTCAGTATTACGTCACATTTTGTAACCTAGGTAAGTTTGTAGGGTAGTGAAACTAAGCCATATTTTTCTGTTACTTGTACTATGCAGAGCTTTTATCTGTTGACACTTTTGACATATTTTTACTCTAGTGAATTTAGTCTCTCCCTGTCTCACACCAGTGGTACAACAGTAGTTGGAGCAGCTGAGATGAGGGTTTGCAGTGAAACACTTCGTTCTAGAGAGCTGCTTCCCTGCATCATCAGATATTTCCGCTGCAGCAGGTCTGAGGGGTTCAGAATACAATGGCCATATAAAAATAATGTGATTAAAATCACATTTCTCTTGTGCTTATTCGAGGTGTTTAGCTTGTGCCTGCTGGTGTGAAGACCCAGGACTCATCTTCTAATGCAGATGGATTTTCAGTAGCTGGAAGATCCTAGGAGGGGGTTTCCTGATCATACCATGTTGAGGAGATGTTGCTTTTCAGTAGCTGTGTTGGTTTTGCACAGCCTGGTTTTTGGTAGCGAGGGGGCCACAGAGATGGCTTCTGTGAGAAGCTGCTGGAAGTTTCCACCATGTCCGGCAGAGTCAGTCCCTGATGGCTCTGAAGATGGACACGCTGCTGGCCAAGGCTGGGCCAGTTAGAGATGGTGGTAACACCTCTGTGATAACATATTTAAGAAGAAAATCAAAACAAAGTGGGGCACAGTTTTTTCTAGTCAGAGAAGAGGAGGAGGTAAGAACATGTGAGGTGAACAACATGGAGACACTAAGGTCAGTGGAGAAGGAGGGGGAGGAGGTGCTCTAGGTGCTGGAGCCAAGATTCCNAGGGATTCACGCTGCAGCAGGTCGCAGGGAGCTGCTGCTCGTGAGATTGGAACCATGTTGGAATTCAGAGAGAACTGTCTCCCGTGGGAAGGGACCCCACGGTTCAGCAGGGGAAGGGCTCCTCTCCCCGAGCAGCAGAAGAAAATCTCGGGTGATGAACTGACCAAATCCCCCCACCCCCTGTCTTCCTGTGCTGTCAGTGGGAAGGAGAGAGGGGTTGAGGGGAAAAAGGTGGTTTTAAGGGCTTATTTTACTTCTCATTTTCCTGCTCTGATTTTGTTAGTAATAAATTCACTTTGTACCTCTAAGTTGAGCCTGTTTTGCCTTTGGAGTGTTCTTTCCCGGTCTTTATCTCAACTCATGAAGCCTTCATTAAATTTTTCTCCCCTCTGCCCAGCTGTGGCAGGAGAGGGCGAGTGAGCGACTTTCATGGGTGCCGGGCGTTTGGCCAGTGTCAAAACCAACGTTATTAAATCATGCCAGGTCTACCAGTTTCCTACTCTTCCGCAAATGCTTTAGAACTATGAATTAATACAGACTAAGTTTCATATTTACATGTTGCGTAAGACTTTATACTATGGAATGAGGAGTCAGATCAAGGTGAACGATAGCCACGAAACTAAGGGATCAGATAAAACTGATGGTGCAGTCTCCTGGCTTTTCTTTTGGACTGAAAAGCGTATAAAAGCACTGAGCTCCTGCTGCTACTGCCACAGGAAGGGAAAGGGAAGCTGTGCTGTGCCAGTGGCCAGTCATTTCCCATTTGACAAGGGCTGGCTTTCTGGGAGAAGACACAAATCCCCTAATGGGTGGCTGGTCATGGAATTGGCAACTGAGCAGGAGAAATTGAAATCTAGTAGGGAAAAACTTAATTTTTAAAGGCATGCATGAGTTTTTGTCTGTATCTGCACCTCATAAAGGCTCTGTGACTTGTACAGAACTTGACCTGCCCCATTGGAAGTCACCGTAACAGCACCAGGTGTAATGGCACACTGCAGTGTGTGGAAGGCTTGGGAATGACTCCAGCTCAGTACAACCTGCTGTATGCAATCTATGCTTGGACGTGAGTCACTTTGCTCTAGCTTTGGGGGTGGGGTGTTTTGATAGTTGCTTCCAGGCAGTGAGATGCACATTTCTTTTCTGGTTTTCTCCTAGAAATGCAGTAGTGGTTATTCTGGCTAGATTCCTGACTGATAAACTGGGAAATTGCTGTAAATTCTAGGGTTCAATGAATTTATTCCTGTACTGAAGTGGAATTTCAGGCTGCCCTTTCAATGCAAAGGGATGATTAAAGGTCCCACTGTAGTAACACCACAGAGGGGTGGAGAGCAGGGACAGCTCTGTGTGTGGGTATGTGATGGTCAGCTGAGCAACTGAGACATTCATCTTTTGACCACTGACTTAACCTGAATTGACACAGCACAGCAGTAAATACACTTTTCTCTGACATAGATGTGACAGAGACTAGTATTACATGTTTTTGATGGGACAAACTGATAAAGCAGGGTTCTGTTCCCAGCTCTGGCATTTGCTCTGGTGTGTGCTGAAAGCTAAGACCCAGCAGTCCCAGCAAATGCAGTCATGCTCTGTATCACAGAGGTTAATGTCTTAGAGAGGAGAGAGAGGCATAGAGAAGGAGATCATGTCCTCTAGGCCATAGTCTGCAATGGAACTCAGGGCAAGGTCAGAGACTATAGAGTTGAGAGTCCTCTTCGGAGTCCCCTGCCACTTACTCTGCCTCTCTAACCTCCCACCGTGATAATATCATCATTATTTTGAGGAATGCCAAGTCATTTTATAAAGAGACCAGTCTTTACAAAATTGAAAATGGAGAGTAAACTGATAAGGTTTACTGGTGTGTTTTGAGGTTGTTCTTTAGTTTTTTGACACAGAATGCTTTTGTCCTGATTTCAGCATGTCTGTTGAGGTTTGTACACTTTTTCTGTTTCTCCCTAGTTGGTGTTTTTGTTTTCTCTCTTCTCACTGTGCTGGGATCATCCATCTTTGCTTTAGGCTCACACTACAATGGCTTGCCATACCTCCTCCCAATGATGTTAACAGGAAGACTGCTCTTTGCTTCTGGGAATGGGTCACTGACTAGTAAGGAATTCACATTTACTTATTTTCATATTCTCATATTTACATCTCACCAAAGGGTCATGATACATTTTTGTCTCCTAGACCCTTGTCCTACCAGTCAGCTTCACCTGCTCTTCCTCAGGGACTTGTGTTGCTGGCAGAACACTGTTCCTTGATTTAATGCGTGATGAAGCGTTTTAAGTCTTCCCCTCTGACAAGTTTGTCCTTCTCTCAAGGGTGGGGATTGACATGTGATTTCTCTGCCTTTGGAGTTGTTTTTACTTGCCTTATAGGAGCAATAAGTTCACCTCCCATGCCCCTGCATGATCTAGTACATTCTAAAATGGACTGTGAGGCCAGCACATACCTCCTCTGGCACATGCATCCTCTCGGCGTGTGTAGAGCATCCCCCAGCCTGAGCTCTCCAGCTTGAGAGAGCTGTTGCTTCTGTGCCATACCCTTGGTCAAGCCTGTCTGTTCAAGAGAGGATTTTTCTCTTCTCCAAGTTGTGCAGAATCATATCATAGCCTTCAGGTTCAAGGGGAAGGAGCTGGCACTGGCATTTGGACTGACTCTGTCTTTCTCCCATCTTGGGAGTGTCCTCAATTTCTTCTTCACCCAGCAGTCTGAGACAAAGTTTGGAATGCAGTGGACATTCTGGGGAGGTGAGTTTCTTTGGTGTTTTCTAGACCCAGGCCAGCCTGTTTTGTCCAATGATTAAAAGAACCTGAAAGAGGTAGTGAGGTAAGCAAGAAGTGGCACATGATTTTCCAGTTTTTCCTGTTGCTTTCTGTGTGCAATGAGTGTTTCTGCACTGGTGCCAGAAAAGCCTCTCTAACTCTCCAGTGTCAGCCTGACAGTTTTGTTTTCTTGACATATTTTAACATCTGCAGTCGCAGATAGTCAGTACTTAATATAGGCATACTCCCATGGAATAGAAACTTCAGAGTGAAAGAGACAGGAATGAAATGTGTTTGTTATTCTGTACTTTGGCCAGCAGAACATGCTGATTCTGCAGCAGTGTCTCTACTGGTCCCAGCAGAAGATGCCTTGCACGTGGCTGATTGAAAACATGTTTAAGTAACTGTGAGAAGCAGAACCTGAATCGTACATTTCTTAGTGTGAATCTGTTCTATTGTGGTGGCCAACAGCGGGCCTGAAGGCCTCACAATTATAATTAATACCTGTTTTATAACTGAAAGGTAACTGATTATATAAGTACCTTGATTATATAACTTGACCAGTGTGGACATTGGAGAGAAGGCCTAGGCCGTTGAGGAAGCAAGCAGCCATTGGCTGATTGGTCAGGTGGAAACTTGTTCGGCCAACAGAGATTGACCATGCAGACCTTCTGATCTATGTAAGGAGAAGAAGATTAAGTAAAAGTGGGCTGTTGTGCATGAATCCAGTGTATCTTGTCGCTTGTCTGTCTCCGAAACTGTGACACTGTTCTAGGGCTTGTATCTTTAGAAGACTTGAGCTTCTCTCCTCTTTTTGGTGCAGTGAGACAAGATCTCTCTCTAGTGGAAGGAAGGGGTTAATTGGCACATGGGTACTCTGCTGGAATGGTGATGTTAGGGAGACTTGCTTCAAGGCCCTCTTTGTGTACAAATAGTGATTATAGAAAAGTGTCATTTACCAAACAACAAGGCAATAGGGGCCATCACCCACGGAAAAGAAGATGCACATGTGAGATAAATCTCTTGCAGAAATTGAAACCCATTGGTGTCCTCTGATTCCAGCTCTCAGAGAGAAAGCTGTGGTGGGCACAGGGTGTCACATCCTGTCTGACATTTAGTTTTGTGCTGAGGCAGCATTTGCAAGCACAGCACAGTGACTTCTGTAGTCCATGAAGGGGTCAATACATCAGACAAAGTGTGCATGCATCTCAGAAGCTGTTTTGGCTCTTTGGAAAACAAAATGGGTACAGAACTCTTTCTGAGAAGGATGTCTGCAGCAGATGTCCATTGCCAAACTTTCTTTGGCATATGCAGCATAACCAGACTCAGTACTCTACTCACAGGTCAGATTGCTGTGGTAACTGCAGCAGGTCACACCAATGAAGAGGTACAGCCTGGTTTCCTGTACAGCCCTGAGATGCCTCCCCTGCTCTGGGGTCCAGGGAAGTTTCCCAGTGTCTGCCTTGCTTTTACCTGGGGTTTATTGCACAGGCCTGCTGCAGGTCAGGAGCATTCTAGCCACAGGCCAGCTGAGCTCTGCCTGAGAGACTTAGGTGGCTTTAGCCTCACTGGCCTCAGGCAGTCCTGCAGCCATGGGAGCTCGGTGGGCAGAGCTCAGGGATTGTGACAGGGTGGTGCAAGGTGAAGGGTCCTACTCTATGTTTTAAGAGAAGCCAGGCTTAGGAGTCATGGAGAATTCAGCATTTTACATGCAGTGGGTTTTGTCATTCAGCACTCTCCACTCTGAGGAATTTTTAACACCCCTTGTTTTTCCCAGGGAGCTTGCTCTGTGTGCTGGGGTTTGTTTCAGCCAGTCAGTGTACTTGATAAAGTGGGCATGAAGCAGCTGGGCTTGGATGGTATTATCCAGTGAGAATCAAAAAAAGTGGTACATGGTGCTTTTCCATCTCCATCCTGGAAATCCCAGGTGCAGGAGCACTGCCTTCGGAGTGCAGGGAAGGCTGCAGCAACAGGAGCCAGTCCTGGCCAGGAGAGGGCATTCCCACCCCTCGGTTCACCCTGCAGAGCAGTGCTGAGCAGATCGCATCTGCGAGCCACCAGCCAAGAGTTCCCTGCCTAGAGCCTTCCAGAGAGCCGAGGTAGCACTCGGAATGGCAGTAGCTTTCTGAGCCAGTTACTTCCTGACTGTAGATGGCTCAGAGGAGCATTTTGTGCACAAAACTAGCTGGTAACCTCCCTCTGAACTGCTTTCTGGCTCACAGAATCCAGGATAGCAAATAGCTAATCTGGGCAGTACTGAACTATCTCTTGACAGCCCTTATCTTCAATTCCTCTTTGCATTCTGCTGTCTAGGAACAAGCATTACAAGCAACTTTAGTCTGCAATTTTTATGTCACTTTGATCTATTAGATGGCTTCCTTCTCATGACAGTACTCTCAACTGGTTTCTGCAGCTGTGTTGTGACTCCTGTTTATACTGTACCTTTCCACTGTTTCAGTTAAGGATGCACAGTGGACTCTTAATAGAGCCTGCTCAAAACAATCTCTTGCAGCCAGAACCTTTATAAAAATAAGAAAGCTTTTTCGTTTTCTTTACTGGATATTGTTAAAGAAATAATGTTTTAGAGTCAGCACATCCCAAATTTCACTTAAGAGATGCATGAGCTGCCTTTCAGTTCCCTTTTACCTGCCATGACTTCTTAAATCTCTTGTGCCCTTCAGTGGCTTGCAGAAAGTGACACTGGTGTAAAGCTAGGCTATTTTCCTGGGGAGTGAGGGCACATCTTGTCTTTGCAGCAGATTCAGGACATCCAGCACCTTCCCCTTCACTACTGGCTCCAGGTCCTCACAATCATGTTCTTCTACAACTGAGTCTTCCCCTTTGCGGCAGACGCCGGGTGTTGTTCTATGGCTGTGGCCTACTGACTGACATGAGCTGACAGAGCCTTGCAGGCCTCGATTTTGGGCAGACTGGGAAATACAGGGGTAATAGGTTTGTTCCTTCCACTCATGAAATGTGGAGAAACATGCCTTTAACACCTAAAGGTTTGAGGGTTCTTTGACCTTTCTTTCCTTTCAAAGATGAGAAGCTTCTGAAAGACAGCAAAAATACCTTAAAGGAAAATGATTCATCCAATATTTAAAGCTTCAAACACTGCCAAAGGAGGATCAGAAGGATTTGGGAGAAGAGGAAGAAAGATGCCATTTAAAAAACAGCCCATAGACATTTCACCTTTGTGATAGACTAGCAAAGCAGGTGTCTCCTGAACTGAGTGGGTGTCAGCTTCACAGGCCTGGGGCAGCTCTGCCCTGCAGCTGCTGCACTCTGCTGTGTCTGGAATATGACTGGGCTTGCTCAGCCTGGGTTTGTACAAAAGGAAGCCGTTATATCTGGTGAAGGCTTCAGACTTCCTTTTTAATGCCTGCCTTTGCTTAAAAGAAAGCAGCAACTTGGCCATCTAAATTGAGACTCCTGCTTCTGTCCTGGGGCTCTGCCACAGACTTGTTTTGCTGCTTTGTTCCTGTTTGTGGATGATGCAGCTTCTGTCACATAATGAGGATGAACTTTTATATTAGGTAAGGCCTGCAGTAAAAGAAATAAAATTATTTTGGTAGTATTTCATTAGTGATGTGTAGAAAGCCAGTGTGAAATCAGGAGGGAAGAAATGTCATCAGCATGACAACTGATGGGAAATAGCCATACAGGCAGCCAAATCAAGTTTAAGTAGCTACAAGATCTTTAAATAAACCTCTGTGAAACCTGTTACACTGAATGACTGTAAATTCTATAAAGAATGCACACTGAATGACTGTAAATTCCTTCTAGAAAGAAGAAAGTTTAATGAAATTTCTGCACATCCCTAACAAAGGTGAAAGGCTGGTTTTGACAATGGTGTTTTTTGCTATAACCGGGTCTCCTTAAAGGAATTTCCCTGGGGCAATTCCTAGTATTTTTCAAATGTAGATGTTCAATATAAATGCTGATCTTTACTGCTGGATTATTTTTAGACCATTGTCCTGCCCCTCAGCATTCACCCCCTTGAACTGATAAGGCTTTTTGCCTCTTAAAAGAGGATGTCAAAACTTCACCCATGTGGTTTGGAGAGGTGATAGCACATTGCTGCTGTGAGCTGTGCTGATGGAAAGAAACATGTGCAGTTTCACTCTGCACTTGCAGAAGTGTCTCCAAAGTGTCTGAAAATACCAGCTCCTCTGTGGCATGCACCAATTAAAAGAAAATTTTAAAAAACCAAAATAAACCACCAAAGGCTTGGCACTACAAACCAGATGGAATCAAGCTTGTTTACAAGTCCTCTCATTCAAACCCTTCCTGCCCATATGCTTGTGCTCAAACTTACTTTCTATCAAAATAACCAGATCAGGAATACTAATGATGTTAGTTTCTTGGCTTCATTTTATTTTTAGCAAGTTTATGTAGGATAAATATTCTGGTTACAATCAGCAGGCACCCGCTTTACATTTCTGGGGCAGTGTACAACAGCTCCCTTGTTCTCTCCACAGCAGTTGGCATATTAATTGTGAATACCCAAAACACGAAGCACACCCTGATAACTTGTTCCTGATTTTTTGAAATGTCTGCTACAGCCCCCTCAAACAGAATTTCACCTGTTGTGGCTGAATGAGGAGTCCTTTATATCCTTGCAAACTGTGAGATGCACCTTAGCCTGACTTAAATTACAAGAAGTAACATTCCCCTGTTTTTACCTCTGTCCTGTAATTGTGCTATGGTACATGGCTGGGGAAGTCTGAGACTGGAACAGAAAGAATTGGGATAAGCTTTGCAAGTAGATGGGAAAGGACAATCTGCATGCAATCAGGCCCTGTTTTGTCGAACAGCTTCCATTCCTTATTTCCATAATTGTCATGATATAATAATGTTTTCCCTCCCCCTTTATAAAAGCCTGGGGTTTTGCTTGAGTACTGGACACCTAGTAACATTTCAGTCTCAGTTCAGAGGTATGCAAGAGGTAGAACAGCTGGTCTGCTACACTGCCAACAGCCAGGAAATGCCATGTCACTGCCACTCCTGCCAGCCCACTTTGTGCAGCCCCATGTGCCACTAGGACCCGTGGGAAGCAGGGTCCCCTGGAAGAGGCTTTCTGTTTGTTCCCTTCACCAGGACTATGTTGGACTGAGAGATGTCCTTGCTGTAGGCTGTGCCATGCTGGCTCTGCCAGTCTTTGCTTTCCCGGTATTCCTGTCTGTGCCTCCACTAGTCTCTACCATCTGGCTGGGGATCACTTACTCCTTCGCTGCTCTGAGTTCTCAGCTGTAGCTGGGTGTATTGTGGCTACACTCCTACATCTGGATGATGTATTACTGCTGCCCTGGTGTCCTGCTGAGCAGGTTTCACAGCCACAGGTTCACAGCTACAGGCTCAAACCTGTAGTCTTTGCTTAGTAACAAATAACCCTAAAGAATCAACATGGAGCAGAAGACAGCACAGCGAGGAACCACTCAATACAGTGCGAAGCATTAACCTCGCTACACTTTGCTTGGTGCTCTTTTACCTTGACCGTAACACCTGAATCTCCCATGAGTCTCATGAGTTAAATCATCAGGTCTGACTCCCGTTCTGAAATATGAATCAGGTTATTTCAGTTTCAGATAATTTGTGCTGTCTGAAGTTGCTTGAAAAGGATGTCTAGAATCAGCCAATAGGCTGGAGGGACAGACACCAGATTTCTTGAAGAGCAAGTATAAATATTTACTAAGTGGGAATAATTCCTTTTTGGACATGAATGTCCATCTAACATCTTTAAATCAGGCTCTGAGTTCCTATTCTCATTGCTCTCCCCAGGCTAGTATGTGGCCATCTATACTGCTTGTGGTCCCCCAAGCGACTTTAGGGACAGTGATGGGGCTGGCAACTTCTGTACAGATGGTTGGTGCTGGCCTTTCAAATCTGATTGTTGGACATTCTGGGAACAAAGCCCAGGTGAGAATGCTTTGTCTTTTTTTTAAATAAGCCGAGAAGTCACCAGTGCTTTAGTGGAGCAGTGTGAATGGGAATCAGGGGATTTGCAACCTGATGCTGCAGGGAACTAGAGCAATGCCTTAAGTGTCTTCAAGTGACTGGTTGTTCTCTCCTGTCTCAGCTTTCTAGTGAATTAAAGATCCCTCTGTGGTGCTGGTAACAGATGATGATCTGTATGTCGGCTAACGCTGTCGCATGCATCATTGCCTCTGTTAGCCTCAATGTTGTGGACAAGTATCAGGTATGTGTGATAAAAGGTGAAGAATAACTGTGCATCACTGAGTTCCTTTTAAAAAAGTAATAGCTGTTGGGTGTGTATGTGGATGACTCTTAAAAGGGGACTGCATAAAAGGAGAACCCTCTGCTCCATACCGATACAGTGCATTACAGTTTTGCCTGGTACCAAGTCACTGGTGGCTGTATGTTTTCTACAAGACAAGGGCCAGGACCCAACTGTGGCAATGTGTATGCACAGGAAAAAGAGTGTCCTTTTGTCACCAATTGCTGCCTTGATATTCCAGGATGGGATGCTGGACAGAACCAGAAAGGGAGCACCTGTGGGGCAGGACAGAGACCCTGCAGATGCAGATGCAGCTCCTTGATGATGACACAGGAACTGAAGACTCTCCCTTGGGCAGGGAGAGAACGATTGCACTGCCAGACACATCACTGATCACTTATGCCTGAAAGTGTTTTAGCCTGTGTACTTTAAACATCTTTAAAGGGAATCTTGAAGGCAATTGTCTACAGACCAGGAATCTTTCTGCTTTCTTAGGCCTGGCACACAAGTGAAAGGGGTCTCCTCTGTGGTTCTTGGGCATTCTCCAACACCCACACACCTGCGTGGGGTATTTTAAGGTCTGCACTGCAGTCAGTGAAGCTCACCTAGCTACCCTTGTTCATGAGCCGTTAGACAGCTGCTTGTCAACCTTGCCACACAACTGCCTGTGAAGGTGTGCCTGCCTGCTCTGCCACCAGAATCCTGCACAACAGCATTTGCTAACACCCGGCAGGCCTGCTATTTAACTCACTGCTCTGCATAAGCCTCTTCCACAAATCATGTGCCCATGCAAGTGACATCACCATTATTCTTTAGGCAGGAGTCTGAAAATCAAACTGATGACCTTTTGCACACAAGCTACCTTAACTGCTTATTACTTTACTAGAAATGCTTAAGCTGTGCATATTCATTGCCCTTCAAAAGAATAAAAGGTTTTGATATGGAATTCTGTCCTTTATACCCCAGTGCTCTTAGTCAGGAAGGCTAGAGGCTTATTTTACTCAGCCAGCTGCCCTTTGCACTGGGCAAATGTTCAGTGTTTTCAAAAGCACAAAGGATGCTTTAAGAATGAAGTAAACTCTTAACAGCCAAGTATGAGAAATGCTGAAGTGAATGACACATGTAAATTACTACAAATTCTTAAAGAACAGCCGTGCTCAAGTTGCATTTAATATAAACAGTTCTACATTTAACATGATTTAGGCACTGATAGCATCCAGTAAAGTCACGTTTTAAAACAAATGAACTCATCAATTCAAAGCTTGGTTGAATTCATTAACTGAAGATGATGAGCTCAGACAGCAAGGTCTTCAAGTTTTAAGTTAGACAGTGAATTCATTTCAGACCACAATTAAAGAATTTCCCTTTTGGAGTTTGGTGCAGCAGAAATTTAGGGGGGGAGGTGAGTCACAAAAGTCCAAAAATCACAGACTCCTCTAGTTTAGCAACAACGCCCAGAGATTGAGTCACACCCTTGTTCAGTCAAGGGCAGCTGGAGCAGGTTGTCCAGGACCTGCTCAGAGTTTGAGCATCTCCATGGACGGAGACTCTGCAGCCTCTCTGGGCCACCTGTCCTAGTGTCTGACCCCTCGCAGGAAAAACATGCATCCTTGTGTTCAGATGGAATTCTGTGTGGTTTTCCTTGTGCCCATTGCCTCTTGTCCAGAGCAGTCTGACCCCTTCATCCTTGGTCCCTCCCAGCAGGTACTTGAGCATGCTGGTCAGATCTCCCAGAGCCTTCTTGAGCAGCCCCAGCTCTCTCGGCTCCTCCTCCTGCGCAAGATGCTCCAGTCCCTTTATCACCTTTGTGGCCCATCACTGCATTCCCTAAATCACATCTCTCTTGTACTAGGGAGCCCAAAACTGCACACAGTGTTCCATGTGAGGCATCATCAGTATTTTAACCCGGCTGGCAAATCAGACCCCTGCTTGACTGTGGCTTCAGAATATCCTTTGGCCTCCACTTGCTGTGCTACTCTTCAGTGCTGAAATCCTGCACTTGCATTTTTTCAGAGGAAAAATCCCATGATGAATTTCCAGCTGTGTTTATGAAAAACCATAGAGCAGGGCTGTAAACTGATGTTGGAGACTTGCATACAGAAGAAAAGATGTGTTCAGAGCTGATTGGTGTGTTAATACCCTGGCTTAAAAGCAGTGACTTCAGCCTGGTTTGCTGAAGCTATCAGCTTTCTTAGTTTATGCCATGTGATGCAGTAGCTAAACCCAAAGGGGGTTGGTGCTGTAATGAGTGCTAGGATAACCACTCAAAGTCCTGTACCTGCTCATTCATGGAAGAAGCTCACTCAAAAACCAGCCATTCCTGTTTGACATCCCATAATCTACCTCCAAATTACTAGAAAAGAAACTTCTGTTTTGGAGAAGATTTGTGACATACTTTCCTGAAAGTCTGCCAATGGCTAACAAGGGTTTGTGTTGGTGTAGCACCAAAGCCTCACTGCCTGCTCTGCTGGGTGTCACCAGGAAGCATTCCTGCCCGTCTCCTGTGTTCACTGCCTATATGGAGAACTTCTGTTGGCTAAGATAGGGTTTTACAGAAACCATCATACAAAGATCCTTGCACTTGCTTATAAAAGCCCTGTCACAGAATCTGAAGATGTGGGGACATTCTGATGACCTTTGGGTCTCTTGCATGAAGACCATCTTCAGGGTTGGTGGACTCTACTGGAGTCTCTCACAGACAGAGTTCTTCTGAACGGGTTGCTCCTGTCTTTCAGCTCAGATGGATAAAGCTCGAAGCTGACATAATAGTAAGGAGGCAGATGATGACCTTTCCTGGAACAGTACCTGCTCACCTCCCCTGGGCACACTGATAGCTTACTCTTACTAGCATTTTTCAGTAATGACCCCCTGATGACTGGAAAGCCACCTTCACTGTGCCTGTCTTCCCCATTCTTGCTGGACACCCGCAGCTGGGATACCAGAGCTCAGCTCTGAGCTTTCAAAAAGGCAATTGCATGGCTCTCATACTTCAAGCTTGTCATGAAAATGAAAGGGTGGCATTCACAGAGGTCAACATGCTGCAAGAAATGGAAGGAAACAATCAGGAGGTTTTTTTGTTTAAATTTTGTAGTGTCACACTGATCATGATTATGGGTAACTGAAATCCCCACCCCTCACCCTGTCCCCAGCCTTAGACACCCTGGGCCTTAACATTTAAGCTGCACAATATTCTCCGGCAGAACATTCCTCTTGCCAAAGACACAGTGGATTGAGACTCATAAAATATAGACTGTGAAGCCTGAAAGTGGACATTAGTTCAGGCAGTTCACACTAAGGTGGACTTGTATTGCCCTTCATGCCCCAGTGCATGCTCCCAGCAGCCAGAACATTAAACACTGACACAGCAGAGCACACATTTATGCAAGTCTGTGGGAGGAGACAGTGGACAAAAAGCCATCATTTTTATTATCTTTATGAAGAACCTGGCATAATGTTAAGTTCCTGTTACTTCAACAGGCCCCTGTGCTTCTGATCCACCTGGATGCAGAGCGGTCTGTGGTTTTGGTTTAAGTGGCACATAGCACACACCCAAAGAGCAGCAGAGGAGAAATCATGGAGAACCAAAGGCAGCACAGCTACTATTTAAAATAACTGTATATGTAGGAGGGAGGAGGAAAGCAGTGGGTAAGACACCACAATTAGAAGGCAGGTGGACACCTGCAGGTAAGACACCACAATTAGAGAGGTTGATGAGTAAAGCAAATTCCTGCATTCTTGCTGGCTATGGCCAGTATTTTGACCTGCTTGAGGAGGAAGAGGTTGTCCTGTTCGCAATATAAGGGAAAGAAAGGGAAAGCCGATTCAAGACAAGACTGTCTTCATTCCCAGAAGCAAGATAAAACCATAAAAATAATCAGGGCTGCTAATTTAGCCCAATAATTTAAATCTGCCTCTTCCTGCTCACCGACTATGTTCAAAGGGAGGAGTGGTGACTGGAAACAGCCTCGGCAGCCAGTTTAGCCTGCTGGGAGACTTCTGGGCGTCAGTTCTTGGTGAGCAATGAATTGTTACCCAGTCCAGTTCCTGCACAGCTGATAACCAGTAATGACAGAAACAGCTTACATGTGACCAAGTCTCCCCACAGCCAGGATGCTGTGACCTGACTTTGTTCCTTAAGAAACAATGGAAGATTCCAGCCTCAATGACATTTAATCCATCACCTTTTCCAAAGGGAAGCGATACACGGTTTCAGCAGAGCTTCAAGCTGAAATTCAAGAGACACATCAGAGGGCTTGGACAAATTGCTCGGTGGCCAGGCCACCACACAATCACCCAGGTAGCCAAGACACTTGGACATCCACACATCAGTGTGATCATATTGTACATAAGCAACTCTGAAAACCTTCCAGGGAACATACTACAGCAGTTACTCATTTAGTATTTAAATAATTGTCTCCACACATCCCTACTTTATGCATCTTCTCTCACTAGACAAGCCCCAAGAACGTACTTTGCATATTCCAAGTCTGATTAGCCTGCATAAATCATTCAAAAAACTCACAGTAATGCTGCTTAAAACACCAACAAAGAGGACATTAATCTTCCTCATTGAGAGTGCAATGCAGGGTGTTATGCAGTGATGCAACAGATGGACAGTATCAGACAGTGCTTGCTTAAAAAGTTTTGCACAGCAGCCAGCAGTCTTCACAGGGGAAAACATGCATGATCTGGGTTAACTGGCACACATGGGGATCAGAAGGGATGACACACTGCAGCTGGGCTGCTCACTAGAGCGGTGAGGTCTTGTACAGGACAGACACAGCGACATGTTTAGGAACTAAGCAGCAGATATGCCTAGAACCACACACAACTCATGCAAGTATGCAAGTCCTCCTTTAACCACTGCCTAGGCTAAGCTCACTATGGACTATGGATACCATCATTTTCCTTCCCAGACTGAAACAGCAACCCAGATAACATTCTATCCCAAACGTTTAGCTACAAACCAGCAGTTTTGGGGAAAGCAATGTGGTAACACACAGTTGGAAAGTGGAGCTATACTGTAGTCTGCTGTTGGCTGCTGCTCAAAGGAAGGAGGATCCATTGCTAATGTGCTATCTATCAAGGACATTGCTACATTCCCACACTGTGCAGATCCCATCCAAAGCACTGTACATGTTTCAGAGGAGAGTTCTGAACTGTAAATGACCAAACACAGAAGTCACTGTAGGAGTGAGGGCTGGCCGAGGCTCTGAGAGCATCACAGCCTGGAAGTTCAGGGATGAATGCTGCAGACACACAACATCCTGGCTGAGAGGCCACTGTGTCCAGCTCACCCAGAACTGCAATGTCAGCAGCTGCAGTAGCTTCCCTCCTCTGTCAGCCAAGGCAGTCTGGCACACGAAGGGTGTTTTATGCACTCACTAGAAACACACAAGTATGACTTCTTCACATAAAGAATATCCCCTGCTCACAGGGAATTACTACATTTTTTCTACAAATAGCCTTAAATATTTTAAGTATTTGAATATGTTTATAATATTGCTGAAGAACATAAAATCCCAGTGTGGTACAGGATATCTTGGAATGTTGCCCACAAAAAGGCATTAAGCTGAGCTCTTGCTACCATCCTGCCCCTCCCCAGGGATAAGAGGTGTCTGTCTTACGGGCAGCCTTGGGCAGGATGTCACAGCTCCTGAGCACAGTCTCCTGTACAGAAGGCCTGAAAATATATGTGCAATTTTTTCCCATTTCAGACAATAAAATTCACCAGTGTATCTATAGTGAAATAAAGTACTGACCAATTTATAAAAGCAGGCATCTACAGCACACAATGATGTAACAAAATACAGAGGTTTATTGATAACTACATGTTCTGTCATTTGATTTCCAATCCCCTTCTGTCCCAGAGAAATGCTCAGATCAATCTTATGTGATGAGTTGAAAACATTGTTTAGATTCCAAAGAAAGAAATACAGGAAAATTAACATAGTTTAACTCATTTAAGGCCTAGTTAGAAGTTGCTGTTTAAAAGACAGGCACTGAAGCCAATGCACATCAGGTACCAGAAGATGCCAAATACTTGATATTGCAGACAGCACCAACTACACCAGAGCTTGCAATGCAGGAAGCAGCCTCTGGTTGAGTTTTCCACATGACAAGCTTCCTGTCAAGTACTGAAACAAGGAACTGAAATGGCTGATGTGTCTGAGACTCAACAAGAGGCTAAAGAGCGCAGACTCAGGGAAGAGCTGCTAGAAAATACATGTTTGGAAGTAACATAAGTTCATTCCAGGGTTGCAGTTTGAACTACTGCCTTGTTTCCTGGGGGGAAAAATAACAGGCAGCTCCAAACCAGTCTGAAAGGTACAAAGGCATTGAAATCCCTACTTTCCATGGCTGTTTCTATCCTAGCACTGCCCCATATATTTCACTATTTGAAAAGGCAACTAACACTTAAAGCAGTCACCCACCACTGCTGACACAAGGGAACTGCACAGCCTAGGAAGCATTACAATCACAGAGAGGTTTAGCACCTGGCCCAGCATCCCATCTCAATGGCAGCAGCTCCCAGGGAACATGGGCTAGAACAGCAGGATATACACAGTAAGGCCACTTGTTCTTTGGTGTACCTGAACAACTCCTGTTTTGATATGTCAGATTTAAAAGGTCAGTATTCAATATATTTAACAGTAAGCACCTAATGTTAACATTCATATATCAACGCTCTGGATATGATCATAAAATCCATTCAGAGAACAAACCCTCCCCCAAAAACATCTGTGCAAAACATGCACATCTTCCAAACATGATTTACGACAGACTTTACCAATGCAAACCTTCTGTTTGTGCTGGCTTTGCTTTTCCAACTAAGGTAATCTACAGCAAAATCAACTACAGCTCTAGGTTGGGGAGAACTCACATAATTCTCCCAACCTTACCAACAAAAATCTGAGACAGTCAAAGGCAGAGATAAGGCTGACGAAAGACAAGAGAATTCACTAACAGACTCAGCACAGGCAAAACCAACAGGAAATTCACTGCGGTGGAGACAGGAGAACAGTCTTGGTTTCCACAGGGAGCCAGGTGAAAACCTGTACTTGAAGCTAAGCCCTTTCTACACAGGCTGGGTCAGAGTGACCTGGTTGACACCTCAGCATATTCCTCATGGTAACTGTAAACTTCCAAGTTGCCTCTGTTCAAAGAGTACCATAAAGCTCTTGTTTGCACTCACATCTTTACCAGAAAACCTCCAAGCACTCAACTAGAAGCACCTACATGAAACAGCATGTTGGACTGCCACATGTCAAGAGCTAGTTACAGTAATCAGCAGATTACTAAAGGCACCCAAAAGACCCGAATATCTGGGGAGGGGAAGACCACAATCTTTACAAACATTTGATGGTTTATGAGTATAAAAGAAACCTTCAGCATATTTTGTCCTTGTATCAGCAATCATGTGCTGTAAAGCAAGAAAGGAGAAAAAGAAGAAATGACTGAAGACACTCAACCATGGCAGCACTACTTGCTCCAGTGGAACATATTTATATTCATGTGACTGCAAGTCAGCTCACACTGTGAAGCTGCATCCCATTGCATAGGGGAAAGCCCAGCCTACCTACCTGCTGTACTTCAGAATCTTCAGGTGTGACCTCCAGACCCCCTACCATTCACAATGTTTGACACGTTGACTGTATGGATAAGCCTGACTCCACAACAATGTCCTGAGCCACAAGCTAGCTATGAACCTAACAGTCTGAGGAACTCACCACTAAGTAGCGCTGATTTTTCACAAAGTTACACTAATGTCCCGCTCTGCCACTCACCCAGGCAGGCCAATACGCACATGTTCCACAAGGCACCTATTCCCTCCCTAGCCCTCCCTCCCCAAATCACCAGGTTATCCTTCCTACGCACTCTAACGTAACCCTCATCCATCTGCCTAAGAATCTATTCACAAGCAGTAGTGTATAAACTGACCTCGCCACCACAGACAAGAATTTCTCCATTAGTGACAGTGACACGATGACCCTAATAGAATGCAATGCTGGATTTCCCCCCTGGTGGATTGAGGACTTTGTTGTGCGAGCGTGGCCTTGGCCCTAGTCGGGGTTCATGATTGTCTATCTTGGGTTCTGGCTCCTTGCATCGCTCCTCTTTGCCCAGAGCTTTTTTCTCGCCTCCATCTTCCAGGTGTGGTTTGATATTTTCTGTAGCTGCATTAAAGAAAACAGATTAGATCATCAGTTGACTCAGTGTTCTGTAGTACAGTAAGTGCCTCATCTTCAGTGGGCCGCATTATTTCCCACATCTCCCATCCATAGCACATCAAGGTTTCTCATTATCTGTTCATTTTTCCTGAAGGAAACAGGTGCTAATAAAAGAATTTCACTTTTTACAACAATTCCTCTCTTCCTTCAGTAATCTTTCTAAGAAGGATATGAAGACTGAGCAACACACCTTCAGAATTATTTTGGCAGTTGCAGGCAATTAAGAGATACAATGTACCAATCAATCCTTTCATACTGAGCTTGAAAGCGGGGTTCCCATCATTCTTTAACAATTAGCTGAGCAATAATACATTTTGTCAGTCAGCTATTTATTATTTACAACTACAGAAGACCAAAATTACCCATCTGAAGGAGATGGCAAGAGAGGAAGAGGTAACCCGATAGGACGTTTTGCCATATACAGATTCCATACATACCTGTATATACACACATGGTATCAAGCAAAGTATAAATACACAGACACAGAATATCATGACTCATGCCTGTGTTCTCCTCAATAAGAGGAACAGAACCATTTCCCTGAGACAAGTGATTAGATTTCTGACTAAACTTTTCAGTCATATTATCCTAAAAACATGAGAATAAAGCTAGTGTTTAAGCAGAAGCACAAGAAACTTCCTCAAAGCTTATCTTCCCAAAGAGAACAGAGAAAAGAATTTCCCTTGCTGACCTTCTAGCTTCTTTGGTGTTTCCTCTTCTTTCAAGACAATGTGATCCTGCAAAGAAATCAAAAACTATCTTAGTGTATTATTGTTCTCAAACAGCAAGTCTGTCACAAAGTCCTTCCGGAAGTTTTGCTTCATTTCTAAGTTTATAGATCACTGATCAAATAAAAACAAGCAGTGTGCAGCCCTTCATCCCCTCCACTCCTACAGAACCCCAAAAGCAGGGGCACAAATCTTCTGTGTTATGGCAAGGTGCATATGTCAGATAATTCATTGAAACATGGATGAAGAGGCTACATTAGATCATCAAAATGGTAAGCACAGCAGTGGTGGGTTAACTGCCAGACTCGATTTTAGAGGTCTTCTCCAACCTTAAGGACTCATTGATTTTAAGGTCAGGAATTACCATTCCTGTCAAGCACCTGCAATCACCCAGGAGAAGTTGGTACACACAACTATAATACAAGCAGCCCTTGAAGACCCTATTTGTATGCAGCAATTCCTGTATTCAGCAAGTATCCCAACAGTCAGGTAATAATCAAAACATTTTAAGACCATTTTCCCAACAATCTCAATTGACTGTTGGAAATACACAGCCACACTTCAGAGAAGTGTGTTTTCCCACCCATGAAACTCAACTTGCAGTAGTTTTTGTAAATATGCTGTCTTCTTTCCATCCCAGTATCTCCTACAATTCCAGTGCTCTAATTAATGACATAAGAATTTCCAAAATGTTGTCCCCATTTAGTCAGGAATTCATGGGAATTAAAGTTACATTTCTAAAAAAGTAACTAAAAAGAAACAGTAACCATCCTAGTAAAGGGGTACAGAGAAACAAAGCCTTCTCCTACACCAACAGCACTACTCCTGCCAAAACCTAGCTCCCACTCTTAGTTTTCCTCCTCCTGGCATATGGCCCCAGATACTACTCAGAATATGCATAAAAAGAAAGCACTCTACCAACACTTTAAGGGGGAAAAAACAAAGGCAAGAAAGTTAAATTGGACTGATCCTTTCTTCCTAAGCTCCCACAAAAAACTAGACTGTTTTCAGCACAATGAGAATTTCTGTCCTGGTTCCAGCCAGAACGGGATTAATTTTTGCAGTAGCAAGGAAGGGCGTGGCCAGGACCCGGATCTTATTCTATACCACATCATGTGCAGGGGGTGGGGGGAACAGGTCCCTTCTGGCCTGTGGTGGTGGCTGAGCGGTTGGGGTAATGTCATGTTCCACGTGGTGAGCACTCGTGTGTGAATTGTTCATCCTTCTTGTGCGCTCTGTTATTAATTTTGTTACTGTTACTGTTCTTTTCTTACCTCACTGCCATTTCCAGTAAATTGTTCTTATTTCAACCTGTGATTTTCACCTTTTGTGCCTCCAATTTCCCTCCCCAGCCACGGGGGGAAGGGGGAGGGGAGTGTGAGTGGTACATGGTTTGGAGTGTTTTCAGTGGGAACACTAACGGGGGAATACCATTCCTAAACCACATCAGTTTCATAGAATGTTAAATTTCCATGCTATCTGACATGCCAAAAACATTATCAGCATAATATCTACTCACTTATTAGTATTTACTTAGAGTAAGGCACCAAGTTGTAAATCCGTATACAGCGCACTTAAATACAGTAACCAGTAATGTATCCCGCTTTTTCCAAACCCAGATGTGGTCATAACTACAAGCAACTATTACACATACCAGCTTTATGATCAAAAGTCAACTGTATAACCTATGTGGAACAACTATAACACTACCAAGAGACACTTTTGTCTATCACAAATCAAGTACCTGTTGGACCTGACACCACTGATCCCAAGTTCACTTTTTCACTGTTCATCACTTAAGCCTAATCTCCTGCTGAAGTGCTTTGAAGGTGACTGTAGATACATGTAGTTAAGAGAGGTGAAGTGTGCAGCCAGGCCTCACAAAGGTTTATGACTGTAGCTCACCAACTTCCCAAGTTTCCATCAAGATCACATCTGCCAAACAGCAGAATAAGGAGAACTATCTCCTCCCTATCCAGTTTAAATGCCTCTTAGCTCTGTCAAGAGCTCCAGCTGTACCTCACTTACAAGAAAGATCAAAGGCTTTTTTCTCTTCTTTTTTTTTTGAACGCAGATTCACAGTCTAATTAACTCTTTTACAACAAACTGCAGAGATCTGATACACCAAAAATAACAAGCTATCAAAAAGACTTTGGGAATAACTGACTAACTCAAAGTCACTCCATGCACATTCAGTTCTGTTCTTAGGGAGAGCACAGGCACATGACAGAGCACAACAGGACCCCGGAGCTGCTGGCTTCTTGGTCTGACAACAGAAGTGCAAATACCTTGGGCTTGTTCGGGTGTGCTCGCACAATGCTGGGAGAGACAGGAGACCCAAAGATATCACTTGTCTTCCCACCAGGTGGATTCATGCGTGGACGAGGCTGAGCAGAACTAGAGTCCTCAAAAATGCCACTTTCTTTTCCTCCTGAAAGGCAGTTGTTAAGACTTTTTTTCTACATTAGTTTTATTACACTATATTAAAAAAATCAAAACCAATATAATTCAAGGACTTCTACAACCCTGCTGCCTAGGGACTTCCTTTTATTTGCCTAGTTGAAATCCTTTGTTACAATTCACCTGCGGATCTCAAATTGAGCTAGCTGCTGATAGAGCTCTACAATAGAAGCTGTTTCCTTTCATCATTTCTTAGAACCTCAATTTGGAAAGCATTAAGACTTGGATGATGTGCTTTAAAAAGTCTATGAACATGCATATCACTGAGATATTCATATATTCAGAAGTCTGAAGAGATTTGTTGTTCAAACCCACTCAGTATATAAAAATGCAACATAAGAAGACAGAACCCAGTGTTCCAGTTTAGGAATACAAAACCATTCTATGCTGCAATTCAGAGCCCAGTCACACAGAAAGAGGGGGTAGCTTTTACCTGGAGGGTTTGTTCGTTTTGGAATATTCTGAGGTTGTTCTGATGCTCCAAAGATATTGGATGCCATCCGGTGTGGTCTGCTTGAAGGAGACGCCTCTTCTGTACTCCCAAAGAGATTACTAGAATCTCCTCCTGGGGGCTTCAATACCCTATATCACAGAATGAGGAACAAGACACACAAGTTCTTTTAAAATTTATAGCATTCAACATACCTGATGTCCCCTTCCCATTCTCTCCTTGTATGTAACTATTCTGATTTTAATTTACTTCAAGTAATTTTGCTATATCCATGAAGTATCTACTTTGCAAGAGCTGTTTTAATATTCTTAAGTTCAGCACAAATATTGCCAGCCTCCTGGTCAGTCAACCTGATCATTAAGCTATGATTACTTGGAATGATCCTAACACTGCCACCTACACAAATGGCTACGCTATCTGTGGTGTTCCAGAAACAACAGAGATTAAGAGAAGCCATGACTGGTTAGGATTTTAAAAATAACCGTTACAGAATCAGACTTTCTGCTAAACTGTATATACCAACTTTGAATCTGTGCTACAATTCAAACTCTTTTAAATAAAGGCAGACATTTCATAACTACTAAAAAATTTACTAGTCTCAACCATCAGTTATCACAGTAGCTGCTGTAGTTTAGAATGGAGAGACAGAATACCAAAAAGCCAGTTTTTTAGCAGTCAAGCTGCAAATCCATTAAAACTAAAGCTTTGCACCAGAGGATATCAAATGGTTCTGCAGAAAAATTGGAGCTTACAAGAGAAATGATCTGACTTCTTGAAAACTTACCAAAAGTCATGCTCGTCCTTCAGTAGTAATTCCATAGTTAATGCCTATGTCTTATGTTCAACAGATTACAGATCCTGCCCCAAAAAGGAACCAAACCACTGTCCGGGAGTAGAATCAGTGGAATTAATTGGAAAATTAACAGAAAAAGCACAGGAAAGAGATGAATACCTAAATATGGCTGGAAAGAAGCTCAGCAAAAAAAAAAAGGACCTGGGAGTACTGGTTGACAGTGGCTGAACATGAGCTGGATGTGTCCAGGTGAGCAAGAAGGCCAATGACATCCTGGCCTGTACCAGGACCAGTGTGGCCACCAGGACTAGGACAGTAACCTGTGCTGGGCACTGGTGAGGCACCTCAAATCATGGGGGCAGTTTTGGGCCCCTCACAACAAGAAAGTCCTTAAGGGGCTGGAGCATATCCAGAGAAGAGAATGGAGCAGGGGAAGGGTCTGGAGCACCAGGAGCAGCTGAAGGAGCTGGGGGGGCTAGGCTTGGAGAAAAGGAGGCTCGGGGGGGATCTTCTGGCTCTCCACAACTCCCCTGACAGGAGGGGGCAGCAGATCGGGCTCTGCTCCCAGGGAACAGGGACAGGACAAGAGGAAACAGCCTCAAGTTGTGCCAGGGGAGGGCAGACTGGACATCAGGAGGAACTTCATCACAGGAAAGGTTGTTAAACATTGAAATGGGCTGCCCAGAGCAGTGGTGGAGTCACCATCCCTGGAGGTGTTCACGACATGACTGAACGTGGCACTTAATGCTCTGGTCTAGTTGACAAGCAGTCAAAGGTTGAACTCCGTCATCTCAGAGGGCTTTTCCAACCTTAATGATTCTGGGATTCTGTATCAAAAATAATCTTTACAGTTACATCTACCCATTTTCCACAGTCTCAGCAGCTCAACAAAGGTAGTAGCTCAGTTATACTACTTCTAATCTGAACCCTTGATCTGGAACCTAAGGTAACCTTTACTTTTAAACCAAGAGAACAGTTATAAATTGCAAGATCTTGATCCCACCCTACCTGAACATAATTCAAATGTCAGTGAATTATTACAGCCCCTCCTCTCCCTAGCCCTTTGACAGTAGCATGCCATTCCAGGTGAGCTATGCCGAGCATAAAATGAGGTTTCTCTTGCTGCCAAGACCTACTCCAGTTTAAGATTTAATTTCACAAAAGTAGAGATATTTGGCTGCTCTGTCAGAAAATTAGCTTTGTGCACATTTCAGATCTCAAGATGCAGAAAACAGTTTTAGGCACTTTGGGAAGAAGGAGAAAAAAGTTCCTCTTTTAGTCTGGGAATAGTTTATATACATAGTACTAGCCTCAAAGGGACTGTCTTTGCTGGCCAATTTCAATATTTTAGTCCTTAGTATGACTATGGATTTAATAAATGCCTTTAGCTTGAGGAGTAACTAGAATTTCAGCAGACAGGACAACTCCTTGTCCACAGCACAGGTCAGATCATACAAAGTTTATTTATTTACAATTTAGTGTCCAACAGACTACAGATCCAACTAGCCTCTGTGCTCTCCATGTATCTTAGAAGATTTAAGCCCACTATTAAAGCAGACACTGTATGAAATTATGAATTTCAGTCATTCACAATGGTCCAGAAACCATGAGGCAGTTGAAGTATTTAAAGTGGGGAGAGTGAAGGAAAAGGGAATTCTACAAAAAAGTAGTTTGGGAAGGGGTCTCTTAAAATGGACTCCTCTCACCTAATTGAAATGATTTTTGACTTTACCTGTTCTTTTCAGCAATTTTTTTTTTTAACTGCATCTAGTCTTTCTTGCGATCCAACTACACCAAGTATACTAGCAAAGGGACTGAAAGGAAGTAAAAAGCTGTTTATACAGCTGGAGTCTCTTACACCCCAGATTCACTCCATTTACCATGCTGTTTGCTTAACACATACCTACAAGCATAGGAGGGAATAATAAAATAACTACATTCAGATTTTTTTTGGTTTAAGAAAAACAGCCAGTCATAAGAATCAAATTACTCCTCATTCCTGCAATGGGTTTTAAGAAATTGCAGAAAGATATTCTAGAGAAAACACATTATAAGATTAAAAGTCTTGATAATTCAGTAAAGAAACTTAAAAATAAATCCAACACTGATTAATCTTATACTGTCCTCCTATTTTCAGCTTAGTAGCCACACTAAGAAAACCCTATTGTTCAACAAATTAGCCAGAGGCATCACTGGTGGTGCTTACAAGGTGGAAATCAGCACAAGTACCTTTTCTGCCAGCATCACGAAAAATAATCTTGACTCTATATACACAAAGCAGATTTACCACCTCAATTTCAGGAACTTCTAAATGCTGGGAACCTTCCATAAACTGTCAAATGGCAGTGACACCAGGTTAATAAAATTCAAACTAATACAAAGTCAGATAACTAAGCCATTCACAGGAATTACCTTGAAGTACAGCAACAAAGTCTGTCAGCCGATGCCAGCAAAGAGGATAGGGCTTTGCACTCGCTCCCTCCAACCAAATGTGGGAGACTACAAAGCTATTTTTTTTGCTGTGTAGCCTCTAGAGCACTGCTGGCCTGCCTCCCTGTACTACCACATACTCAGTTCTAGAGTAGAGTGAGACATGCAGGTCCCCCACATCAAGTAAGAAAATCAGATTTCACCTTTAAATCCTACCAAAGGAAAACAGCACGCTAAACTCAGTAAGCCAAGATGAGCTGCTTCAACAGAGTACATGGAAATTTAACATATACTGTACAATAACTTTAGTTTATACTTCATAGTCATTTTAGTTTACAGTAGTATTATACCACTTTATACAGAAACATTTTTGTGTCTTGTAGCCAGGTATGTTGGGTCTTTCTTCCTTTCAGAAGGTGTTATTTTATTCTTTCACATCATAAAAAAAGCAACCCTTTGTCTTCTACAAAATCTAAATCTGCCTTTCTCTCCCTCCCCTCCAGCAGACCCGAAGTTTGTGAACGCCTCTAAAACAGCTAAATCAAGAGCCCTATTCTGCAAGTTTAAAAGCCCCTACTAATTGCTTTGTTCTCTTCTGGCAGATTTGAAGAATTTTAATTAGTTCTTCTGATCTTTTTTTTTTCCCCCTACATTCTAACACACTTGAATTTGAATGCCCTTTCCTCACTAAGCCTTTCAGCCAACCTATGGAAGGGGTGACAAGGCTTATCCATTACTTCAAGACACCCTCTACATATATTTTTTTTTAATCCTGCCTGAAAGTTAAACACTGAAGTTTTATCAGTTTTCAGACAGCTCTAATACAGTAGATAGAGCTGCATTATACATAAGAAACTCTCACTAAGGTGAGAGAAACTAGCAGAAAGCAGGTGTTGAGGTTTGGAACCGCAGGCTCTAAAGCAAGACCAGAGGTCCTGGGGTGCTCCTGCTGTGGGATCAATAGAGACTCACGGCTCATTAAACAGCTCGTTCACATACAAACAGCCAGTTGTGTTATGCAGCCATGCTCTTGATCTGAAAGCTCCAAGATACTCTGCAGTGGCCCCGATGGGAGTAGAGGAACATAAGTATTACATTTCCAAGATGGTTAAATTTACCAGTCAGCTCTTTGCAGTAGTTGTGAAACTGCTTGTACACAGGATGAAGCAAGGGTATGTTAATACAATGCATCTTTATAGCACACAACAGCAGAATGATACAACTCTGTCCTGCTTTGCTTTTAGAAGCTCTTAGACATGCAATTCCATGTTTTATTTTGGAAAAGCAAAACTTCCTTAAAAATACAAAGTGTCGTTGTCGAAGTTTAATAAAATAAAACTAGGCAGTTAATTCGATTCAGCAAACTAGTTGCTTGCCTTATCACTGTACACATTAACAGGATCACTAGAAACACATTTCTCTGGACAATTAAATGAAAGCTTTCACTTAAAATCTTCTTAGCATCATTTATTTCTAATAGTAATACCCCTGTATTATGAAGTTCTCAAAACGCAAACACTTGTTTATAATTTCCTCGGAAAGATTTTCACATTAGGAGGACTTATTTTTTCCCCGCTTCCACAGCTGGTGGTGGTTGCTGCAGGGATTTGGAACTAGGCTCAGTTTTAATTAGAGCAACTTCTACATACCAAGAACTGCAAAAGGATTTGCATTCTCACTAAACAAAGTTTTGTTCAGAGAATACGCTGTGTCTTTAAACCACGTACTTTTGCCCTTGATGGCACAGGCCATGAGTCAATAGTCAACGCCTCAGAGACCACGCTGCAAATCCGCTAAAGGAACTGCCTGCAGTGCTGCCATGGGCTCTGGTACAGAGCTGTGAGTAGCTCCAACCTGCTCTCAGGCACCACAAACACACCCCGACACGGCAACGGGAAGCAAGCTGTAAGACCACCTTTGCTCGCTGTTAACTAACACGTTACAACGATCTGCCCGGGAACCCAATTTATGCGTTAAACGTGGTTTCAAAATTACTATGAGAACAGACACTTCTCAGAGACTACACCAAGGACAGAGCATCCCCAAAAGTCTTCTAAAACCAGGTCACGGCTTGGAGCGACTGGAATGCAGGCGAACTTAAAGCATTCTTAAACAATTTCGAAACCCTTCCTCCTTCCCGCACGCGACAGCCTCGCAGATGGATTAATCACTGCACTCACACCCTGCGGTACTCAGGGTATCTGCCCTCGTCCAAACAAAGCAATATATTTCAACTTCCTAGGGCGAAAACATGCCGACATCTGCTTCTGCAGGAGTTTGTGCTGAATCCTCCCCCTCACAGCTTCACAGAGAGTAGCCGGGGCCCCTCGCTCCCCGTGAGTAGAAACACAGCGGGAGAAGGTGCTCCCCAGCGCTGGGCCCTTCTCCCCGCGCGGGACTCCCTGCAGGAGTTCTGGGGTAGGGCCCCCGTGTGCCCCAAGCGTGGCCTCAGGCCGAGGCGGCACCGACGGGAGCGCAGCGTGGCCACTCCCCGCCCAGCCCCCGGGGCGCGGGACAAGTAAACTGAGGCACGGCGAAGGCACCGGCCGCGCGCTGGCTTCTCTCCGGTGGTACAGGAGGGATGGGGCTGCGCTCC
>VZTH01008939.1:2387-56210 GCA_013397815.1 Aleadryas rufinucha | reverse complement strand
CTTCCCCCCGCCCCGCCGAGTGTCCCCCGCCGCCCCACCTGGAGCTAGGCTTGGCCGGCTCGGCCTCGGTGCCCTGGAACATGGTGGCTCTCAACACCTCCACCCTACAGCCCCGCTCCACCCGGCCGCGGGGAGAGCCGCCCGCCCCGCCTTGCCCTGCCCGGCCATTGGTCGGCTTAGCTGCCCATCATAATGAGCAGCCTATCGAACGCAGTTACGCACCCGAGCTCCCGCCTGTCCAGCCAGCCTCGCAGAGGGAGGGAAGCTTAAAACGACCCGCGTCGACGCTCATCCTGGATGCCTTCCATTGGCTGCACTGCCCGTCCGTCATGGGAAACTGCACAGCCATTGGCTGGAGGGAGGGCGGGGCGAGAAGCGGGAGCGCATTTAAAGGGATGGGGTTGGGTGTATGGGCTGAGGAGTCTGGTCTGAACATTAACTTTACGGGGAGGCGGGTGGCCCCTTATGTGGAGGTTTCGGCTCGAAATGGCGATGCAAAGCAGAAATCAGGAGGAAGATCATCGTACGGAAAAACCTCAGGGAGGACTTCGTACCCTGCTGCCCTCCGCAGGGTTTCCGAGCTCGGGGATAGCCGAGTAGCAGCCCCGAGCCCCGCCCGCACTCGGCAGCCCCTCAGGCGCGGAGGGAGCGTTGTCCGGAGCAGCGCGGGAGGTTTAAGCGGCCCCAGGGAGCGCGGGTGACCCGGGCGGGCAAACGGGACGTGGAGCTGGAAGGGCGCCGCAGTTTGCTCAGTTTCTGGTCATTACAGTTGCTGAGAGAGCTCAAAGATATGGTGCCCATTCAGCAGTGTTAGGAAAATTAATCCATGAACACCAGAGGTTTATGTCCAAAAAGGAGACAGAGGAGTCCCGTTACTTTATTTGAATAAAGGGAGAGGCCATGGGGCGTTCCCCTGGGGTCTCTCAAATTTTTGGAGGTCGCAGCCTCCTTTTTATCCCAATTTCCCGGCCGCATTTCCCTCTCTCTTTCCCCATTGGCTGAGGTACTCAAGAGGTACGGACTTCCCGGAACATCTGATACCTAAGGTTCCCTTCTAATGTATAACCCTCCCTGTATTTTTAGTTCTTACTGAATTTTATGATTTTCCCATTGTTTCCTTCGTTTCTCAATATCCAATTTCATTTATCAGTAAACCCACAGTCTGTTTGTAGAGGCAAATCTCTTTTCCATTCATCAATCAGTGGAATCCTTCCCATTGTTTCCTTTTATCTCTCAGTGCTAATTCCGTCTACCAGCAGGCCCAGAGCTTGTTTGTAAAGACAATTCTCTCATTCCTTTCAGCAGGGAACTGAGTCCTCTAAACTCACCAAAAAAGATGTGGTGACTCAGACTGAACTCCCATAAAAACATGCAAAACGTGCAAAAACCGCATGTAGCCACCCAGGCTTTGGGCTGTAGCTAATGCCTGAGCCTGTCAGTGGATTGTACCAGTGATGGGCAGCTGCATCAGATGTGACCAGGTAGATGACCTGCCCAGCCTGGTAGCAGAGTTACAAGACAAACTAGAAAGGCTGAGAAGTATTAGAAAGAGAGGGATATAGACTGGTGGGACTGTGCTCTGGCCTCCCTAAGACAGGAGCAGCCACCAGAAAGGAGATCCTCTATCCATCCCCCAGCAAGGAGCAGGTACCAGTTGTGAAGCGAGAAGCAAGTCGAGGGCAGTCTATACTCGGGGAAGCAAACATAATGCTTCTTTGCCCACCTTGATTTTCCCTCACAATATCCTCATAGTCAAACTCAAGAAGTGTGGGTTGGATGAGTGGATGGTGGGATGGATTGAGAACTGCCTGAGTGGCAGATCCCAGAGGCTCATGATCAGTAGTACAGAGTAAGGCTGGAGACCTGTCACTAGTGGTGTCTCCCAGGGCTCTCTATTGGGCTCAGTGTTGTATAACTTGTTCATCAATGATTGGATGAAAGAGCAGATGCCTCCTCAGCAAGTTCACTGCTGATACAAAACTGGAAGGAGTGGCTGATACCTCAGAGAGTTGTGCAGCCCTTCAGAGGGACCTCAACAGCTTGGGGAGATGGGCAGAGAAGAACCTTCTGAAATTCAACAAGGGGAAATGCAGGTCCTGCACCTGTGGAGGAACAGCCCTGGGCACTAGTACAGGCTGGGAGCCGACCTTCTGGAGAGCAGTGCTGCAGAGTAGGACCTAAGTGTCCTGGTGCACAGCTATCTGTCCCTGACCAGCTGCGTGCCTTGGGGCCAATAAGGCCCGTGTTCTCCTGGCCTTCGAAATTATTGCCAGCAGGTAGAGGGAGATGATCCTGCTCCTCAACTCAGCCCTGGTGAAGCCACATTTGGAGCATTGTGTACAGATCTGGGCCCCACAGCACAAGAGAGACATGGAGCTCCTGGAGCAGTTCTAGCAGAGTGCTACTAAGTTGGTCAAGGGTCTGGAGAATCTCTTATAAGAAAAGGCTGAGGGCGCTGGACCTGTTCAACCTTGAGAAGAGACAGCTGAGAGGGCACCTCATTAATGTGTATAAATACCTAAAAGATGGGTAGCAAGAGGATGGACCAGGCTCTTCTCTCTGGTGTCAGCCAGTAGGACAAGAGGCAAAGGCAGAAACTGATGCCCAGGAAGTTCCACCCCAACATGAGGAAGAACTTCTTCACTGTGCAGTGACTGAGCACTGAACAGGCTGCCCAGAGAGGGTGTGGAGTCTCCCTCACTGGAGATATTCCAGAACCATGTAGACACAGTTCTGTGCCATGTGGTCTGGAATGACCCTGCTTGAGCAGGGAAATGGGATCAGATGAGCCACTTTAGGCCCTTCCAACCTGATCAATTCTGTGATTGTTGTGTGTCGGGCCCCTATGCCTCACCTGGCCGTGTCAGTGTGCACAGGGGTCGGCCAGCACGGTGTTGAGCAGAGTCTGGCTGCTGTGATCCACCCTGCTCCCTGGCATGTGTCCATGGTTTGCTCACAGCTCTGTGGCTGAAGCATGGGGCGACCGCCACATGAAAGCCATCGGCTGCCTGGAGAGCCTGCGCTGGGAGGAGATGGTATAGCTGCACCTGCAGAGCCAGCATTCACATGGCCTTTCTAACCATTTTTCATTGACTGTAACATTACAAGGTAACGTTTTCAGCTGAAGGTTTTACTTCACAGCTCTACAGCTTTCTGTATGTCAAGAAGTAAATTTAGAGGCATAAATTTAGCAGCATAGTGCTGCTTTTGTTTTGAAGGACTAAAAAAACCAAATCAAATAAAGCCAACAAAAAAGCACAAAAAAATGTACTATCACTGCAGTATATTGTTTTGCAAATAATTTTTCAGACTTATTCCTTCTGTTTTTACAGTCTTAAATTTTGGTCATTAAGGGCAAAATTAGCTAATTTGTGAGATAAGATTCAGTACCAGCTTTGACAGAAGGTAGAAAATATTTAAAGGTCTCTTATGCAGACAAAGGCTCACAGCCAGTGGAGGGGAGAAGCTGCACGGAAAGAGCTCAAACTTGGTCATAGCCCAATTTTCTCACAAAACAGGTGGGAGAGACGAGTTCTCACTTTTTGGATGGGAAGGAAGTATCAAAATATTGCCAATAAAACTTATGTTGAGCTTTTTGGAACATTCTTCATTTCCTATCAAGTGCACACTTGCACTTTTCTCAGTGCAACATTAAAGCTGCCTTCTTGTATGTCGTAGAGACCAAAATCCTAAAAGTGTACAAAAAGGAGTTAGTTACTGACCTAGATCACAGGAACTTCAGGCCTTGAGTCTAACTTGCCCAAAGCAGGATGTGCTGGGTCAGCCCACCTTTCTCTGGGCTTTAGTTAATTTTATCTTGGAAAGCTCTGAAGACAGATACTATGCAACCCTATCAGGGCTTCCTGTTCTGAGTGTCCTGGGGTGAAAAGGTGTTTCTGGTAGTGGCTATACAAAACATGATGGCCTGCATACAACCTCCACAGCAGAGTTTCTGCTTATCTGAAGCTGTGAATGAGAAAAAAACCCCAAACCCCCAAGATACACACTACAATTTTTATTGTACCTTCTTGTTGGTGGTGGTCGGATTTTTTTTTTATGGTTTTCTTGTTTGTTTTTCTCTCTTTCTCCCCCTTGTTACTGGTGCCCATGGCCCAGACAGGCCATGCACAATAGCCAGCTCTCTGGTTTGACAGATTTCTAAAACTCACCATGAGCAGATGCTACTGAGAATGGAAGCTATAAAGCAAAAACAACCCTACCAAAATTTTCTCTGACCATGGCAAGAATCATCAAAATTCTGGGATGGGAGATGCCAATGGGAGTTAGGCAACTGATTTCACTGCAACCAAATCACCTGGAAAGGCTTAGCCTTATGGACAAATTTTAACCCCCACCCCCACAAGGCCATGATCATGTAAATAAAACTTAAATGGAAAAGTTGGAGAGGACATGAACAGCAAGGAACACACTGGATGCAAGTTAGACCAAGTATTAGTATGTATTTATGCACAAGAATAAAAACAGCTTTACAAGTTGAATTGGAAATTTAAACAGAGGAAGTTTAACAGCTTTTGTATATTATATTAAATAACCAAAACACCTTTTTCCAAAATTGGTAAAGAATAAATAATATAATTTACAGTATGGTACAAAAAATAATCAGTAAGGACAGGCATTTTGCTTTATACATACACTATATAGGTATATTTATAATCTATAAAACAAATTCACATCTCAAACAAGCCAGAAACCTTAGATGATATGGCTTAGCTATTATTAAAAGAAATAGCATTAAATTTTGCTGCCAGAACCATAAGCTCTAAAGCAGTTATCACGTTTCAATAATTAATGATAACTTATTGCCGTAGTGCTTGCCAAGGTTTCGCTTAGTTAACATTTACAAATTGCTGTGAAATTAACAGATTCAAAGGTTTGAAAAGGTTAAAAAAAAGTGCAGTACTTTCCTTATAAATGCATCTGAAGTCTGAGTGTAGAAAACAAAATGCAACTGAATTTCCACTCTGGGATCTGCTGTCAGTAAATGAGATGTCTTTATAGGTTAGATTTGATTCAAGCCATTTAATTCAATTTAGAAATATAGAGGGTGTCAAAAAAAGGCTTAACAATGCTGTATGAAAAACAATTACTATTCCTATGCTTAGTAGATTTAGTGATACAGGAGAAAATGGATTGTGTGGGTGATCAGGATACAATACCCTGCACAGATCTCTGTCAGTGTGTGCACACACACCTGGGTGGATGCAACCTTGGGCTATGGTACTGCTCTGCCCATGGTGATGAGACACTGAATCTTCTGCCATTTACCTCGTCAACTACTCAGAACTGCCTTATGGTAGATAAGTCATTGAGAGGGAAAAGCCTAGAGCAGTTAATCCTAGACCTGGAGGCTGTTAAGTGTCCATTATTCCTCTTCAACACCTCATAGTGCCCCAGGAAGGTACTAACCTAACGAAGTCACTTCTACCTCAGAAATGATACTGTGTGCATTTCAGTGTCACTTGCTTGGATGTCTGCTTAGCCTGACATTGTCCCTCACATAGATTTTGTTACTGCTGTTGGGGAAGCTGAAATAATGAAAATTGAAGAAGTTTTGAGTATTACAATCCCCCCCATACATGCACGCGCACATATGCACACGCATGTGTATATACACCACCTCCTAAGCAATCTCAGGCACAAACTGATGATGACTACTATTGTAAAGCACATTCACCTAAAAGCCAGACCTGATCTGATCAGAGATGTGTTTAAATGGCCTTTCACATAGTAAGAGTAACAAATACTGCATCAATTCAGAATTACCACAACGATCTTAATTATTCTTAAGTTTTTCCCTTGTCCTCAAAGGGCTTTATTCTTAAAATGCAGTTTGCAAAGCATTACATTTCTGAAATCAAATTTGCTTCATAATGCCAACTTTTAAGGGGTTGATGCCAAACACATTTCTAACCCCAACATTCTGAGTGCTGAATTGATTTCTGTCAGTTATACTCTGTTATTACTGGGTGGTTCAAGCCCACTTGCAAATGTTCAGGGTATTAGAAGTTTTCTGATGTCATGACATCGCAAAAGACAGCCACTTGTGCTGCCTTCATTCTGCATTTGTGTCCTTCCCCCCTGGGAAGTGAGTGGGCTGAAGCAAGGCAGCTGACAGATCCTTGTATCGCAGGCAAAAAGCCTTGAGGGATTGGGATGATGTGCTCTGCTCTCCACTTCAGCGGCACGTGCAGCAACACTGGCCCTTATTCAGGGCAACTTCAGAGCCAAACCCAGTGTCATATCCACTGCATTATCAGCATCAGTAGGGAAGATGAAAAGTTTGTCAAGTTACAAATACACTGGAGACCCTCACATTACTCTTGCAATATTTAGAAGTTTAAGAATTAGAGTTCAGATTTCTTTTTATACAGTACTTGATTAGAATATAACACATTTCCTCCTACATGTTCTGTAATCCACAGCCATAGTAGGTGCCTTCTACTTTTGTCCTGCAAATCTGAAGGATTTTTGGAGACATAGCATATAGAATAATCAGCATTAGTACTGGAGGAACCCAAAACCAAGAAGGAACAATCTGGGAAAGTCCAAACCAAATTACAGCTAAATTCTAAGTAAAACTGAAAAGTTTTAGTGGGAATGACTCTTGAGATTAAGGGGTGTCCTCTCCATACCAAAGGGGAATGCTCAGAACAAAACAGGCCCCAGCATTCATTTCTGTGACAGCCTTCAACTTTTCCTATTCCAGGTTTATGTGATTTCCTGACAGTTCTGTCAGAATTCTCAAACAAGGCTCTGTGTGCATCAGAAGACTTGTTCCATTTTCTCCTAATGACAGAAAACACAAGGCCAACGCCAGAAAAGCTAAAAGTCATCGGCCTAAAGCAGGGTGAAGGGACTGGATGAATAGCAAACAGTCAGTGCATTGTGAGCAAGTTACAAGAGACTCCCAGTCAAAGAAATGCCTTGTACAAGTAGCTAAAGGCAGGCAGAACTACATCCACCAAGTATAGGGCAAGTGGGGAAATGAACCCATAACAGCCTAACGGACGGAGAAGGTTTGTTTATTTATTAACAATACAAAGTTGAGGTTTATATAGGAGTAGCCCCTTGGAAAAGTTTGGAGCTACTCACACCAGCCAAGGGACATCCTCTAACTGGAGAAGCAGACAAGTGCTTACAAAAGGGGCACAACATGGGAGAAGGGGAGGGGAGGGGAGGGGAGGGGAGGGGAGGGAATAAGAAAAGTCTCCTGAGTTATAAAGCTAGAACTGACAGACAAACAGCTCCCCCAAAATTAACTTGATATCCTCTTGAACCCACTGGAATCAGGATCTGGGTTTTTCCTACAGTAAAACACAACATTAAATGCACAGGGATTTGAGAGGGAGTGCCAGACCCACTCATGCCTGGGAGTGACTGTAATGAAGAATGATGCTGAGATACTACAGAGCACCTGGAGTTCACAGAACAAAGAGGAAGTAAGGAATGACTAAGGGATTAAGCTAGGACTTGACACTTCTCTTCATGACACGAAACTGATCTCAACCGCTGTAGCATTAACCTAGTATTTGTTCCTACATATTGCAATATTCTTTCCTATTTCCTCTCCCAGGTAAATCCTCAGCTTTTGTGAAGATGACAATATTTACATGTTTACAGCAAAGCCAAGACTAATTATGACACAGCTTTCCTAGTGTAAGCTCTTTCGCCATGTTTCCGGACCTAAAAAGCAACTGTTAGGGAGAGCAATAAAGCACTCTCCCACTTACAGGGTGAACTGTGCAATGTGCTGAAGAATCTCAAAGGTTAAGAATATGAGTGCAGTCAGGGTGATGATGATGGTAATTGTGATGTGACGGGGTTTAAAAGTAGGGGATCTAAGCAGCACGGGACGAGGGCAGATCAGAGCTCCCCTACCAAACAAGCAAGCAGGTGTGAGCCCCACTGGAATGGTCAAAGAGCCAAAGGAACAGAGTGGTCTATAAGAACACAGCATCAAGGAGTGGCAGTGCCCTGGAAAGAGTGCAAGAACTTCAGTTTAACTGAATGGTGAGAAGACTGCCAACTAGGACGTGTCAAGATATACAGTGGTTCCCCTACTCACCCCTACCCTTCATCCTCCACAACTTTCACGTGGATCCAAAAGCATGGCATTTTGATCACTACGCAAACAATAATTCGTGTACAGGACCTTGTGGCAATCCCTTCCCTACTTGAGCTGCTTGCTTAGGCCATTCCAAAGTACATGTCCAGGACTGTCCCACAAACCTGCAATCTTACACTGTTGATGCAGGGACACACTATCTCCTGTAATGTTATTCCATGTTCTGTTGTTGCCAGCATATTGCACATTCCAGGACTTGCAAGTACTTGAGACCTTTGAAACCAATGCTTCTGTGTTAGAAAGAAGCACACAGGACAGGGATAACTCAGCCTCAGCTGCTGCCTTCATCAAGTTCCAGCGCTGCAAGCTCCAACTTAGCTGAACAGTCTGTACCAGCCTGCTGGTCATTCCCTTACTGCGACAGATCCCCAATCGGGGGACCACCACCTCCTCCATCAAACAGGATCTCCCTGCGAGTTGGCTCAGGTATCGACAGTTCCTGGGCAAGGTCATTAAACCGAGATATGTAATCTATGCTGTTCTCATTCATCATGCAGGCCAGCTGGGAATCCACCACCTGGAAGAGACAAGGAGAGAAGAGATGAGCTACACGTCAGTGGCAATTTCATGGAATTACTGAGGTTGGAAGGGACATCTTGAGAACATTTTATGCAACCATCTCACTTGGGCAGGGTCAGCTAGAACAGACTGCCCTGGACCTTGTTGGGCAGGTGCTGAATCATCCCCATGCACTGGGTACCCTGTTTCCATGCCTGATTACCTCAAAATAGATCTCGTCTTCAGGTGGAATTTAATGTGTTTCAAATATTGCTTGCAGCCTCTTGTCCTGAGAAGAGTCTGGCTCCAACAGCTTCATTCCCAGCCTCTCCTCATGTGAAAGAGACACTTTATCTCACTTGACCCAAGTTAGAGAACAGCTCTTCCCATCCACAACTAAATGGAAGCTTCTAAAAAACCTAACCACCTATCCTCTCAATGGGCCTTATCTGCTCCAATTTAGCATTAAGGTGCACAGGTAGATGATCTAAAGATATTACCTCTGCCACAAGAGCTGCTCTGCTGTGCCTAACATGGAGGCTTACCCCACGTTCTTCTAAAGGCAGATGGTAATATTGAGGGCTGCAATGTCACTTCAAGTCCATGCAAATAAATGATCATATATTCCTTTAATTAGAACACACCTTGACAGCTTCTCACCACCAAGCAAAGAGAATCCTTATTATTTATGCCAGAAGTGGATCTGTGTTTCAGGTCTGAAGCTGCCAAGGTCACACTAAATCAACATGAGCTTGCTACAGCTCCTGGTTACAAGGTCTGTACAGACCTCCTTATCCAAATCCAAAGGGCAATGAAGAAATGACACATTCCTTCCATAAGAGCAAGTCCCCAAGAAATTACAAGTTATGTGATGTTGTACTGAATTAATAACTGTAAACTGTAGGATAACTGAGACTGGAAGGGACCTGAAGAGGTCTCTAATTTGACAGCCTGCTCAAAGCAGGTTCACCTGTGAAGACAGACCAGCTCACTCGGAGCTTTATTAATGTGAGCCCTGGAAAGCTCTAAAGACAGCCACTGCATAACATCTCTGGGCAACCTGCTTCCTTGCCTGCCTATCCTCAGCGTGAAGAAGTTTTTCTATAGATGTAGCAGAACCTTTCTCAGTTCAGCTTCTGCTTGTTTCTTCCACCTCCCATCACCATTCTGTAAAGGGCTTGGCTACTTCTCAATGATCCTACTGCAGGCATTGGCAGGCAGCAGGCTCCTTCCCACCCTGAGCCTTTTCTAGTTTGAACAAGCCTAGACATCACCTTTTCTTCAGCGCCTGATCCTCCTGGTGACCCTCAGCTGAACCTGCTCTGGTTAATCTCTCTCTCTCCTATGTATTTGGTGCTCAAAACTGGTGACAGTATTCTAGACATAGTCTCACAGCAGGTAGACTCTACTACTCTACGGAGTATAGCGTGTTAATCATCATTTTGTTCAATATTCTGGCCATGCTCCTCTTAAAAACAGCTCATGACATCGTTGGTCACCTTTAGTTCCACAGATTGCCCTGGATCATGCTTCGTTCGTGTCTATCACCATACCCAGGTACAGCAGAGCTGCTTCCCAGACAGCCAGTTCCCAGCTGATACTGCTGTGGGGTTATTCCTTCATTCCTTCCTAGGGCAGGACTTCATAACGTTCCTGCAGCTCACTCTTCCTGTCTATCCCTCGGAAAGGGAGCTCTGTCCTTAAGTGCATCACAGCCTTAAAAACTGCTGAGCTTCATTCTACCCTTTCAAAAGCGTTCAAAAAAAAGGGATAGCTCTGCCAACAGAGACAGTAACTCAGCAGCACAGGACCTTCTGCCACCCTCTCAGGTGACTTGGTATTAGCCATCTCCTACTTCTTCCTTCTGGACCTATTTATTTTTTCCGACCAGGCCTCCAACCGTATTATAGCTGCATTGCTGTTGGGGTTTTAGGAGTTCTCCTTTTATTTTCTTTTTCTCTAAAAGAATTTTTCCCCACACATGTACATTGCTGAAGGGGAGTCATTGCCAAGGTACTTGAGGGAGATAAAGGACTTAGCTATGGGGAGGAGCCCCGGCCCACTGGCCCCTTTTACCTCGGAAGAGGGGGTTGGGCGGGGCCCCTAGTTCCACTTGTGCTCTGGCATTCGGAGGGGAAGGAGGCTGCACCGCTGTGGAGAGAATCCACCATCACTGCAGGCTTCTACCTTCTGCTGCTTTTCCTCCAACCGTGAGCGGAGCTCGCTCGCTGGAGCGGCTCTTGCACAGGGGACCCTATTTTTACACCCTACCTCACTAAAAGGAGACACCTTTCCACCATCTGCTGGAGTGCCTCAGGGAGACCCCTCCCCACCCGGGATCCTAAGCCCGNAATCTAAATGCAACCCCCTTCCCTTCAGATTACTATACCTTTGCCTGAAAGCCCCCTTAATTTCAAAGTTATAGTAATCTGAAGGGAAGGGGGTTGCATTTTCCATTCCAAGGGAGGTTCCTGCCTTCCTTACAGACACCTGTCTTTAAAACCAAGATAATCGCTAGTAACCTTTCTCTTATCTTTAGGACTTTCAGTTCTTGCTCTACAAAGCAGGACACACAAAACAGAACGATTGAATCTCTCTCTGTCAAAACAAAGATATGTCCAACAGGTGAATACTACCTCCCTCAGCAAAAAGAACCTGGGTTGAAGGAGCTCACAGCAGCTTCTCATACCAGCTCTGGTGCCAGGTAGCCTCAGATAATTTTATATCTTTCTGCTATGACTGTAACCCTCTTCTACTGAGCTGAAGTGCAGGTGTCAAAGCACCTCTGCCTTCTAAGTATCTCAGGAGGGTCTGATGGACAGGACCCAGTAACTGTAACTTCCAGCACTGCAAGAGGAAGCAGACTTTGAATGTAATTTGCTGACATACCTCTGCCACATCTGCCAGGGACCGTGACACAAAGGAGTCCCGTGAGTTTCCATCCAGCAGGCTGGGTCCCAGTAAGGAGGTACCACTGGTGTTCCCAGCTGGAGTTGGTAACATTTTTCTTCCCTTCTCCGGGGAGATAAAACTTGCTACAAAGAAAAGGCACATCAGTAAGTCACTGCACAGAGTGTTTGCAATTGGGAGGATAAAAAGAAGGACAAGGAAATTCAAAATATAGAGGACAGATATCCATTTCTTCTATCTTTTAAAAATTATGTGTTACCAGCATGAATACTATCATCACACTGCTAAGAGTAGGGAAACTCATTACACTGGCCCCATGAATTATTAATTAAAAAAAACTCTCAACAACCAAACCTCAACCAAACCCAGTGAGTGACCTCATGTCTTTGAGATAGTGCTTATCAAGCACACAACAAAGTCTGTTTTTCCACCAGCAGAGCCAAAGGCATCTGCTCATTTTGGCACAGCAGTCCAAATGTCTCACCCTAACTGATGAGTCAGGCTCCAAAGAGACTACAAAGAACTGCCAAGGAATTATTTGTCCCAAGCTACGGGCCCAAATCTAGCAATCTGGGATCTTTTCAGGAACAGACTTGTAAAGAGAGAAAATGTACACAAGGCAACACTGTGGAAATGAAAGCAAGTATTTGGAATAATTCTACAAATGTTCTTCTGGGTTTATAATTTCCCAAAGGATTCACTTCTGATAAACAATGTTGGTTCTGGTTTTTTAACAGGAAAGCACTTTTTGGTTGCACTTCTCTGCATGTGGACACTTACAGAACAAGCTGCTGAGGGAGGAGTCTGTGGAGTCATTGGGGTACCACTGGGGATCGTGGGGGGGAGACGCAATCCAGTTCTGCTGAGGACTACTGGACGGGGACGGAAGACTTTTGGAGCTGTCACTGCCATTCAGCTTTGCAGGAGAGAGAGAAACACCTTCACCTGTAAGCCAATGTGGGGGATCACAAATTCAGTCAATGTGGTAAAGTTACAGGACACTGCACCAATTTTTGTTTAGAAAGGAAAAAAATCCTGAACAACAATAATAACGCCCCTACTCCGTATTTGCTAGAAAATAAAGGCCAGGCACAGAATTTTATTTCCAACAGATATTTAGAAAAAAGCAAACAAAAAACCCACAAAAACCTCATAACCCAAGAACTGCTTCCTGGAAAAGTTTCTGCTGCCATTTAAGATGTCAGGGATTCTCTTTTAAGTTGATAGGCAGACTTTAGCTAATCTTAGACTTACTGTATTGGCCAGAGCTGATGGCTATTTCAATGATGGAATCACTGATCTGAGTGGCAGGTTCCCCTTGGGAAAGCACATCTTCAGGTGGTCCAGGAAGGGAAATATCCAAGAGAGCAGAAACATTGGGAGGAGAGAGCCGAGTACTGGAAGCTTCTGATGAGGGAAGTGGAGGGGAGGACAGACCATTCTGGAGAGAAGTCTTGGCCAGTTCTGGCAGAGAAAGGACTGATGCGCTCTGTTACAAGAAACAGAATTAATTGTTCATAAGTTTATTAAGAACTTGGGAAACTACAAAGCAACATTTTGGCTCTTGAGCATCAGATTAAACCCAGACTTTTAAGGGAAAAAAAATCCAGTAGATAATATGCCTAAATTAGAGGAATACACTATTTATATAATAAATCTGTATTATTTTAATGAAAAGTACCTGTAAGCATAAATAAATATGCTTCAGGCCATATCCTGCCAAATCATCTGAAAAAATATGCATCTGTAACATTCCAAAGAATATTTAAAACAGCCTACATAACAGAACAAGCATAATCTTAAAATTAACATAATTTTGATAAATCTACAAGATAGTTCCAAATAGATACGTATTAATTTGCCTTTGTATCAGAAAAAACCCTTTAACTGATGGAAGAGTATACAGAAATTTTAAACTGGTAACTCACTTTTATTCACTTTTTACAGCGAGATTTCCCAAAATTCAACTGATCTTTAAGGAGTCTCATTACCAGTACTTCATTGTAGAACTGTAGTATTTTTTCTGATGTAGTGCATACACAACTGTCCTAAGACCAAGAACCAGAACCCAAGGCTCCATTACCACAAAAAATGCCTCACAGGCTCATGTCCTGATATCTGTCCTGTAAAAAAAATCTTAATCTCCTTTATGCTCTCCAGTCAAACTAATTTGACCTTTTCCACATGCAGGTGTCACAAGGAGCATAGAAAGTGCTTCCACTGAAGAAAAGAAGAGCCTGTATTCTGAGGCTTAAAAATCCAACACCAGGTCATGAATCCCATTGGAGAAGGACTTTGGGGACAGGATGACAAACACTCCTACAACTTAGGTGCCATCACAGTTACTCTTAAGTATCTGTCTATGTCTTACTGGATCCAGCACAAAGAACAGTGAATCTCTGGAAAGGATGCTGACATTACAATCACACTTTTAGTCTTAATACTCCTCCTTTGGTGACATGGAGGCAGCAGGACTGCGAACTGCTGAAATCTCTCCTTATATGTCTAAAATACACACATAGATATAGCAGAGCAATTATAAACTCCTTCATTCTATTAAGAGATATGTAAAGGCTGTTTGTCCTTCACAGGTCAGGGACTGCAAGCTTCACTTTCATTTTAGGGAATGGCACATACACATATTTAAGTAGCTTTCCTAAATGTCTTTAAATTTCTTCAGATGCTAGGGATTTAATTTCCACCAGACAGTACCAGTGGTGCACAATTACCTGGGAACATGGGGTTTTAACTAGCAATACCAGCGGTATTTTCACAGAACATTACCCATTCCAGAGCACTGTTCCTACAGCACACACTGTACCTGGAAGCCATCCTGCTCGGGCCCGGTCGGCAGGCTGATGTACGGTACCCGGCACCCCGGGCCTGAGCCCTGCAACCACAACAGAAACCACATGAGTGACCAGATGGGGAGGGAAGAGTTAAGTGCCTATCAACCATTTATCTGTGCTCTTCATACATCTCATGTCTTTCAAAATTATCCATCAACTCCCTGAGAACATGACATGGACTGAAATGGACTAACATGTATCTGGGTCTCAATGAAAGAAATAGCAAGGAGAAATTACAGTTTCCATTCAAAATACAATCTCTAGCAGTCCATGCTTTGCCCCAGATCCTCTCCTGAATTTCTGAAATGCCGTGATTTCTTTTCCAGCCAGATTTCTGGATGGCCAAGTTCAACACTCTACCAACTGCAAGCCATTTTACAGGATGGAAATTCATTCAATGAGATGATGATTTGATCCCTCAACCCTAAATATACACTACACAACACAGAATGGGTCTGTCATGACAGCAGTGTCTAACAGCAAGCTCCAGGAGAAAGCTTGCTGAGGAGTCATAATAATACAGCCTTTTTATATGATGAAAGAGCAAGACAGTTAAGCACTTGAAAAAGCTCATTTGAGAGCCTCTGACCTCCACAGTGGTGATGGAGCCTCCGTTCTGATGTGCTACTGCTGGCTCCCGCCCTGTCACCACCGTGGGCACTGCATCTGGTGACAATGGAGACACACCTGGCAAACCATCTGCATCCAGGACAGGCATGGGGCTACCAGGGATAATGCCAGCACTTTTAGCTGCCAAGTCGATAGCACCTTGTGTGAAACAAAAAACCAAAAAACATATTACAAGCTTCTTCACTTTGTTATGATTCTCTAAAAGATTATTTTTTTAAACTTAACCAGAGTCAAAACTCAATTCATGTGAAAAAGCAGCAGTGGTAATGATCTGATCATCTGGGTCAGCTGCTTCTCTGCCCTGAGGGTAACATTGCTTTTAGCTAAAATGTTTAACTTCTCTGCCCTGTTCCAACCTGTTACCAGGTATATCAAAATAGTTGAGAAACATCCCAGTTCCCCTCCCATCCTTTCCTTCTATTTTTTTTTCTTTATTGTCTTCCAAATTGATAAGTACTTCATTATGCAATTTCTAGAAATTTCCTATGGGTTACTAGAGGAGCTCTAGAAACAATAGAGCCTTATTTTGTTATCTTGTCTCTGGCAGCCATGTAGACTCAACGTAAAAAACATTAGTTGTTGCAAGGGTCAACCTCACCCAGATCTTTTAAAATCCACTTCAAACATCTGAATGTCTCCTCATCTCAAAAGAATCCTCTAGGTAAAATGTACATGCAGTCACTGTTTACATCTCATTAATCGTTCTAATTATGGAACCCACTCTCTGTTTCGAGACAGTATCTGCCTGGAGGACACCAGCATGGTTTTAATTGTAGAATGCAGAATGACTTACTAGACAGATGGTTGGTGGCCTGTGTTGGAAGACCTTTGGGCACAATTGGACGAGAAACAGCAGCTTTAGTCAGTGAGGACTGGATTGGCCGAAATGAACCTCTCCCTGGGGGGAAGGATTAATACCTTTCAGGCAAATGAAATCTAACACCTTTAAAGCAGAACACAACACAGTTGAATGGAAGCAAATAAATTCCAAGCAAGCTGCAGGAACACAAGCAGTGGAGATGACGGAATAGAGCTAAAATAGTGATGTGAGCTAAGCAGTGCCTTGCCATAGACAAGCAACGGCAAGTGCTGCTGTGCTACTGGAGCTGCTCTCATACCGCCAGTGAAGACAATCCTTCAGGTCTCATGCTGGATTTCGTGGGGGATCACCTGTACTACCACTGTACCCAAGAGCGTACCAGCAGAAAAGGACATATGGGCAGTGGATTGCTTATGCCTATATAAATTTAGACAGTATCCCAGGTACTAGGGAAAGCCCAATATAAAATCTAAACAAATTATTATACCCTACAGAACAAAAATTCCTATCTAAGTATTTTATTCCAAATTTTGTCTCCCTGTTGAGAACTCCTTACTCTTCCCTGCTTTCAGTCTTGGGAAATTGAAGAAAAAATTTTTATCACAAGCACGACTTGCTTAACAATGATCCAGGAGAGCAATCCCAACATCCTGCAGGCTGGTGACACTGTCATTTTTGAAAGGGTATTTTCTTCTTTTTAGAAATTACTTCTTAATGCAGTTTTAAGGGACACTTTTCAGTTTATAGAAATTCTAGACTCACCTGTAATGGATGAGTTGGATAAGATAGAAAAGGAACAGACATGCTGGGACGGATTTCCAGACGGCCTGGGGAGCAGTGTTCTCTATGCGAGAGAAACAATAAACCAGAACAGATTTGAACACAGACAGAGGGTAACACTCATTGTGTAAGTTGCAGGAGTTCACGAGATCTTCCAGAATAAGCAGAGTATTTCTGTGGCATTACTATCATGCACCAGACACAGCAATGAGATCAGTGTGCTCTTGAGAAAAAAGCTACAGAAAGGAATGATGTGTTTTCTTGGTAAACTACTAAAAGAATTTCCACATGGAAAATTCTCAGAGAAATGCTGATTAGAACTATATTCCTCTCTGATAATACTTGCAGTGATTTTCAAATCTCTCTCAGAATTACAGCAGTGATCTTAAGGATGGGACTTAGTCTGGGTACAAGCTGATCTGCCCTTAAAATTCAGCAAGTGTGGATGAGTGAGATAGCTGTGTGTACTTGGGAGCTCTTAAAACACATGGAATCGCCCAGATCTGAAGATCTCAGGATCAAAAAATAGTCCCGGGGTAATTTCTGCATGTCCTACTCTTACACAAAACAGAAGAGAAAAAAAGGTATATTGACACTTGAGAACTTTGTTTTCCCCAGTAGTTTACCATTATTTAGGTTTCAGATTTCTTTTTTTCTCACCTGCCTCTGGTGTCCCAGTGGCATGTGCCTTTTCCCTGGGTTATGAGAGCAGTCTGAAGGAGGGTAGTGCCCGTCTGTCACCAAAGCACCACAACAACAGGCCATTCCTTCCATACATCTCTCCCCAAGCTCCATTTTTTCCCAGGAATCATTGTTCTTTCAAAGTGTGTTACGGTTTATTTCACTACAGAGGCTTATATATACCGTAGTTTAACAGCCACTACTGAGCAGGAAGCAGGAAAAGGATCTAAAGGAAGATTTTGTTGTTAAGAGGGCTGCCAGCTCCAACGCTGCAAGCACGGGACAGCACAGGGACACACTGCCTATGTCTCAGTGCCAGAAGGCCCAGGCAGTAGAATCTGCTTCCAGGTTCGAAACTACCTTAGGCACTAGACTTCTGCTGTTGTTGACATTCTTCATACAGGGAATGTATCATTGCTAGTTACACTAGAGACTGAAGTGTTTGCTCCTTCATAATTTCAGCTTCACATTCCCAGTGGATGCATGAGGGAAATTAAGTTTTTTATTTGTTATGTGCAAATCACTACAGCCTTACTGATACTCAGGGAGCAAAACAAGCATTTACACTTTGCTCTGACCTGTACTACCAGTGGCTTCCGCAAGTGCCTGTTCCGTAACTTCCTGGGCTTCGGCAGGAAGAAGTCCGACTGCATCTGGACAACAACAGGAAATGCATTACAAGTATTTTAAGCATCCAGACACAGAAAAAATTATACCCCCCCAAATTCTTATTTTCAATAAACTTGAATTAAGAGTTAACTAAAATACTGTTTTGTTTCAGATAGCACAATATCCTTTCTGCTAGAGTCAGAATATTTTCCACCAAGAACGTATTTTTCTTCTTTTTTTATGGAGATTGAGCTTTGTCCCAAAAAAGGCATTTCACTACTTAACCACTGCAGCTTCCTACAAAATTCTTACTGAGATTGTGTACATAAAAATTAGAATTTGACTTAAATACAGCAATGAGGCTGTGTTAAAATTAGCTACACATCAGAAGGGGATAAATTTTTGCTAAATCAGGCACATATATTTGCTGGAGCAACTTAATTAGACAGCAAATCAGTTTCATCGGGCTGTGTGATGGCATTCAGATTTGAATTACCTCAATCACCTGAACAGGTAATGTCACTTCAAAGCACAGTTACATAGTCAAAACTTGACTCATCTCAGTTAATACAATGTTAAACTCGAGCATTATAAGAAGCACTGCTTCACAGGGCATTCCGTACTTTCTGATGAATTCAGAATCCCTGTGATACCTCCTGGAAGCTGGCTCATGCACACTATGCTGCATTTTTGTGGTAGGTTGAGCCTGAGCTGACAGACAGCTCGTTTGACCAGTAGCGCTTTTCAGAATTTCCATATTTAAAGCCTGGGGGAGACAGGAAGTTCCCTCTCTTTTGGTTCTGCCATTCCTGCGGGAGGGGGGAGGAGATGGGGCTGGAGCCGCTTTCCCGGAGCGGCCTCAGCGTTCCCCCCCTCCCCCAGTGCCGGGGCACGGCCCCGGGATGCCGGCGTGCCGGCGGGAGGATCTCTCAGAGCTCGGCGGCTGAGGAACAGCCATAATGGCTGCAATTAGCTGAAACCACCTGGCAGAGGCTTCTGAGGACTGCCCCCAGCCCCCCCTTCCTCCACGTGGCCCACGGAGATTCTGGCAGAGGCCAATGGAGCTAAGAGACTAACATCAAAGAAGCCAGCAGCACAAAGTCAGTGGGGTTTCTCTTCATCATAAAGCCAGTACAATGGAGATTATTTTTCATCGTGGCGTCTCCAAGGGCAGAGAGAAAGAGAAAGCAAGTGAATCCAAAATGGCGACGGGGAAGAAAGAGGGTGGAGACGCGTTTGCAGCGCGGAGCTTAAAACTGCTTGCAAACCATGGTGGAATCTGTAATGTTCCAAACTGTTTTTCTCTTTAATCCATTTAAAGACACAGGGGGGTGATGAAGAATTCTGAATGCAGCCTATGTGCAAAGGGGACCACGCCAGGTACCCAAAATTGTGAGGAGCTGCAAGAAAATTTTAAGATTTTCTGTGGAGAAACGAGTGGCTATTTCAGGCTGGAATCTGTTCACCCTTAAAAAAGACTACCCCATTTGTGGCCCATGTGATCCTCTATCCATGGGAGAGCTGTTTTTTCCCAGTGGCAGCTTTAATCTCGGGCAGGGGCCGTCGGACTGGTGGCTAATGTAGTTTGGAAAACCACGGATAGGAAGAGAGACCTCTATTTCCTTAACTAGTGGAGAGATTCTTAAGAACTGTGAATACTGACCAAGAATTATGTGGTGTTATCCTTTGTGCTGGTTTGGGGAAAAGAAAAGGGAAGAGGGGGTGTGGGAGTAAAAGGAGGGGTTTTACATTAACTTCTTATTATTTATTTTTCTTTCTTTTAGTTCTGTTAATAAACTTTTCATATTCTTGAAGTTTTGAGCCTGTTTTGCATTCCTCCAAATCTCCTATCTCACAAAGATAAAGAGGTAAACTGAAACCACTACAAATTTGGTGCGTGCAAATTTGGCCGGGAAAGGAACCAAACCCACTACAATTTTCTATTCAGTCATCTCACTTACACTGATGGTGTCCAGGTGCTGCCGGAAGGTCAGCTCTGCTTCTTTGCTGGGTAGGAACAGCTTCCCATGACGGCTGTTGGGGGGCAGGGTTGTAGGGACTGCAAACAGTCCACTGTCGGCCTCAGTACTCCCAGAACTTGAAGGATTAGCCACCAGGAGAGGTCTAGGGAGGTTTCTCAAACCTAGAAGATTTTAACAGCAATTCAAATGAAATAAAGTGAAAACAAAAAGGAGGTAACTCTATAGGAAATGAAGGACCATAGAGAGAGCTGGGACTTAAGGATTCTGGCTCTGTCACCAGCTGTTTTCAAAATCAGCAATCTCTCCATATTTCAGTTGTCCCACCTGCAAACTGACCGTATTTGCCTGCTATGAATACCACTAACATTCACTTGCTTTGAAATTCTTGCAAATAGGGGATTAAATGTAATTTTACACTACTTAAGAAACTAGAATTGAAACCCTGTTTTCAGTCCCACATAGACTGTGATAATCAGTTTATCTGTTCAGCTTGTAGGCATATTTGAGGACCTATCCCAGTAAACAAACTATATCCACTATTTCTTATGTAGGGGAAGATAATACAAACACAGAGCCATTTTACAGAGTCCTCACCCCTGCCTTCCCTATAGTAATTCAAAGTGCAACCCCAATAAAATGCATCTGGTGATGGAGCAGGGATCAATTTACCTTCCCAAAGATGGACTGTCTTCAAAATACATATGGCACAACAAAATAATGGCAGCTTGTCCGAGTAAAACCTCCCCACTTACGTTTAAGTTTAAAAAAAACCAGTAGGATTTCCCTGTGCTGTGCCCACCCTGCAGGCAGCCAGCTCGGATGAAAGTCAGCACCGTTAGCCTGTCACTCTGAGGTACCCAAGATGTGCCTCTCTCCACACAGGTGCTTTACAGCACCAGTTAACCTAGTTAACCTGCTCCTGGGTTCACTGCTTCTCAGAGTAGGGGTGTGAAAAGGACTGCCTAAGAATCACAACTGGTCCCAGTAACCCCAACACCATCACATACTTTCCCAAAGTCATAAAACATTTGGTGGCAAATGCAATTGGGCCGAAGCACAGAACCGAAGTTCTTGGCCTGCATGGCTGGGGCTCACAGGTTACAGCACCTGTACCTTCTATTAAAGAAAAGGCAATTCATAATCATTCTCTATCTTATAGTCATAGAATCACATGACTGGTTTGGATAGGACAGGTCCTTAAAGCTCATCCCATTCCACCCCCTGCCATGGGCAGGGACACCTTCCACTATCCCAGGTTGCTCCAAGCCCCGTCCAATGTGGCCTTGGACACTTCCAGGGATCCAGGGGCAGCCACAGCTTCTCTGGCAACCTGTGCCAGGGTCTCCCCACCCTCGCAGGGAAGAATTTCTTCCTAATATCTAATCTAAATCTACAGTGGCAAGATGGCACAGAAAATTTTCAGTAATTATTTATCAACAGATTTTACACCGTGCATTTAGTCACCTCTTTTGTAAGCTGATACTCTCTTGAGATCTCATACCCTGTGCCAGTCAGCTTGTGCTGGTTCAGGCTGGGAAGGGATTAATTTTCTTCAGTGGCTGGTATGTGGCAGTTTTGGATTTGTGTTGCAAACAGTGTTCATAACTCAGGGACGCTTTAGCTACTCCTGAGCAGGACTTACACAGGTCAAGGCCTTTGCTGCTCCTCACCCCATACTGCCAGTGAGGGGGCTGGGGATGCACGAGGAACTGGGAGGGGACACAGCCAGGACAGCTGATCCCAGCTGACCACAATGATATCCCAGACCATGGAGGGTCATGCTTAGTGTACAGAGCTGAGGGAAGAAGAAGGAAGGGGTGGACATTCAGAGTGAGGGCGTTTGCCTTCCCAAGTTACTGTTACATATGATGGAGCCCTGTCGTTTTGGGGATGGCTGAATACCTGCCTGCCAAGGGAAAGCAGAGAACGAATTCCTTGTTCTGCTTTGCATGCATGGCTTTTGTTTTCCCTAATAAACTGTTTTTATTTCAACCCATGAGTTCTCCCACTTTTACTCTTTAGGTTCTCCCCCACCCCATGAGAGAGGAGTGACTGAGCAGCTGCATGGGGCTGAGTTGCTGGCTGGGGTTAAACCATGACACAGCTCCCAAAAAAACCCAAGCATCTTCTCTAAGAACAACTCAGGAGAGTTTTTCTGGATTGTGAACTGCATTATTGATGTGCATTGTTATTCAAGATTCAAAGAAGCACTGGATTTAGGACAATTCTAAAGCAAATTAACACACACCAATGTTCTCAGACAGTGAAATTCCTAAGAGTAATTACGAGCACTCCTCCTTCCAGTGTTCCATCACTGGGAAGTTCTTGTTATGGTGTGAGGTATTAGTAAGTTGATTTCATCAAGTGAATTTTTAGGAATACTCACTTGAGGAGCTGGAAGCAGCACCAGGAGAAAAAGTCTTGTTGCGAAGGGCAGACTGATTCCGTGTGCAGCCTGGACTCCTGGTGTTGATGGCAATCACCTTTCCTGGGGGAGTCAGGGACTGCTCCTCCTGAGCAGGCTTTATAGGTGACGTGGCAATGGAGCTCATCTCGGGCATCTGAAAATGCACATTAAATGAACATTGTGTTCTGGTACAACAAATGTCTTGTGAAACTCACTGTACTTAAGAAGCCTTAAAATCTGACATACTATAATACCTTAAAGTACTCTAAGCAATACCTCCTAGTGGGGGTGAGGGGCAGCTGAAATTCCCTTCCTGCCCATTTAGCAGTGTTGGATGTCATCAATTCAATATATTAATTTATGTTACAATTGGGTTAATACTCAACAAGCTCCACGCAATGTGCTGGATCACCACAGGATAGAAAGAAAGAAAAAAAAAAGCTATTGGTTTTAATTCAGTGCAAAACTATTTTGCATAAACTCCATCCAGAGGGCTGCTCTGGTGGGAAATACATCTGGACAAAAACATTTTAATTCTCTCTTAATTCTAATCAAGTAGAGTTTTGCATTTTTTCCCTTCCCTTCTCTTTCACACTGTAACACAGCACTAACAAGAGACACATGCACTTCAATGATTTTCCAGGCCTATCCAGTTGTTTCATTAAGTTGTTTAAATTGTTTTCCAGAAAACCCTCCCTTTTTAAGGAATCTGTGTGCAATCACAGGCTTAAAATTACACCCCCCACTCAACTGCAGTGCCACTTGTCAGTTTGTTTTATGCTGATGATTTTCATTTAAGGAATGAACCACAGCACAGCTGGCTGCTCTGGCTGTTACAGATTATCTGGAGAAAACAGCAGGCATGCACACAATCAGTCCTTCCTCTTAAAATACCCTGTGGCAAAAATATTATGGTTCCTGTCATTATTTGATGAAATGCAACTTTCAAGATGTCCACAGTGCTTTCAGTGAGGCAGTAAATATCTTCCTGGCCTCTGCAATATCAGTGCCACAACATTCATGCTGCAAGGAGAGCATATGTTTTTCTGAAAGACAGCAAGAATAAAGTGGTATTTGACAAATGAAAGGTTGCGTTCCTTCTCTTTGCTGGAATGTATAATATGGTACATATCCTTAAAGAGCTCCTTTATTGTTCAGTAGTACTATGCTACTTTGATTCAGACAGCAAGTGTGTGAAAGTGACAGAAAAACACAGGCAAATCCTAACTGCTGTTTTCTCCCCCTCTTCAATTCCTCTCCCCCCAAGTCTCAGGGATCTCCTTTGTTATAGTTTGTGATTGTTTCATCATGTCATGCCTAGCTGTCACCTGTGTCACCAGAAGTAAAAGTAGATGCCAAAGAGAAGACAGTGTCCCAGATTTATGAGACGTCAGACCAAAAGCCTTTGCAGTTTAAACAAAGTCTATATCTGGAACTGCATCTGAACAAAGATGGGTTTAAATTTATAAAATCCTTCATTCTATGTCTGTAGAATCAGAATCAAAAGGAACTTTGAGGGGGGCTAAATCACCAACAAAGAAGAATCAAGGAACTCTCTGTTTGGGAACAGCGATACATTTGCATCCTAGGTGGAAAAGAATCTTTAGCTCATCATATCTACCACAGGCATTTGAGCAGATCTGCTGAACTCTGTGTTTTTAAAAGATGTTTTATTAAGTTTCAGCTGGCTGCACTAGGTGGAATTGGCTGCCCAGGTATCACTGGGGCAGATCTTAAATACAGGTTACAAAGTACAAGAAGGAAAGCAAGTTCATTTCCTAAGGTCTGCCTAAGGAGGGAGGTATTTTTCTAGGACTGTTAAACAGCTGTCCTGGAGTCTGGGAACTTTTACACAAATCAGCTGTGGCAGGCGTTCTATTGACCCTGCTATTTTTAAGAAATACATTCTTTTCACTCTCACACTTAGTGTAATTTGAACTACATAAACAGTGAAAATCAATGCAGTTTTCATGTGGAATATTAATCTCATCCAGGCTCCATATCCCACGAAAGGTTGGATCAGATGATCTTCCAAGGCCCCTTCCAACCTGGGCTATTCTAGGGTTCTGTGAATCTGAGAGAGAACAGAAGGTACCTCACCTCACAACTGATCTATCCAGTAGTCACATTAAATGTTCACTGGAATACCAATGAAACCAGAAGCTAAAAAGGGAGTGTAAAAAGTATATTGAAGCGAAGTCCACTCTGTAGCCAGCTGTCTTGTGCTGTGGTTTTTGTATTATTTAAACACATGAATCTCCAAAGATCTTGACATGGCTAGTTATTGATTTACTGTGAATACGTAACTGGGCAATTATTCTCCAAGTCAAACTAGAGTTTAATATCTGGAGCATGAACAAGAGCTACTTACTGGTTTGGGATTGACTTCAGTAGAGATGAGTTTCAGAAGGCAGTTCAGGAGTCTCTGCTTGTGAAAGGTAGGACATGCAGGGACAGCACTTGACTCAGATGTTTGCTCTCTAGCATCCTGGGTTTCTGGCTCCAAGACAGCCAACCAGTCATATTCCAGCTGCAGCTTGTTCGGTTTGCCCATCATGAGGTAGACTTCAGCCAGCGTAAGGCTCTCAGAGGTTCGCAGACTCCATCCTTCTTCTCTAACCTGTTGGGAGAGCCGACTTGGGTCATCCTTGAGAGACTTTGTACTGGATTGTCCCTGAGGTGGAGGTGGAAACAAGGAGCCCAGCTTCTCTTGAGAATCCTCCATTACTGCATCCGTGATATCCTTGGTACAAGCATCGAGCTGCTGGCCCTGGCTGTGGCCGGCCTGAGTTTCACATCTGCTGCTGCCGGGGGAAGCCACATCACCTCTCAGTAGCTGGGAACAAGAGTCAGAGGTCTCTGCACTCCTCCTGCTTGGAAAAGCCACCGGAGAAGCATTACCAGCTGCTGAAGCAGAGTCTTTCCCATGCAGTTTGTCTGTGCAAGAACATTTCTCTGGGACGATTAGGTCCTGGCAGGATTTCATGTACCGTGGGAATGGATCGAGCAGAGAGAGCTCCTCCACATCAGGGATCTTGCTGCAAGCGCATGCCGTGCTGCATGAGGGTAGCACAGCTGACTGGTCACTAGCCAGGGCCTCCCTGCCCTCCACGCAGGGGGCCACTGAGCTCAGCTTTTCCTGGTGCCCTCCTGGATCCTGAAGTCCAGAAGGTGGTTTCTGGAGGGAATTAGTGATGCCAAGATTTGAGGCTGTTCCTTCCACCAGGACAGGCTCTGGGGCACCATCTTCAGTGCTTGCAGAAACTTCAGCTGTAGGCTGCAAGGTTTTGCTGGGCTCTGTAGTGCTCTCTGCCCTTCCCACACCCTTACCTTCCGTTCCCCGCAGGTATTTCAGCTGTCCCCTTGCTGTCCCCTGACCACTCTGTATGCCGAGGATTTGGGCGGGGGGGAGTAAGTGAGAGTCTTTTGTGTTCTGTTTGCATTTGCCCGTTTCCTGCCAATGCACAGTACAGAAAGCCTTGGAGTGGACCACTCTGGCTACCCCAGGCAGTGGAGTGAGGGTACAGTTCTCCCCTGGAAAGAGATGGAGCATCACTTTCTCCTCTGAGAAGCTGCCTCTTGTTTCTGAGTCTCTGGAGTCTTGAAGTTGCTGTTCTTCTAGTGTTTTACGCTAAAAAAGATGTGTCAAAGAATGTAACAGTCATCTGCCCCTTCCAAAAAAACCACGTGGGAGCCTATTTTGCAAGTTAAAAAAAAAAAAAAGTAAAAAAAAAACCCTAGCTGATCAAGGACGTTCTCTATTCAGCACAGAATACAGTGAAGACACTATGATCAGAAATTAGGTCCTTTGTGGTGATAAAGACTACAGTGAAGACCTGCTACAAGCCCAAAATAAATACCCATTCCAAACAAAATTACTTCTCTCTGTTCACACACCACTGTAATTTTAAAAAAACCCCCAATCAACAAACCCCAACAAAACCAAGCAAAATCTCCAACACTGCACAGCAAAGCAGCCTCTCATGACTGCAGCCAACTCCACCTTACATGCTCTGACATCCTTCAGAGTTTCAAGTGCTATGCTGCTGCTTCTTCCAGGCTCACAAATTAAACAGAAAAGCCTGAATGAAAGGCTCAAAAAGAGGATAAAACCTAAAAGTCCGAAGGACTAGGTTCAGAACAGAATAGCTGTTAACTCACAAATCCTTCTATTGCATGGATCAAAGTTCAGAGGCAGGGACACCTTGAATGCTGTATAGCTCAGACAGTGCAGAGATACACTGCAGGTAGCAGCTGCTACCTCGACAAGAAGCTTATGCCTTCACTGGTGAAACTGCAACAGTGCAAAGATCTGTCCTTAATCTCTTTGCTGAAACTGGAAACAGAATTGTCAGTTATTATCCATGTATGGGGGTCACCCACTGATAATGAACCAGATTAAGATCACTGTTTGAGAAAATGAAATAAAGACAGGAGCTTCATTTATTCCTAACTAGCTTTCACGGGATCGCAAGAGAGAAAAGTTGAAGTAAAAGCAGAACATTATGGGATCTCCCATGAAAGCTTCCATTAGTGCTGGTGAGACTTTACCTCTACCTTTACCAAGCAGGGACTGGTACATTTATGAAGTAGATTCACTTTCCCGAGGGAAACCTGAACTTGGAATAGGAAGATAATTGCTCCCAGGACACAGCACATGGAACAGACCAAGGAGGAAAAGGATACAACCCGCACTTCATGGAGAGCCCACTTCTGCTTCAGGAATTCAAGGAGGCTGGAGACCTTCCGATGTAACTCCACGATCATCCTGTACGCAAAAGAAACAAAGCAAGGGAACAGAGAACAACTGTCAGCAGGAGCTCCTAGCCTCGATGCTAGAAGGGGAATTAAGGAATAAACTGGCATTCTGCAATGTCAGCACAAACAACACTCCCAAGCTCTAAGAAATAAAACCACAACAAAATCAAAAATACATGTAATCCGACAACTTTAAAATCTAGGTTAACTCACGACTGTGACAACTCACACATTCTAAAAGCCTGTCAGATAAACCTGACTGCCATGATTCAAGAAACTAGTTTTTTCCAGATGGAAGAAGATAGGAAAAGATGGTAGGACTTAGCTGAACTGCAAAAGTGCAGGCAAGGCACAAAGCTACCACATAAAGTATAGAACGAAAGAGAAAAAGGGACACATAAGACTCTTTAACATTTACTTTTTGAAAGCATTTTACTAAATAAACCTAACGCAGAGAAGAGAATGGATATTTTTATCATGATCTTTGGTCACTACACTGAAGTGTTGCATTTGAAACAACCCTCAACATCACAGAGGCCTCATGTTTGCTGCCCCAAGTTCTTGACTAGATGTAAGTACCAGGATGAACAGCTACTGATGACACTGAACAGCTGCACCAACGATGTTTTGCAAGGGAGAAGCTACAAACACCTTCCATGCTGCTTTAATCATTGGGTGCAGATATGTTCAGAGCCTTGGTGCAGGCACCTCTGACCACTATGTATCTTCGCTCCTCTCTGTCTATGGTACATTCAGTATAAATTTTAGTAGAACCAATGCTACTATCTCCATTTTACTTGCCCTCTGCTCTGACATTAAGTGGCACAAAGTATACTTATCTCCAAAGCTAGTAGCTCCTTCATTACTCAAATTAAAAGATACAAAGGACAATGGTAATCTAATTTTCCCAGGTGGTAACTCATGTTTACAAACCATGCAGTCTGGTTGGACAAAGGCTTCAGACTAAGTACACTCAGGCCAACTGCATTATCAAAGATGAACTGCCCAACTGGCAAAGAGAACCATGAAAAAAGAGGAAGGGGCTAGGATGCTGCCCATCTATTTCCCTATTCTGAGCACCACAATCAGTTCTCCATTACCTAAGCCGTGGGTTCTGGGCAAGACTCTGTACTCGAGCCCATGCATGGTTATTCCGTGGCTGCAACTCCACAGGGACCTTGAGAGGAAGTCGTACTGGCTTTTGGTCCTCTTCATCACTCACACCTGAATGGAGATGAAGCACAAAGGGTCAAAGCAAGGACAACTCAGTCACAACACTGTATGCTCAGTTACACAATACAAAAGATCAGACACCAGCATCACCTACAGACAACTCGGGCAGCTCAGCTTCACCAGTGGAGCCTGCTTCCTTAATTACCTTTAGTTCCAATATGTTCTTATCCTTGGACACTGCAATGGTATTGGGGATTCCAGTTGAGCAAGCAGTGTCAAAAATCAGATGTCTGGAAACTTTGAACAAGTACAGTATTTCAGACCTTTGAACAGCCTGATTCTACTTACTTGGGAACAAGGAAGAGGAAGAAAAAAAAAAAACCAAAATGAAATCACACATAACTGAATGGGAGGAGGTAAAAAAATTGAAAATGTTTAATGCTAAACACTATACTGCTGCTGATTCACTGGCACAAGGGACTAACCTTCACACACAGTGAAAGTACAATGTATAAAGCAGCAGTGAATTGGTCTGGTGTGGGTATTTCCTTTTCATCTTAGCAAGTAAGAAAACTGGGTGGGTCCTGAAGTTACTGGGGTTACACAAACAATCAGGCCAAGACAGACAAAACTGTGCCCAGGACAGACATGCAACAGCCCAAACTTCCCTGCCAGTGATGGACACACCAAAACAAGCCTGCTCACTTTCTATAGCTTCCAGCTATCTTCTAGAACACCCTCATGTTCCAGCATCTTTTACTCACCATCTGGATCACACAGTTTCTTCAAAGCCCTGCACATGGGAGCTTTGATACGCAGGTTTCTGCCTTTGTAACGAACAGTCGTAGCCCTGGATACATGGAAAGAGAAGGAACCAGTAATAACAGTATGTGAATATAGACCTATCCATCTTAGGCCCTGTGCTCTTCAACATCTTCATATATAACTTGGACACAGGACTGGAAGGGATACTAAACAAGTCTGCAGATGATACAAAATCGGGAGAAGCTGCTGACTCCTTCGAAGGCAGGGAGACTCTGCAGAGAGAGCTCGACAAATGAGAGGACTGGGCAATCATCAATGAAGTTCAGCAAGGGAAAGTGTCAGATTCTGCACCTGGGATGGGGCAATCTTGGATGTGTGGACAGACTGGGGAATGAGATGCTGGAGAGCAGTGCTGCAGGAAGGGACCTGGGGGTCCTGGTCGATGGCCAGTTGGATGTGAGTCAGCAGTGCCCTGCAGCCAGGAGGGACATCCCTGTCCTGGGGGCACCAAGCGCAGCTTCACCAGCTGGACCAGGGAGGGGATTGTCCCACACTGCTTTCCACTGGAGTGGCCTCACCTTGAGTTTTGTGCGCAGTTTTGGTCACCACAACGTAAGAAAGATATTAAACTATTAGAGAGTGTCCAAAGGACGGCAACAAAATGGTGAAGAACCTTGAGGGGAAGCTGTATGAGGAGCAGCTGAGGGCACTTGGTTGGTTCAGCCTGGAGAAAAGGAGACTGAGGGGAGACCTCCTTGCAGTTACAACTTCATTGTGAAGGGGAGAGAAGGGGCAGACACTGATTTCTTCTCTGTGGTGGTGACCAGTGACAGGACCTGAGGGAACAGCCTGAAGTTGTGTCAGGGCAGGTTTAGGTTGGATATTAGAAGAAGCTTCTTCCCCCAGAGTGTTGGGCATTGCAACAGGCTCCCCGGGAAAGTGGTCACAGCAACAAGTCTGACAGAGATCAAGAAGCATTAGGACAATGCTCGCAGGCACAGTGTGACTCTTGAGGATTGTGCTGTGCAGGGCCAGGAGTCAGACTTGACGACCATTGTCCCTTCCAACTTAGCTTATTCTGTGATTCTGTGATCAGGGACATAGAGCCAAACACTATCATAGCTACAGGAATGAACACAGAAATGTAAGGGTCTGCAGTGTAGGTTCACAGAGCATTCACCCTTTCCTACCACCTTACTTTTCATTGTGGAAGTGCTACTCTTGTGACTCTCCTCTTCCAGACTTTCATGAAACACTTGGTTGTCCACTCAGGGAGGGACTTCTGTTTTATAAGTGGACCAGGATTATGTTACTTTGGTTGAAGAGTACGCTCACAGACAGCTTCATAAAAGACAACTGGTTTTGCTTTAGTCTTCCCTTTATACTCATGACTCTTAATGAGTAAGAGCGAGAGTCCGAAGTTTTTGCAGTCTTTCGTTTAGGAAATACAATCACCTTATCTGGTGCAGGCATGAGGTCTAAGAGCTTGTGCAGAAACCTGAACAAAGTAACTTTTTACAGTATGATTTCACTGGTTTAGCTTCAGTATCACTTTAGCAGTTTCAAAGATCCTTAAAAGTAATTTTTGTTTTCACACAGTGAAATTACTTTGTTTCTTCACTCCATCAGTCCCGTTTTGTTTTTAGGGACTTAAAAGGAAGGCTAATCAAATTACCAGTGGCAGTACTACTGCCTAATACTTGAAGCATTAAGCATCAGCTAGCATAGAAGCAGCAGGACTGAACACAAGTCTTTGCAGTAAAATGAAATAAATTATGGAGAATATTCCTAAGCTGTAAATAAAACATCATCATGCAGGAAGAGCAGCTGTCTACAGTGCTAAGAGGAAAATTTGCAAAAGGGCAGCAGAAGTGAAGCGAGACCTGAGAAGATGGAGCTGATGGGGTGAGCAACTCAAAAGTTTCCGCTACCGAACTGTGAACTTTACTATAGATTTGGAATATCCCTGGGCTGGAAGGGCAGATTTCCTTTCAACTTAATTCTTGGAAACAATTGTTTGAAGACAGCTGGTCCCACCCAGTCCAATGGTGTAAAATCTCTGTCAGTCTCTGCCAGTGTAAAGACTCTTAGAGAAGGACACAGAAACCCTTTTGGGTATCTAATCAATAAGTTAAGGTAAGGACAAAAGGTAAAACCTCTTCCTGGGCACCTCAGCCTTAGCATGAGACTCCATATCCTCTTGTATGTATCCTTATACTAAGGCGTAGATATGATTTTACCAGAAAATCAGCATTTTGTACAATGATCCTCTTCCCTATTTGTAATGTGTTTTAATACAGCAAATTCTTTTGACTACTTGTGCAAGCTGAGACTCTCCTCCTTGATTACAGCTAATGCAATTCTTTATTATCTAATATGCCCTTGAAGCATGTGAGTGAAGAGTCAGAAATAGCATTACTACTATCATCATCATCATCACCATCATAACTATTACCTTGACAGTATGACAGTACAAGTAAGAAGGGGTTTGGGGAGAGAAACATATTTTTTATATTAACTGACATGACTATATAAACCAATCAAGTTTTGTGGAAATTGTTTCCTCACAAGAGTGGAAGGTGACTGAAACAAGGGCCTGGCTGCTCAGAAGGCCCAGAAGATCTGCCTAAAACAGCTGAGATAATTGATCTAAGAAAAAGAAGAAAGAAGAAAGGTGCTGTTCATTTTTCGAATTTCCTATTTCTGTTCATGAGCCCAGCTAGTTGGTCATAAAGCATTTTTGTTGATTCAGGCTTCCTGGCAGTTGTTCCTGCTCAATTTGTCTGCCACCTGTGCAGGTGGACCTTGGGCTGCAGGTACCCACAATCTATTACCATAGAGCAGCTTATAAATGAATGTGGATCAGCATCACAAACTCCTGACTGCATCTCTATCTATGCTTAAAGGACAGAGAGACGAGAAAAAAACAACCCACCCAACCAAAACCTAAGACAGTAGCCAGAAAAGAAGTGTGAAAAATGTAAATATAATATGGAAAAGATATTATTTGAAAAAAACAAACAAACAAACAAAACAAAACACTAGGGGGAAAATCACATTGGAGGAAACCAAACAACTGCAAACCTGCTGATATCTATAGGGAGAAGTAGGAACTACTGCATTCCCTGGGCATGAGGGGGAATGGCACAGTTCAGAAGACAGCAAGCAGAGTACACCATTCAGTAAATGAAGAAACAGACACACATAAATGTGACAAAACATTAAAGACTTTCCATGGAAGTTTTTGCCCTGCCACTACAGCACTCTCCCACAACTACAGCGATCGATGCTATTTTCATGGTTCCCTCATGCATGCTTTAGAATATCCTAGCTCCCCGCATTCAGGTGTTCTGCTTCCCCTAATTCCCTTTTCCATTAAGTATGATTAGCTTCAAGCAATCTAGGACAGAGTCTAACATTATCAAACTAATATAAAAGTAGATATATTTAGACACTGTAATTTTCTAATTGAAATCCATGGCTGGGAGGCTGGAAAAAAACTATTTCTACAAATTTAAGGGGACAGCACAGTAAAGGAGTCAGTCTGCAACAGAACTACTCTTAGGTTCAAAATAGCTCATAGCACCTATTTTCTTCTGTTACCTAGATCTTGGATGTCTCCAAATGCAGAAAAGGGTAAGTCTTAAAAGCAGTCACTCTACTGACTACACATTCAGAATTACCAGTCTGACTTGACACCAAGAGCACAACCTGCCTACTTAAAATGCTTTGGTTTATATATTATTTTTTTCAGTATGAACTGCTATTTTATGATCAAGATTTTTAGAGAGCTACAGATTCCGCCTCAGCATGCCAAAGAGCTTTCCTAAGGAACTGGAAGGCAGGGAAGAATCACTCCTATCCCACATAAAGTACATTCAGAACCTGAACCAGACAGAGCGTTTAATGCCTGTTAATGACTTTTGTCTTTCTTAATTTGTGCCATAAAGAGTCCCTCAGGTTGGGGGGTAAAACCGCATACACTACCAGACACTGAAGAGTGCTCTGCTTAACTGGTGCATAGTTACAGTATTTCTTGAATTAGGTGTTTCTTGTGGTTTAGTTCTTTTTTTATCTTACCAAAAATTCCTACATATTTACAAAGAGATCAAGAAAATATTTGTATTCATTCATATGCAGTTTTTTATTAAATGTAAAGAGTGTTGCAAAACCTAAGTTAAATAAAAATGTTTCCCTCCTAAAAATGAAACAAAACAAAAAAGCTTCAGTTTAAGTTTATTTAAATTAGCTACTGAGCAGTTTTGCTATACCATCATAAACCTTTTTTTCTTGTTATACATCCTTATCATAGACTACAATGACATAATAAATGTGTAGCAAAATTAAAATACTGTAATAAAAACCTCAGCACAAAGGACTGGACAGAGAGTGGTCCTGTCTTTCAGCAGCTGGAGGCCAGTGTTGACCTGAGTATGCTGAACTACTCAGAACAGGTACAAAAGCTGACAGAGTAATTCTTAGCTCCCCTTTGCATTTATAAAGATGTAAACTTTGATCATTTTCTGCAATACTCCCCATTTATTCAACAACTCCTGTACCACTGCCTGTTGTCTAGCCTCATTTGCCTACTACTGACATTCTGAAGACAAGTATAGAGATGTACAACAGCGAATAGCCTTAACTCCAACAGCCAAACAGGGATATGTCACACAGAGACTTCGCCAGTACTTGCCAGAGTCAGCTGACTGGAGTTTTCAGGCACTCCTTAGTATCCACAACCTGGGTTCTAACCTCAACTAGGACGCTTTTAAGTATGGTTTTCTTATGAGTCCCTCACAGGGTCATTTGTTTTTCCATACTCCATGAAATTAGTACAGAAACCAGAGATGCAAAACAAGCACTGAATTAGAGCATGTAACTCCAGGGTCTGGAGTTGTGCTGCAAATAAATTGCCAGGTAGCACCTTGCAACCTTATTCTTTCTCAACTTGACTTACCAATTAAATGAGGAGAATGTTTACCTACTTAAGAAGCAGGTCTTCAGAACAATGCCTGTTCACATTCTCCATTTTTAATCACTTTGGATTCACTTTCTTTCACAGCTTTCCTCCACAGATTTCACTTTCTTTCACACTTCCTTTCACAGCCTTACAAAGTGCATTGCATTCAGAAGAGGAGTGTCACACTTGAAAGAAACATGTTAGGAACTGGAGAAAGAACTGATTACAAATAGGGAAGAGGATCATGGAATTGTACCATCACTGAGCAAGATGGGAAGTTGAACCAACCGAGGTATATGCAGTGTGTTTGCTTCTGGGAGCTATGAGGCTGCCCTGCATGTGCAGGTAGGGCAGACATCCGAGGGTAACGAAACAAACAGTTTGCTCTTCTTCAACTGATGAGGTTCACCACTAAATGGGGATGCAGGAGAAAAAGAGAAGCAAAGATGGGTCTCCCATATGTAGACAAAAAGCCTATGCAAAAGCAACTAATTCTGAACTGGTTAACGTTATGTACACTCTAATTTTGGCGTAGATTAGCATTAATACTTTCAAATGCAAAGACTCCTGTTCCCAAAATGGTTTGTTACAAGAGTGGCTTTTATGGAGTAAATACCTAGACTTCACAGAAATCACTAGCCCTCATTAACAATTAATTAGAAGAACTAAGGCCTGAATCATGGAAAGTGATAGACTGATGCTACAGCTCACTAAATGTCATCAGGCTCATTTGTTATGCTTTAATTTGTTTGGATGACCCATTATTAGAAAGGCTCTCTAGTATAGCACAGAGTGACTAAACCAACTGCTGATATTCTAAACTATAGAGATATTCAGGAAACTATAGATGAAGGCTCATCCCAGGCCCACTTTAACTGGTAACTCCAATTTAAAGAAGTAATTTGCTTTAAGAATAATTCTGTTAAACACACTGGTCATATTTTCCTAATTATACAAAACCCAAACCAAATGGGAATTTCTCTTCTAATTTAAAACCTTGCAGTTAACAGAAGAATGAACAAGTGATTAAAGCATCACATTCAAGACCAGCAACACAAGCACACCGTACAAACAGCATCTCCCAGGAGAGGAAAGGTTGTTCAACTCCTAAGAAACTGATCTGGAAAGTCCATTTGAGAACACAAGAAAGGTACAACACCAAGTATCCATATTATGCAAGGTAAAGTCAAAAGACTGCAGCCACTGAGGGGGCAAACTCCCGCTCCTGTCTACAGTCAAGTTTACTTCATCAATAACTTGTCTACTACAGTGAACACCCTAAAAGCAAAAACGCAAAAGGTAAAAATGGACCTGTACCAGACAGAAAACAATCATTTTTCAAATCATTTTTAAAAGATGGGATTAAGGACAAATCAATGCCTCCTAAGTAATCACATGCCTTTTCCTATGAAAGAGATTTCACTTCAAAACACATAAATTCTAAAAGCTGAACTACTTTGGAAAAATTTATGCACAAATACATCAGGTATGCCCTCATTTCTAATAATACGCAACTTCTAACTCCTTCTGCATTCTAGGAGTACCTTGACTCATAGACTGAACCTGCAAATCCCACAATACTCTCCTGAAGTGAAAGAGAACACTTGTTCTTAATGTCAAGGAGATGCAGAAGTGACTGGAGGGCTGAGGCCTCCAGTGTGCTGAAGGGTCATTTCAGGTCTGAAAGTCAGGACTCATGAGCCCTGCTGAGGCAGAACGGTTTGGAGAGGAACCCTCACTGCAAGAAGGACACTGAGGGGCTGGAGTGCGTCCAGAGAAGAGAATAGAGCTGGGGAAGGGTCTGAAGCACAAGTCTGATGAGGAGCAGCTGAGGGAGCTGAGGAGGCTCAGCCTGGAGAAAAGGAGGCTCAGGGGGAACCTTCTGGCTCTCCACAACTCCCTGACAGGAGGGGGCAGCCAGGGGGATGTCAGGCTCTGCTCCCAGGAAACAGTGACAGGACAAGAGGAAACAGCCTCAAGTTGCATCAGGGAAGGTTTAGATTGGATATTGGGAAAATTTCTGCACTGAAGTGTGGTCAGGAAGTGGAACAGGCTGCCCAGGGAAGTGGTGGAGTGACCATCCCTGAAGAGATGTAAAAGACCTATGGATGTGGCACTTGGGGACAGGAGTTAGTGGTGGCAGGGCTGAGGTAATGGTTGGACTTGATGATCCTGGATTCCAACCTAAATAATTCTATGATTTCCCTGAGTGAATCCGCATAGTTAAGTGCTGTAGCTTCTGTAAAGAATTCTCATTTAATTATTTTTTTAAACTTCACCCATCATTTCTTACTATTAACAATTAATGGCTTCATGGAAAAGGGGAGAAAAATCCTACTATAAAACAAACTAAGAATGGAAAACATCAAACTTCAGTTCTCAAAAATTAAGAAATGCCCCAGACTTTGGATGATCAATAAAATAGTCAAGTGGCTGAAAAATGCAGTTTTATGAGTTTCAGGATTAAGTTCTTACTTACCCAGCTTGAATGAGCTCATTGAGTTTAGCTGCGTTCTTGTCATCCATACCTTTTCAGGAAATGAGATAACACAGTGAATTAGGATTTACAGTGCTAAACCCATGGCCTTTTCTGTGTCCTGCTGGGCTTTCAAATCTATTACATTTTATTCTCACATAGGATTAACACCTCTTCCGGAAAGTTTGTATTTTCATTACATGCAAGCTTCACATGATCTTTGCCACAAAAATTACTTTTTACCTGTGGATTAAATGACCCTAGTTTAGGTACTACAGATATCTTTGAACACTGGGCTTTAATGTGACACTGGGGTATTAGGAAGTAAAGCTGCTTCTTCCTGCTCAATCTCTGTTGCTAAGGCAGCAAGGCAGAATGAAACAGCATCCTAGTGCTTAACACAACAAAGAAGTAAATTAAAATAATAAAATGCACGTGCAACCCTCACTTTTTTCTATGCGTTATAGAGCACGTTTTTAAATGGACGTTTTGGTAACTTGATTTATATGATAGGCCCAGATCTATTTACTGAACAATTAACCTCCCTGTGGCAATGCTAAATGTATTTCTGGAGTGCTTTTGTGTCTCAATAGCTCTCAGTAAGTCTTCCCCATTTCTGTGACTGTGAATACCACAAGAGAAAAAAGAAAGGGGGTGGGAGGGAGGGAGGAAGAAACTGCTTTCCACAGCTACAGAGCAGACCTGTCATAAATGGGTGTAGTCTTGCAGCTTGAGTACATTTGGTCTTGGAGACAAGAATTTTCCAAGTGACAGTGGGTAAAGTACGTAACCAAGTCCTAAAGTTCTAAAAAGACAGAAGCACAGAGGCTGCAGGCATTGCCATGGTGACTGTGTGAAACCTTACTCCCAGTCACAGCAAGAAGGGTCTGCTTGTAAAACAAGATGGGGGTACACAAAAGAAACACTAATACTGATTTCTGCTGACAGGGCAATGTGCCTTGCTTCTGCACCTGCTTTGTCACCAAGCAGTTCAAAATTGCTTCTCCAAGCTGAGCACTGCTTCTCCAATTAACACACAGGAGATCTTTCAACAAATAGAATAAAGTCAGTATGAACATTCACAACAGTCTTGTTCATTACGTGTTACGACAGCAATCCCAGGTAAGGGAATAACATAGAAAAAAAAACCCTTCCAAAGTCCCACAATCCTTTTAGGAATTGTACATGTTCACTCATGAATGCTTTCACGTCCATTTCACTTTAGAGCTACTATGACTTCACAAAGAAGTGCAAATATTTTGATGGTTTTCCATGTCTCACAAATTAAACAAAACCGGTAGAAGACACACTATGATGTAACACGGACTGTACAAAAAGCCTAGGGACAAATGAAAAAATAGATGGATAAAAAGGTGTATGTACACTGACTGGCACATACAGGGCATGTTCCTCCGCCCACTCTCCAAGCTAGTCATGTCAGAGCTCTCTCTGGTCTGGAAGCCATGAAGACCGTGGGAACCATGTCCTGGGGTTCATCCCCCCAGTGTGGACAGTAGGGTAAGATAGGGATCCTCTACTCAGGTGAGACTCCACCTGCAGCTCTGGGGGTCCCAGCATATGAAGTACTTAAAGAAGGCTTAAAAGAAAGATAAGGACAGACTTTTCAGCAGGGCCTGGAGGGACAGGACAAGGGGTGATGGTTCTAAAACACAGGAGGGGAGATTTAAACTACCTATAATGAAAACATTTTTTATTACAAATGTGGGGAGGCCCTGGCACAGGTTGCCCAGAGAAGCTGTGGCTGCCCCATCCCTGGAAGCGTCCAAGGTCAGGCTGGATGGGGCTTGGAGCAACCTGGGATTGTGGAAAGTGTCCCTGCCCATGGCAGGGGGTTGGGTCAAGATGGTCTTTAAGGTCCCTTCCAACCCAGATCATTCTGTAGTTCTGTGAGCCTAAGCTCAGGTATGTTGCTAACGCAATTAATCAACTGCCAGCAAACAGCAGAGCATTTTTGTGGCACATACTCCTTGATCTACACTCATCGACACGGACAAAACTGGACTCTGGCACTGACAGTGTCAGAACCCAACTTGCTTAGCCAGTAAAGTTATTTCCAATTATGATTTGTGCTTTTTCATCTTCAGGGCACAGTGAGGAAACATTTAGAGAACTTAGAGAAACACGCCATCCCAGATTTTGACTGCATAGGTACAAATAATTGTGGGTGTAAATGGCATCATTTACACACTTAATTGCTTAGGTTTCAACAGCAACAGAATAGATCATCTAAGCTTTGTGTATGTTTACCTATCACCTGTGGGCAACACATGCACTGCATTCTGCAGACAGATAAAACTAAAGAAATCTATCAAAGTAGACTAATGCAACAGACTAAAAAGGCCTGTAAAAATAAAAATACATTTAATGAAGACATAACACCATAGATTATAGCAATAGTCAAGAACTCAAAAGTGGAACTGAACCGGACACTGCCAACTTCAAGGGTAGTAACTTCTGATTCCATCATGTAAAAATAATCTGGAGTCATTCATACTCACATCCCCCGATCTTTTTCCTTAGTTCCCCATAGCAGATTAAGCCATACAGTTCCAGGGAAGATTTTTTCAGCCCTTGAGAAAACACTAGAAAGCAGAAAAGGGGTCAGTGAGATGCAGGTTGCAGATACTCACATGCAGCTACACTGCAGATACTCATTTCAACACTGACAAGGAGAGGATTTGTATTTTCAATGATGAGACAAATCAGATCAAAGGCAAAACTAAGTTCTGGTTCAAGAAACACTATAATGAGATGGGTTCACCAACTTCCTTTTCATGGCGTTTTTTAAATTACAGGAAAACAAAGCAGCTTCCATAGAATTTAAACAAGTATGCAACTGCTCAATATGCAAAATAAAGCTAATTCATAATTAAGCTATCTCTAGTATTAACTGTTTACAAATTCTAAGGGAAATTTCCAGATGCCCCCAAGCAAACGCGTACAGAGCTCTTTAAAATGAAAATTCAGAGGTAGGTCTGGATTTTCCAGAAGACAGAGAACATCTTCTGTGAACACAAACACACCTTAAGAGATTTGATGCAAATTCTAGATTCTAAATTTTTACACAAAGAATTGCTGACATTTTATTCAACTTTGCAAGGGGTTTTTTTGTCCTTTCTCATCAACACACCATGCAGACATCACTGCTAATAGATCTAAAGATCTATGACAGCGAGGACAGTCTTGTGGTTTACAAATCAGGTGAAAATATTTATTCTTGTCTATTCATCAAAACTTTAGTTCTCTTTGATCTCAAAATCCAAGCGCACATATTTCTACCAATACTAAAGCTAATCAAACTACTGCGCTGATTGTTAAATTCCTTCAGACAATGAGATTCTACACCACATAGATATAGATATATAACTTTTTGTTATCCAAAAACCACATTAACTTCTTCTGTGACACCTTTTTGTTTTAAAAATTCTTCCATAATGTGTTCACTGTTTTTTAAACAAAATACTAATGTCTTCATCTTAAAGTGCTGCCTTGTTTTGAAAAAACGAACTCACAAATACACCTTATGCCAGTTGGTTTAGATACTCAAGTCCTCCTTTAGGTAACCTAAGCTCAGGAACAGACAAGTTCATAAAGACACTGTATCGTACACTAGCTTTGCATTCTTTCAGCTTCTTTCTAGCCATATCCATTTCTCCTTAATGAGTTACTTTTAATAACTCATTATTTTTAATTTTTAATGAGGTTTAACAAGACCAAGTGTTGGCTCCTGCATTTTGGTCGCAACACCCTGCAGCACTACAGGCTGGGGACAGTGTGGCTGAACAGTGGCCAGGCAAAAAGGGACCCGGGGGTGCTGGATGACAGCTGACTGAACATGAGCCAGCAGTGTGTCCAGCCGTGGCCAAGAAGACCAATGGCACCTGGCCTGGATGAGGAATAGTGTGGCCAACAGGACCAAGGCAGGGATTCTTCCCCTTTACTCGGCACTGATTGGGCCACACCTCGAGTGCTGCGTACAGTTCTGGCCCTTCCAATTTAGGAAGGATGTTGAGATGCTCAAATGTGTTCAGAAAAGGGCAACAAGGCTGGTGAAGGGTCTGGAGCACAAGTCCTGTGAGGAGCAGCTGAGGGAGCTAGGGTTGTTTAGTCTGGAGAAAAGGAGGCTCAGGGGAGACCTTATCATTCTCTACAACTCCCTGACAGGAGGGTGTAGCCACGTGGGGGTCAATCTCTTCTCCTAGGCAACCAGCCTATGCCTTATGCTGTGTCGGGGAGGTCTAGGATGGACATTAGGAAGAAGTTCTTCACAGAAAGAATGACTGAGCACTGGAATGGGCTGCCCAGGGAGGTGGTGGAGTCACTGTCTCTGGAGGTGTTTAAGAAAAGACTGGATGTGGCACTTGGTGCCATGGTCCACTTGACAAAAGGTGGCCGTAGATTGGACTCGATCTCAAAGGTCTTTTCCATCCTAGTTGATTTCTGTGATAAAGGGACTGTATTGTACACTAGCTTTGCATTCCTTTAACTTCTTTCCACATCCATTTCTCCCTGATGAGTTATTTTTAACTTGAGAGGCTCTGGCCACAAACTGTGTATATGAATTTACTATACAAACTCTTGTCACAAACTGCCATGATTTATACATCTTAGAATACACCATCAGAAGGACCAGAAAACTCTGGAGACTACTACTTAATCAACAAGCCAAGGTGAGAACTGATATTTTTGACACCTTAAAGTCAAAAGAACTGAATCTTAGTAAAATCTGGTCACTCTGAAATACATTTCTTTAGCCTGTTATTCCGATTAGGCCACCCACAGACTAACTTGAAGCCTCTCTGCCCATTCCTAATTAGTATGGATTTGATAAAAATCCATTCTCAATTATCATATGTTACTAAGACACCACCAGCAGCTTATCTGACTTCCCAATTTCTTTTTCATTAAACCAGTTGCAGGAGGGAAAAGAATGGGAAGGGGAATATGGCACTGGGAATCCTAAGTTATTGAACCAATGGCACAAATTCAGACTTCTGTAAAGTGGGAGCAAATATGTCACCATTTACACTTGTATTGGACTGTTTATTTATTTCTACCTTCCCCCAAGAATTGCAAAGTGGTGCTGGGTCAGTTTCCTTGATGGAGCCATGCCTGAGTAATATTCAGGCACTTCTCCTTGAAGGTGTGTTCCTGAGAATACAAAAACATTTCCTTGTACCTGGCTTTTCCCCAGTATTAACAGCAGGATCTGCATTTACTGTGGTGTGGTGAATTTACAGAATAGTAGTGATACAAATACCAGGTTTTGGAAAGTATTTTTCATGAAACATGAACCTTGGTAGGGCCATGCTAACAAAACTAAGAAGTGAGACACTGTGGACTCCCCAATCCTGAAGGTTTCCACGACCAGGTTGGATGGGGTATTGAGCAACCTGGTCTAGTGGAAGGCGTCCTTGCCCATGGCACGGGATGGAATGGGATGGTCTTTGAGGTCCCTTGTAACCCAAACCATCCTGTGGTTCTATGACTCTATGTTCAGTATTTATTTCTTCCTCAGTATCGATTTCCTCATCTCTAAAAGGCAGGACTCCAACCCTTGCACCAAGCCCATTTTGGTGCATACTAACCATTGTCAAAGTCAATGTACTTGGAGATCTTGTGCCAGGTGCGGTAGTAGAAGTGCCGGACCTGCTCCTTGTTCTTCACCATGCTTGCTGGCTTGCCTTTCTTCTTGTATTTCAGGGCAATGTTGTTCTGGATAGCTTCAAAGTCCTTCCCATGCTGAAGAAGAAATAAACCAAATTGAAATACTCAAACCCAGACTTGCATCTTGTCATAATTCAAGTCAAACAATCTCAGGGACTTCAGGGTTCTTTGTGGGAAATTGGATTTCAATGGCCATAAACAGAATTTTTGGGTATCAGAACTCAATAGTGAAAGAATGACACTTGTTTTCTTTGTTTTATATAAAATGCAATATAGATGTCAAATTAATTACTTTCCAATTTCTTTAACTGTTTCAAAATAAAAACAGCTAAGTTTCTAGCAAATAAAAAAACCCCATCTAATTTTACTTACAAATGTGTTAAGTAGCAGAACTAAAACCACTGATTTTCTCCCTGAGCATTCTTTACTTTCCTCTGCATTCCCCCCACCATTTCTGACTAGAGTGAATGAAAAACATATTATATTTACCAGCTGCACTTTTATTTACAGTGCATTTCATGTTACTGTTACTAGGAGTACAAAATTTGAGTTTCAAAAGATTTGATTTTATACACATTAACTCCTGCTATCACAAATTTTTTGTATTCAGAAAAGGTTGGAACTGATTTAAACACAAAGTATGAAAAACTCTTCTGAAAGGCAGTGCCACAGAATGGATGGAAGGAGAGATTGAACAAACTGAGTCTCAGATCCACCTTAAAGCAAATTTCTAAAATTTTTCCTCAATATTCAAAAAAAATCAGTGAAGTGACTTAAAAATTACTTGATTCCCAGGAATATTACTGCAATTCAGAGGAGTTAAAAAAAGAAAATACTGTTTAAGTGTTCATTTTGTCCACAAAATATATGTATGTGATACCATGCCTATGATGAAAAAAAAAAAAAAAAAATTGCACATATGCAAAGAAAACTCCCCATCATTGCTTTTGTTTTTACCTTTGGCATGCATTTTCAAAACAGAAATGCTGTCGAAATAATCACAGGAACAGGACAAGCAGGAATCCATCATATACATCATAAGAGACAGAAGATAAGATGATGTAACTTTTTCTTGTCTCTCAGCTCTAGGACTGAACTGGCTCTAACCTCTTCATGGCCAAAGACTATACACAATTCTCATTAGAACAGAGCAGCTTTTCTTGTTTGGTACTATTACCGAGCAAGTGTGTTGCTTTTGAAAGTTCAGATGGGGACATTATTTAATTATTTTGCATTTGAAACAGAACCTTAATTCAATAACAACTGAGATTATTATAAACATTAATTAATAAAACTCAGAAATATTTCCTGTGTATTTAGAGAAGAAAACCCAACAAACCTGACACTTCTGACACGCGGCTTTGACTGACAGCTGTTTTACAGCCCAGTGTATGGCCCCACAAATGCTCATGTGTAAGTGGCCTTCTGCTCCTGCCAGCCTCACCTGAATCAACCTTCTTTAGGAATATCCGGACTCTAACCAAAGCCATCTAAGTCTGTTATTTTCTTCTACATGTACCTCATACAGTCCTTCAAAGAAAGTATTCTTGTCCTCCGTGCTCCATGACTCCCACTGCCGTCGGACCTTCTTCCCTTCCTCCTTCTCTCCTGCCGAGGAGCCCAGGTTCCTTGTCGCTGACTTGGAATTCCCAGCAGGATTGCTGGGAGGAATTCCTGATGTGCCACCAGGTGCAGTCCCTCCATTATCTGCTGCTGTATAAAACCATGACCAGAGTGAATATTAAACCAACAGGAGGATTCATGGATAGAGTTAAGGGAGTAACTTAGAATTTTCTCCTTTTTCACTTGAAATGCAATGGGCAAATAATGAGGTTTGTTTTATAGAAATAAAATCTCAAAGCACAAAAAACAAGGGGAAGGTTTCAATGGCTTAATTTTGTATTTCCAGAAGTAACACAGATAAGCAGGAATGTACCACAACAACCCTCTCTGATGGTTATATACTGGTGAGCTCTGCAGCCACTGCCCTGTAGCCAGGGGGAACTCCTGAGTAGTGCTGAACAGGGAGCTGACCAATGGAGCAAAGTGATGTCTTTGAGGAAAATAGGTGGAACATCACATCATTGTCTTCGGTCTTGATCCTACTGCCTCAAGAATAACTGTGGAAAGGGAAGGATTGAGAGATGTCGACTTTAGTTCATCACACAACAATGGATCAGCATCTCCACAATCTGATCTGCAGTGTATCTGTATGATCCTCAGAGCACCACCTCTGATATGGCCCATCTAGGAAAACTCCAGTTATCCAAAGAACGGCAAGTCTCAACCCATTCTCCTTTCCGAAATCTTGATGTGGCTTTCAGAAAAAATTACACAGAAGTGTAATTTTGATTGTCCCTTTGTCAGTTATCAGCATCCAAAGAACATGGGAAAAGAAATATGAAGAGTGAAATACTCAAATGAGAATAATGCCGGATAAAACTGAGAGAATTTGCTGTTTACTCAAGTAGGGACCCGGGAAGAAAATGGGATGGAAAATCTACAAACAAAACATCATGCTTGGTTTGACACTGTATATCAGAGTGCTAATCCAGAAACCGAGGTCAACTCCCCAAAATGCATCCATTTTTTTCTGTAAAAATATAGCCATTCCCATTAACTTATATTTCCAAAATAAATTATCTTGAATTTTATTAAAAAATATTATTTACGATTTGATTGTCCTTATTGATGCAGACATGTACTTAATAAAACAGAAGTCTTTTAACATTAAACATTCATTGCTCATCATAAAGAATGCTCATTACACTTTCCTTTTCTCCAGTTACTGACCTTTATGTTTTGTGTTCCACCTCATGACGTATTGGCTTGCCATGTTATATTTGCTTATACACCCAGCTTGTACAATACAGCAGTCCCAACCAGTTTCCCTAACTTTTATATATATATCAGCATAATTCTCTCTTTCGTATCTAGGCTTAAAAAGTTCAGTTATCTTTTCAAATTCAACTACGTGAAGCAGGTTTTTTTACCTGACAAAGCCAGTGTTTTATATATATACATACATATATATCTCATGCAAGAACCCAGATATCCCACTTTGGTAATTCTAATAGTATTTTTTAAAAAGCGTATCAGAAGAATCAGCTGTTGCAGACCCACTATGCTTTAGAGATTTGAAAGACTTGTATGTAAATCTTAACAAGTCAGTTGCAATTTGAAAGTAATTCCTTTGGGCGACAGAACCATATTTCTCCAAATCCTATAGAAGCTGGTTTGTTCAAGTAATGGAGAATATTTGAAATCAAACCTGGAAGAGAGCAAGATGCGTGAAAGTACTTTTTTTCCCTGCATACAATAAATATTTACTTGATATAAAATATGATATTGTGATCATTTTGGAGTTAATGTTTCTTTTCTTTCTAAGGATGACTATGTGACTCTTTTGAAGAAAATTACTGTCATCACAGGGAAGCATGTAAGGCAAGACATGAAAAAACATTAGACATCTAGAAGAAAATGCACTTCTAAACAACTTCTCAAATAAACAGCTTCTTTACTTCCTAAAGTCTTCATCAGCCACTGATAAAATAATTGAAACTTAGGCCATTTAATTCTGGAACTGTTGAGACAAATCCTTTAAAAAAAGGGAACCACAAGAAAAAAACTGAGCACTTTAACAGATGGCTGAGAAGAAACTCAACACAGACACAGAACTGACACTTCTTTATTCTGCAAATGTGAGATTGGAATATCAAAATTTGCACAGTAATTAAATACACATCTTTGGTCAAGAAGGGGAAAGTCAAACACATCAATCCCCAAACTCAATCTCCAATCTCCTGTTGCTACCAGCTCCCAACACAAAAGATGTCCTTTATCAGAAGACAGGTACAGGATTTCAGTCCAGAGTCACTATTCTGATTACAGATCCCTAACGTCTGAAAAATCCTTCAGAGGAACAACAAACGTAGGATTTGGGGGTTTCATTTGTGTGCTGGGTGGTTGGTTTTTGTTTGGGGTTTCTGTGGAGTTTGTTTTCTTTTTTTAATACTTACTCAAGTAAGTAAAATCCTAAGTCAGCTGCCTGAAGAACAGATCTTATCAAGGATTTTCTGAAGATTGTTCAGTACACTTGGTACCCATCAAGTTTTCATTATTAAAAAGCAGAAGAAGTTAGTGTCAGTGAAGATTTTATGGTCTTATTACAAGTTAAAGTTCCGTACACTTTCATTTACATTTTAGTTGCAGGTAAAAGACGGACTAAAGAGTTCTATTGGACATGCTGAGGACTCCATGGATTCAACTTCTACACAGGACATGCAGCTCATAATTGATCTTTTGTTCTTTTATGCACACTTACTATTACGCAAGACAAACTGTAGTCCTGGGAAATTTATCAGAATTTTTTTGTTTTAAACTCCTTTATAAATTACCACCCAGACAGTCATTCAGAGTATTGTATATGAAAATCTAAAAATCTGAATATCCTGTCACCTCTACAGAGCTCTTACGTGCCATTCAATTCTTCCAAAAACAAAGGGGTTTGCTCTATCATTCCTTTGCATAAACTTTCCTACTACTGTGCATGGTAATATTTATCGCTGGGTTATCCCAATCCAACCTAGAGTATACTGAACCTTGGTATGGCAATGGAATGTACTGTATTCTAAAACATAGAACTATAAACCAGTTCAGGATAAAAGGCAAAAATAAAAATAGTCATACATCATTAAATTACCCCCCATAAATTCATTACCTCTGTCACCCTGCAGTTTGCAGTTCTGCAGTGTTTTTCAGTTTTGTGAGTAGTTTCTCATGCTCTCTCTATAAACATGGCCATGCTGTATTATCTATTCTCTCATGTTTACTTAACTGTCTTCATGTTTTGGTTATTGTCCTTGATGTTTGCATTCCTTTAGTTATGTGATAGACATAAGTTTTGACCAATGATATTCAGAGGAGGAGCATTTCATCCTCCAATCCATAGTAGTTTCTAAGAACATATAAATAAAGACGAAGGGCAGAGGTCAGCCCCCTTTTTCCTGGCCTCTCCTCACCCTAACAGGTTTCTATCTCCGTCTCCGCGTTCCTTATTTCGTGTCCGAGAGTGACATTACCTCAATCTTACTGTATGAGATTCTTGTTACATACAGAATGGCTAACGAGCTTTCATCCCCTCACTAAGGATTGATGATTCTATGATTAATTCCCAATAATGGATGATCTAAAACTTCATCAATGCATTAAAACAAGAAGCTTCCCTGAGGCCAGCTATACCATTACTGCTGCAGAATGCTGGGGAGAAGGAGGGGGCTCACTCTTAACAACCTGCTCAGGCACTTGTAAAATGATGTAAAATCATTTATAGAAAAGACAAGACAAGGACAAGCTGGACATTCTCCCACTGTCTACTCATCTCGCATCACCCAGCCAGTAACCTGGACATTCACACCATTACAGCTATGGCAACTCCTTCCCGTTGCTCCAGGTGCATCAGAGCACCAGCACCTGTGAACAAGGTACAAGGCAATCATTTGGATATGCAAGTTCTCAGCATTTTCCCTCAGTTTTCAATATATAGTTTGCAAAGACTTTAGTTTTTTGTACTCAGTATTTGAACTGTAACCCCCAACAAAATCATGGGTCAGAACACCAGTGTTCCAGGGAAACTTATTCATTCCTTTTATCCAGTGTTCTCTACCCATCTGTATGTCCCATTATTAAAACTTCATTTATCTGTGACTGGCATAATATAATCTCAAACTACATTCCCATGGAAAAAGCTGCCTCTGTAGTTCTAAGCAAAACATAAACACTTGCAAAAATTTATATAAAGAGATTTAAAGACTGCCGTTTAAGAATCTGATATGAAAATGACAAACAATGGAACGCTTATAAAATAACTGAGACACTGATAGTATCGGGGTCTCATTGTGGCTACAGCCACAAGTTCTTCCTTCTAGGTAGCATCTCAGAGTTTGCCTTTCAGTCTTCCACTGGCAGCTCTTACAGGCCAGCCCATTCATATCTTCTGTGACAGGTAACACACACACAGAAGTTGGAATCCCCAGAGTAAATTCTCACTACACCCATGTATCCCAACACACAGGGGGGGTTACAGGCTTAGCTCACAACATCTCAACTTCTTCAGGAGTCACCAGTCACCACAGGTAGAACATTCATTCGGCAATACCTTTATAAAAAAGATGGTGCATTCACACTCTTGCATGCCCCAGCTCAAATGCCGAGTGTTAGGACTCACTCCCCAAAGTGTAGGATGCAAATGCCAACTTGTAAAACACAAGTTCCATGCAAGTCAACACTCCATTCTGAGTGCTAACTTTATAACTGGAAAGAACTTTCTACCCTGTATGCCTCCACAGGACACAGCATGAACTCCTGAGAATGGCGAGTCCACAACAGGTTATGTCTTATTGCATGGTTATGCCATATAGTGTTTTGTTGTGAATTAACATCCAAAGTTTGAAACATAGAAACACAGAATATTCTGAGTTGGAAGGGACCCACAAGGATTATGGAGTCCAATTCTTACATGACTGGCCCATACAGGAACTGAACCTGTGACCTTGACATTCTTAGCACCATGCTCTGACCAACTCAGCTAATTTCAGGCTCAGCTGGTAACTGTCCTACATGGACAATGACAGCCTACCTTCTTCTAACTCTTACTAGTTAGAAAATTAGAGGTAGTTGAAGGTGTTTAAAGCATACACAGTGTCAATTACCACCCAGAGCCTCCTAACAAACCTATGCTGAAGGCTTGCTTCTCTATGGACAGGATATGTTTATTATACAATGTATCAAAGGCAGCACTATCTGAGCTAACCAAGAACAGCTATAAAAACCCCCCATGGTTTATTATATATTTGGTCACTCCCCCATCTTCTGTAAGTCACTATTCTCTTGCTCTTCCCTAAGAAAACACCCAAAAAGCTCAGTATGAAGTTCCACTTAACCCTGTGGCTGTGCAGCCTTGCAGGCAGGTACCTGTCAGAGTTCAGTACCTACTGCACAGGAGAAAATCCTCCTCCGGTGGTATGGGATGAGATACTGTGGAGTCCTGGTCCTGAGCTACTTCCAAAGGGAGGGAGGAAGAACTGAGGTAAACAGGATGGCAAAGAATAAATGAAAGCATGTCAGGGTAGGATGGAAGGAGAGGTAACAAGCGCAACTGAGATGGATAGAATTAAGGATAATGTCAGAACAAGGGACTGTGCCAAGTAGTTTTTGAAGAGTGGTTCATGTCCTAGAGAAATAATGCTGGAGGAGTAACATCTCAAATGAAGGTTACAATATGTTCTGCAACATATGAACTCAGGAAGATACAATAAAACACACTGTAAGTACATACATCAGGTATTTTGGTATCTATATCCTCTCTACAGAAGACAGTGGTTGATTTCACCCACATGCTACCGAACATGAAGCTTTGGCATGCTGAAACAAACTAGACTGCTTTTTAGCAAGTTCTATACCATGCCAAAAGATTGAAAGCTTTAATTCAACTAAGCTTTCAGCTGAATAATTCCTTTTTCAAAAAACCCCCTTCTTATTACCACAAAACAAACCCAAATACTTGTTTGAGCCATTCTACACATTTTAGGAATAAATCCAGAACAACAGCATGAAAGACATCTTCATGCTTCAGCTCATCACCATTAGGCTATTCCCCATGACTTCATTCTGCATTCAGAAAATGGATAAAACCATGAAAATGGCAGTATTCTACTCCAGTTCAAGCTACATCTACAGCACATGATGGCAATGTATTCTGCACCGCCTTTTACCAACATGGTCACAACATACACACACACACACATTCCATCCACTCTGGCTTCATGGACCAAAACCCCAAAACACACCTTAACATCTGTGCTCAGCAGCCATGTGGCATGTTGGTGTTTGAGAGGCAAACTCTCAGAAATCCCTCTTTTTCAGCAACCTTAACTTGGTCTGCACCTCCTCCCTCAACAAACCTCCCTGCATTGGAACTCCCACAACAAACTGTCTCCACACCACTAGTTCTTCAAGCTCCTGCTATGGTTTCATGCAAGTTACTTGAAGACTTCCTTTCAAGCCTTCATGCTTCAAAAGTCATGAACTAGTTGAGATGCAGACTATGTCCTTGAAATATACTTAAAAGGTGACCAACAGTTGAAAAGAATATGATAGTAATTCTAAGAAAATGCAGAAATTTAGATATTTGTGCAGGAAATTTGATAAACCTTCCCGCAATTCCAAATAGATTGGCTACTGAAGTGAAATGGTTTCCAAACTTTATTTTACTGTACTACTTCCTACGTAATTTTAGCCCTAAACTCATAAGTGCACCTCAATACACAAAAGGCAAGATACAGGATTCAAAGGTGCAATTAAAGAGTACATCAGGGCAATCTGACTATTAGCAACATGTTTACACACTCTACCAGGCAGAACTTGGGAATTATTATGAGCAAGCTCTCGTGAGCCTCAATAATATAAAGCTGAAAAGTCAGCAGCTGCTGAGTGGGCAAACTCTTTTTACAGTTTACAGCCAAGTTTATCAATAATTTCTCTGCTACAATTAAGGACCCTAAAAGCAGGAATGCCAGAAGTAAAAAGGAATTTGCAACACACAGAAAAAAATACTATTTTCAAAACTTTTTTGAAGACAAACCAATGCCTGCTGAGCAACTACAATTTAAAAGAAAGTAAGTGCATTGATCACACTCCTTAAAAATTGGCAAGTGAGAGTTTTCCCTTCAGAATACAGAGGTTCTAGAAGTAAAATCACTTCAAAAAAATGTTAAGGGTTATACAGCATTATTGAATGCCTATGACAAAAACAAGTTTCTGGTTTCACTGGACCAAGCATAAGTGTGGTCTGGTCACTCCAGCTGGTCACTGTCAGAGGTACTTGTGCAGCCATCACCTTGACTTTGACATAATGCAAAAGCTTCCAGGTTTCAGAGCTGATGCAAAGTACATGCACTCCAGCTTTTCATCATTTTTATACTTACAGAGGGAGGAGAAGGGCAGTAGGACAGCTAATGAAAGGATTTAAGTCCAAACTTTATTAGTCATCTCCACCCTTCCATTCATTCCCTATCAGAAGCTAGCTCTGTGAGACACTTTGCTCGGAACACAGAGCACTATGAATTCACAAGGCATTCCAGAAGGGAGAATTTAGACAAGCCTGGAAAACCTCTTATTATGCATCTCTGAACATAAAGAACTCAAATTAGAAAGGATCCTGCTCCATGGCTCTGTTCTCCAAAATCTGACAATTATAATCTCAACCATATCAGAAAATTCAATCAATCAGACACATTCACACCAAATCTGATCAGGCAGAGCTGTGGCTTGTCTTAAAACTGAACAAGTGAAAGCACAGTCATAATTCTACCACTGACACTCCTGATGAATTTAAGAAGTTCTCCCAAACCTGACAACATGGTACAGTGATTGCAAACACTATCCATGACTGGTTACTGAGATAATATTTTCTGTTCTGTATGTAATTTTCTTAAGGTTGTTTCAGAATCTAAATTGCAAAAATGAATGAAATTTCTTTTCCTATTGTGTTGATACTCCTAGTTAAAAATCATTCTGCTATTCTAGATCTGGAAATAAATGTTTATGTACAAATACACAAATGTGAATATACACTTGCACAAACACATGTATTTATTCACACATGTATGCACTTCCAAATCAATGGAATAATTTCAAATGGACATATTCAACTTGGGAATCATGTACAAGACGTATTTCAAAGAAACACCTCCTTGCATCTAATACTATTTACAATCCTGGAATTAATCATATGTAGCTAAATACTCCTGGGTCTTCCATTTGTTTGTTTATTTGGTCTCATGCAACTGGAAGAGAAATTACATAGGCCTTTCTGTTCTGTCCTCTACCACCAAACAGAGTTTTCATTTAACATTCAAGAGATTAAAGAGGGCTTACTAAGGTATTTAGAAATACTTTAGTAAATTATACCAACTGTCAAGCAACTGAGTTCAAGAACTTTTTTGTGATATGACAATAACTAAAATATCCCAATTTGCACTCCTTTATTACTGCAACACAAAACTATCATAACGACAGTGTTTACTTAAAGCCCAGCATGTGCACACCCCTGTGATGGACAAGAAGGAGGTAATCTCCAAGACACATTTATGCTACATGGAACTATACTTCAATTTAGCAGACAAGAGTAAATTTCATTTTTTTAAAAGTTGATGCAATCTTTTGAGTGCTGTTTTTCTCAAAAATTAACAGAAAATAACACTTGAGTACTTTAGCACATGATATCTAAAATTAGGCTCAAGTACAGCTCAACTGCAGTGCTAAGATGTCATCTAGTCACTGCTGAGCACACACAATGGCACTAAAATATTCAAATATCCCTGCTGCCTTCCAGCAATTCAAGTTAGAAACAGATAAAAAAAAAAAAATCTAATTCTTCTCTCCAATGCTAAAGTGAAAAAGCAGGCATGTGTATGTCTGCACCCACAGACTTTCAGATGTATACAAACTAACCTCAATAAAAATTCAAATCACACAGAAATGCCCAAACTGTTCTGAAACAGCAAAACAGGACTCACAAAACTTTAGAAACAAATATGTCAATATGTGTATTTCATTGCTGTTTCCAAAATAGTTATTTGGATCATAGAAATAATTGGGGGAAATCACCAATGCCTTGTGGGTTGGTTTTTTTCCTTTGCTAACTAGCATCCAGTCAATATTTTGTTATTATCCAAGAACAGAATTCAGAGTGCAGCCACCTATTACACAGCTAGTTAGAGTCTGATCTCCTAATCAAAATACAAGAATTTCCCAAAACTCGAGAGAGATTAAATAAAGGCATTAGAGATTTGCTTCAATAAGGTAGAATTTTTCCTTCTCCGCATAAACATCCAGACCCCCAATTTCTGGAAGTGCAGAGAGGACAGTGGGCAGCAGAGAAGCTGAAGCCTTGGGACACAAAGAAGATATTAACCATGAGAAACAAGCCCCAGAACACCTCCCCAAAACCAAACAAAAGATGGCATCTACAGAAGGAGAATGACAATCCACAGCCCCACAGGTGCCTCCCCTCTTTGCCATCGTCCTTGCCCGCGTGTTTTTAGGGTGTCAAAACAGAGTACCTTTGCCTTTTCCGGCAGTGCTGCTGCCAACAGAGGAGGATGACTGGGAATCCTTCTTCAGTCTCTTGCTCTGAGGTCTGACGCTGGACCTGAGAAAATGATGCTGGTCCTGGCTCTGGGAGGGCTGGAGAGAGGCCGGGGCCGGTGACAAGTTGGGGTTCGGTGGGGGGCTGCTGCTAGTGTTGCTGTTAATGATCTTCTCTTCTTTCTTTGTGCTGCTGCTGCCTGGAGCTGCCTCTCCTCCTCCTCCTGCCCCTTCTTCTTCCAGGGACTCCTCATCTCCTCCTGCTCTCTTGCCCAGCTTTTTCACCCCTTCCTCCCCGCTGCTCTCTCCCAGTTTCACTGTCATCCTGCGGGGGAGGAGAGGGAGAAAAGAGAGGGGCACACAGTCAGGCCGAGCAGCCCCCCGGGGAGGCAGAGAAACCCCTGGGCTGAGAGGGGAGAAGTTTAGCTGCAGAAATTCCTCTCAACATGGCCGCCGTTGTTTGTTACTAAATCCCCTTTCGTTTGCTGTCCCGACCCAACAACCTGTGCCGAGGGCGGGAGGGGGAAAGCCCCGCCACCCCCC
>VZTH01008893.1:0-55105 GCA_013397815.1 Aleadryas rufinucha | reverse complement strand
TGGATTTGCTCCAACAGGTCCACTTTTTAAATCCCTGGTGTTTAATTAATAGGATACAGTATGTGCCAACTGGATAGGAAACATATGTTAGAAAGATGACTATAGGGTTTGCAATTTCACTCGAATTTCAAAGCTGCATGAGATAAATCAATCTGCTCACACCTGCAGCAGAGCTGTGCAAAATGACTGATTTCCACTGATTTCCACTCAGAGTGAGTTTCTCTAAACCTGATCTTCCAGTTTGTGGCTATGGTGGAACAGCACACACACTTTGGAAGAGGCAGCATCTTAATGGCTGATAATTTCTGAGATTACTGAAACCTGATGCAAATTCAGTGTTACTTTTCATTATTTTTATGCATAAATAATTATTTTCTGCCTCATTTAGTAGTACCAGCTTTACAGTGAAAGCTGATACTGAAACCACATCAAATACAAGCACCAGGATTTTATTTTGAGAAGTTATTACTTAAGCAACCACAATCATGTCATTTGTTCAAAGCTGGGGAAAACCTGGGATGATTTTTGCTTTAGGTTTGTACGTTGGGAGATACTTATGTTTGTTGTAATGCCCTTCTGATAAAAAATTCTCTGCAACAGTTGGAGCTTTCCAAGCTGATAAGACAACACAGGGATGTGGCTTTTTATGACCTCCCCCTCCCAAAATTCAGGCCTCTTAAGATGCTTCCCATTGTTTACTTGTGAAAAAAAATTTATAAAAATGCTCCCAAACATTAATCACTAAAACAAAATCTGTCTGCATTTGGTTAACAGCACAGATAAATTCAGTACAGGTGAAGGTCACGTTTGATCTTTCTCCATTTTGCCTCCTGGTTCTCACCCCATGTCAGAGCTCTTGATTACAATCTGCCACAAAAGCGTCTTTGGCAAGTGATGCATTTCCTCTGCTTGTGGTCAAACACAACACCTACAGGCAAAATGATCTTTTATGGTTCAGGACTGCAGTGGCAACAGCAGGAAGAGGTGACTGGTAGGTATTTCAGCTTTTATGGTCTGGGTTGCAGAGCCATCAGGGCCTGAACCGCAGTGAGCAGTGGCTGAGCCCCACCCCGGCACAGCTGAAATGGAAATAATTAATGCCGATGGTACCTTTCATTGAGAGAGAGTCCTTAATACCTCCTGCCAACAGCAGCTGAGTGTCTGAGCCAAAGCAAGGAGGGAAGGCTCTGACAGAAGATATTATGGTAATGCACTCTAATGGGACTTGCTGATTTGAATAAAGTAGCATGTTAAACACTCCACAGTCTCTTTGCTGTGTGCCATGCCCCTATTTACAACTCCATATTTAAGATATTTGCACTCAATACAATTTGAGACAAGGCAACACGCCCGCATTACAGTATTTTCCCATTTATTTTATTCTTAAAAATTTAAAAGGGGTACATAGAAACTTTGTCCCTTGGTGGAAACCTGACAGCTCAGAACAAGCATTGCAGCAGCATCCCCATCGTTTACCTCTTGGATGCGTCTTTTGCAGTGAAATGCTTGTCCCAAGCCCAAGGTCAGCACTAAGTCACCTGTCACTTGCAGACAGCACTGCTGATCTCAGGAAAGAGCTCACACTTGGTTTGTAGTTGTTAGAGCAATGTATGTGCTTTATAACCCATTCACAATGGAAAAAAAAAAGAGCAAATACTAATAACTGTGCATACTGATCGCTGCAGAGCACCTTAACCTGTGTTATACTCAGGCCCTGGTGAGCACTCGTGTTCCAGCTGAGTCAGAACAGCAGCCTGAGCTGGATGGGATGAAAACGTGCACGTTAAATGATTACACTCTGCTGCTCCCCTGACCTCTGCAGAGCTTTGCTCTTCAAACACTGTTGGCAACCCAGCCTCTCCTTTCACACCCAGATTAGGGCATCCATTCTTCCTTCTGCTGCTGCACAACCCCAGTCCCCAAATACCTCCCTCCACCACCTTCACCTTCTTACATCGTGCTTGATTTCATCACCTGTGGGCCAGATGCTGCAGATATCTGTCCTGTGGGAAGCTGATGGAGCTACTCCTGCTCAGCCCCTGCACTGCTGGTCTTGGACCAGAGGAGAATTAGGGCCTGATCCTCTTCCCATCCCCTCCATCCACTGAGATTGCAGCCTGCCTTTATAAAAAGTCATGGTTTATTTAAGTCATGGTCATTTGTAGTTTTAATTAAATCTTGTGTTTAGCTTGAAATGGAAAACCTTTGTTTTCTTCGAAGTTCACTGGTGCGATTTTCCTTAAAATTAAGGAAACTTAAAATGAAAAATTCTCATAGAAATCAAAATGTTTAATATTATTAATGGCAAAATGGCTTTTATGAACAGCTTAGTTGTGTCAATATGATTCACAGCTTTCTGAAATGTTTGAACAGTGATTATTTGTTTATTTATTATATATTCATCTTGGCCAAGACATTTTGGAGCTAAATCTTTCTCCCTCTTTTACCAGGGGACCCTGCTGAGCTCTGGTGCTCAGAGCTGTGTGTCACACAATGATAGAATGGTTTGGGTTGGGAAGGACCTTAAAGATCCTCTAATTCCAACCCCTGCCATGGGCAGGGACACCTTCCACAGTGTCTGCCCCATTCCTGGGAGTGTTCAAGGCCAGGCTGGATGGGACTTGAAGCAACCTGGGATAGTGGAAAGTGTCCCTGCCCATAGCACAGGGGTTGGAACAAAATGGTCTTTAAAATCCCTTCCAACTCAGACCCTTTGGGTCTGTGACTCTAATTTAATGGCTGAGGGTTGTCTCTGGTGACTGCAAATGGGTAACCCCTGTCTAGAGAAGATCAGTGTTGATGAACATGTTGCTGAGACCTGCTGATGGTGGCAAACCAAGAGGAGCTCTGTGTGCAGTATTTCTGCCCCCTGTGAGAGGCGCAGGTGATTACAAGCCGACACCATCCAGCACAGGATGCTGTGTCGTGGGATGTGAAGTTGAAAAAGGAGTACCACCCCCAAAACTCGTGGTGTGGCAGTGCCCAGCTGCTCACAGCCTTCTGCTGCTCCAGGAGCAATGGGAATGGTGGGACAGGAAGGCAGGGAGGGTCTGGCGTGGGGGCGGGGGCAGCTGTGACACCGCGCTGCAATGTCACAGGCTGCTGCTGCTGCTGCTCGTGGGGCCCCGGAGAATTCATGAGAATTGACAGTGAGGTCAGGGAGATAATCTGAAGGAGCTAAAGCAGCTGGAAACCTGGAGAGAAAAATGACAAGTTCTTTTGCACTTTTTGAAGCTGAACCTTATTTACTTCTGGGGACATATCATCTGAAGGACTGATACATACCAGTGGTTAAGGTAGAAATTCCAGGGAAGTAAGAGAGCATCCCTTTAGAAACCTGTGGGTAATGAGCAGCAGAGGAAAAAGAGGCAAGGATAATTTTGGATCTGAGATCAATGCCACTGGAATTTTTCTTTTGATTTAAGGAGATTTGCAGAAGATATCTCGTAGTTAAAAACCCCCAACAATACACCCAAATGCATTCAAGCATGACTAGATCTGAAGTGTAATTCTCTCAGTGACACAACCATCACCCTGGGTTGTTTTAGCATATATGGGGCAGGAAGGAGACAGCAGTCAGGCAGCAGCTCCCCTGATGAGGCAAATCTTTCATCTTGCATAAACCTAAGGTAATTCCTTTCTTGCCACTGAATTCCAGGTTCATAGCCCTCTGTGGGCAGGTGTTTTAGGGCACAGGTTAGTTCAACACAGAGATGACTTGCTGAGTGTCCCAAGTTTAAGTGCATCACATTTCAGGTTCTGTAAACGCAGGAATACAAACTGGCTGACAAAGTTTTGTGAATTGGACCATGAGTCATGATTAATTTATCAAGCTGTTCTAAATGCATCAACTAAAATAACAGAAATATAAACAAAAGTTATGTAATTCCTCCTTGCCTGTTCTTGGGCCTTGCTTGTGATGGTGGAAATATAAACTGAACTAGAGCGTATAAAAAGATTTCCAAGAAAAAGCCTTTGTTTAATGTTTCCTATGCATCAGATATTCCACTTGCCTCCCAGATGCATCTATTCCAACTCATGCTTTTGCTGTCCACAGAAAATTCCTCCATCTATTTATACTTTCAAATCTATGATCTTATACATTAATAAATAGTAATGAAGTCCTGAAGTAAATACCAATGTGACGGTTTCACTGGAGCTCTTGCTGACATTTATAAATATCTGCAGCTTTCATGGTTCAGGACACTGGCAGAGCTCACAGATTCTGTTAAACTTTATCATATAATTGTACATATGGTCCCTCTTTTGAAAGTATAATGCACAGGGTTGATGGAATATTTCTGTTAGGCAGCACTGCATGTGTTTGCCTGCTTTATGAAAAGCCATGTTTCTGTGCAGGTGTATTTTAGCTAAACCCACCATTTTTCATCTCAGCTGACACCAAACAGCACACACAGTCTGGACTTCCCCAAGCTATGGAAATATCGCTATCTTGTGCTTACTCACTGCTCTGAGTGAGTCATCCATTTCTGTGTCTGTGCATTTACACTCCAGGAGATAATCCAACGAGACTAAAAGCCATTGCACTCCTTGTGTGTGCCTTTGTCTGTCAAAGGGATTACAGGACTTGGGTCCCCATGGTGGAAAGTTTAGCTCAGTGACCCAAGAAATACTTCCCAATTGAAGGCTATCATTGCTCTGCTCCAAAAGGTAAGACAGAGGAATTTCACTGGATGGCCCAGAGCTGAACCTTGCATGGGACAGTCCTGGGCCAGGGATTCGGTTGCTGGGATAAGGCCAAGTTGAAGAGCTGTAAAGCATCCGTAGCAATGGGTTTGAGTCCAGCTTCTCCAGGAGATGTTTGAGTGACCAAGAGCAAAGGACTTGAGATGGAAATTCATTTCAGCCTTAGATTCAGGGGTGGCACAGGGATTTCTGAGCCACTTTCTTGCTGGAAACATTCAGTACTGCCTAACTGTGCAAAAAAAATAAATTTCTCAATAGACAGAATCCTACATGCTCAGTATTTCCCAATTATACCATGAGATGGGGAAGTGGGAGGGAATTCTCCACCCCAGAGAACCCTGTCAAAGTAAGACTTTGCTCCTCTTACAACAGGGAAGATCCTCACCACCTTTAGTCTCCCAAAGGTCTTGTCATCTGAGCAGGAATCAAATAGTTGTCATCCCTGATCTCTGTTAGAACTGGCAGGAAATGGATAACTTCCACGTAAAATGATGGCTAAAGTTCCCTTTTTACATGGTTAAACTTTCACAGTGCAAGGCAGTTCCATGCTCAGTTGTCCCCCATCTGACTTTTGATGGAGCAGCCATCGAAACAGTCTCATTTGGGACAGCCTGAACGAGGGGAACTGTTCAGACAAAACCCTCTCAGTTTGTGTGCAGATGACAGAGATACAGCTGCCTCCAGTAACTCTGCACTGGGATGGTGAAAGGAACTTCCATCACCTGCTGGATGGACTCTGCCAGCACTTCTGAAGCCCCAGCACTGCTCACATTTAAAGTCAGTGAAAAGTATTACATGCTATCTCTTTGGGAAACATCTTAGATATGAACCTCTGGGAACAGCTGCTTTAATCCTCTGTCTGGTCACAAGGGACATGAGACCTGTGATTGCCACTGCTGCTGCTGAGGATGAGACTGGAAGAGAGCAGCCAAGGCAAATGGAGTGGGCTGCTGTTGAGGTAGACACTGGATCCCAGGAGAGGTGGGAATTCTGCTTGCAGGCTGCAGGATGGCAGCCCTGAGCACACAGCACAAACCCAGCTTTTTCAGACAATGCACAAAGCACCTTTAGACTCTCTTTTCTCCAGATTTCTGGAGATGTATTTATACTGGCCTAAAATAAATGTAACACAGAGGAAGGGAGAAGGGCTTGCTGCATATGCCACAATACAGATCAAGTCAAGCGAAAAAGCCAGTGTTGGTGGCACATGAAAAATTAGCTCCCTGGAGCAAAGTAGGCAATGACTTATTTGTGCTGGCTGGAAAAACTGCTTGTTCTACACACTTGTTTTCCTCTTACCTACAGCTCTCCCCAGGTAAGGGTAACCTGGTAATTTTGCATATCAGATCTTTTTGCTGGTAATGTTTGTAGGTGCTGGGTGTGTGAGTTAACCAGTGATTCACTGCCAAGGGATCCAAGACATGTAACCCACCCCCAATTATCATTCTGCTAAAGGGAGGAAAGGCAGTGATGAAACAATTGTGTGCCTAAAGAAAGGTTGTAAAGTTGTGTTCTGATCCATATCTCATAGAGTCACAGAATCAGAGTATCCTGAATGGGAAGGGACCCATGAGGATCATCAAAGTCCAACTCCTGGCCTTGCCCCTACTGTACCTCCTCTGTGGCTGAAGACTTTGTCCAACTTGCAGACACGTGTGTGACCCCACCAAGGGCTTCATGTCACCACCTGAGGCCCAGGGGCTGTGCAGGGCAGGCACAACCCCTGCTGTGACAACCAACTTGTTGGTTTAAAACCTGCAGAACAGAATTGTAGGGTAACCTGGGGCAGGAGGGAAAGGCAAGGGCAGCTGGATGTGCCACCTCTGTATCCTACTAAGGGAAAGGTAACCAGGGACAGGAGGAGAAGAAGAGGCCTCAACTTGCACCAGGGGAGGTTTGAAATACATTAGGAACAATTTCATGACTGAAAAGGAAGTCAGGCAATGGAACTGTCTGCCCAGGGCAGTGATGGAATCACCATCCCTGGAAGAGCTCAAGAAACCTATGGATGTGGCACCTGGGGACATGGTTTTGTGGTGAGCATGGTGGTGCTGCGTTATTGGCAGATGGTTGGACTGAATAATTTTACAGATCTTTTCCTACCTTAATCACTCTATGATTCTATAAATGTTGCTAAAAATGACCACTGGAAAAATGAAGTTTAAACATCCTTAGGTGAACTCACAAAATTAGTGCCCTGGTTGCCTTATTGGATGGATCATGCAATTTCTCAAGCTGTTCTCTTGCTAACATGGATAATTACTCCCAGCTCAGATAAGCCCAAAGGTACCAAAATAACATCCCTCCCACATTTTTTTTTTTTTATTTTGATTCTCCAAAGACGAGGTCTTTTAAAGGTCATATCTTGACAGAATTCCCCTTCTTACCCCCCTGTTGTGCTAAAATAGATCAGTATTATTGACCTTGACAACAATGCCTGAAAGGTTTAGCGACAATCTATTCTGTATCAACGAGCACATAAAGCTGCTGTTTATGGGCTGGGGCGTTCTCCGTGCGGGGAGATCGGCTGCTCCTGACAAGGCACGGAGTAAAAAGATTTAATGTATCCATCTGAATGTGAATTGGATCGTGTCCTCCTGACATGAGATCCCCAGCCCCAGGGAGAGCCCTGCTCGGCGCTGTGGTGCCGCATTAGTCGCTTGTAATGGCCACGCGAAGAAACAGAGCATGACAAGAGCTAAATAACATCGGGAGCGGGGAAATGGCCAGGTTTCTCCCAGTCCCTCTGCTCTCCCAGACTTTTTAAAACATGGAAAGCAACGAAATGCTTCTAAAGGGGGCTTATTTTGCCTTTGAAACCACTCTTTTTTTGAAATAAGCTCTGCGGAGGTGGACGTGTCACGATGAATAAAAGCAGCCACGGGTGGCTCGTGTTTAGCTGCTCTGCCACGTTTAACTCCAGTCCCCAGCCTGTGTATGCTCTTACACCTGCTCTGGGGCAAGAGGTCCCTCTTAATTGAATTCCTCTTTTCCTCTTTTTTTCCCCTGATGCCTACTCCAAAATGATCAACAAAAATAAGAGTTGAAACTCCGGCCTCAACAAGGGCAAATCGAATGTGTCCATGGTGTCAGTGGGGGCAGGATTTCACTTGTTCAGTCAGAAACAGGTTTTGCCAGAATCCTGACTCTTTCCCCTCGAGTTATGGTGATTACTGGAGGAGAGGGGAAGGGGGAAGGGAGAGGGAAGAACTGTAACAGATAAAGAGATGAATAAAAAAAAAATTCACATACAGTGGTAAAATGGACACTGATTGTTGTTATTCTGGTGGTTTATAATAAAATTTGGAAAGTGAGGCACATGAAGAAAAGAAGACAGGATAAAAAGGGTTTTGTTTCAGAGTTTACCTTTCTCTGGTTTAAGGGGTTATAAATAATCCCTCCCAAAGGGCTGAGTTACCTCCCATCATGAGTCTTATCTCCACAACGCCTGTTCTATCATGTTCATTTCAGGGTCAAAAAATTCACCTTGAAAAGCAGCAGCACACAGCAGATTTCCCTGAGATCCAGGCAGGGAGACTTGTTTACCAGCCCTTCCACTATTCCAGCACTGGGAAGACAACCGAGGCTTTGTGTGTTTGGCCTCAGGGTGTCTTTCCCTGGATCATTGTGTCTGGAAGTGGCATGGAAGTGAGCTAACAACTCTTCATGGTCTCTTCTGGAGATGCAGGATTGTTGTCCAAGGATCAATTATTGAATTGGTATGACTGAAAACAACATTTGGGGAGAAGAGGGGTAACTCACTGCAGCACATGTCCCAGGACTGGAGAACAGTGAGGACAGGGATGTCATCATCCAGGGAGGCCACAGAGGTGATCCAGGGGCTGGAGACCCTCTGCTATGGAGACAGGCTGAGAGAGTTGGGGCTGTTCAGCCTGGAGAAGAGAAGGGTCTAGGAGGACCTTAAAGCCCCTTCCAGTGGCTAAAGGGGCTCCAGGAGAGCTGGAAAGGGATTATTTACCAAGGCATGGAGGGACAGGACAAGGGGGAATGGCTTCAAACTCACAGAGGGCAGGGTTAGATGGGATGTTAGGAAAAAATTCTTCCCTTTGAGGGTGATAAGGCCCTGGCATAGGTTGCCCAAAGAAGCTGTGGATGATTCCATCTTGTTCCAACTCCCCTGTCATGGACAGGGACACCTTCCACTAGACCCGACCCCATCCAACCTGCCCTTGAACACTCCCAGCAATGGGGCAGCCACAGCTCCTCTGGGCAACCTGTGCCAGGGCCTCTTTAAGGTCCCTTCCAACCCAAACCATTCCCTGATTCCAAGATTCTTCCTACGGGTGTGGGGAGGAGAGACGGAACTGGGACGAACATTTGTCTGCGCACACATGCCCAAGCCCCCGTGTTTATGCAGAGACCCTTGGAAATCCCACCCTCCTGTCCTTCTCAAAAAGAACAGCACAGTTTTACTCTCTCAGTAAAAGATGTTTCTCTATTTCATATTTCACCCACATGAGCTCGTTTGATTCCTGCAGCGGCAGAAGGCACAAAGAATTGCCAAAAGAGAGCTTTGACCACAGTAAGTTCAGCAGCATTGCACATCTCTGGTAAGCAGAATCACCACCATCACTTGCAGCATTATTTTGGTGCCACAGAGTTGCTGCAGGTCCAAGAAATCCAGCTTAGGTGGCTGGTAAAGCAAATTCCTGCCTCAGTCATTTAAAAGACAATTTGCAGATCAAAGGGGTCTTGGAAAAAACTGGGGCACAAGTTATTTGAAATACAGTCTCGGTTGGAATAAGCCACTGTGGGGTTCCTTTCCTGAGGCAGCCCCTACCTCCAGCTGTTGTCCTGGGAACGCAAACAAAAGGGGGAGGTAGCAGAGGATGAACAAAACCCCCCAAAAGTCAAGGAAAGAACGAGGAAGGAAAGAGAAAAGATTAATTATTCCATCACCAGCAGACTCCTGAGCAGTGCATTTGTTCTTCCCGCAGGAAAATTCCTTCCTTCGCCATCCACAACAATCACCTGGCCTCTTGCTTGCTTTCAGCCCTTTCCCCCATTTCAAGCCCGTAATTTCTGACACCAGGTGCATGGCTCCGGCCCATCCCCGGTGCGGTCCCCGTCACAAGTGAAGGATTGCAATTTGCCAGCCTCCCCTGAGGTGCTTTGTCCCAGCCTCCTGCCCCGGGTGTAGCGTTCCACTGACGAGCGGCGCGGCACAAAGGGGAGGGAGATGGAATTTACCGGGGAACAAAGGGCATCAGCGCTCCCCGCCTCCAGCCCCAGGTGACCCGGAGCTGCCCGCAGGCTCTCTGGCGAGTGACAGCAGGCTCGGGGCGAGTGAAACCCCGAGCACGGCAGCAGGGCTGGCAGGCAGCTACACCTGCAGCAGCCACAGCTGCCCGCAGCCACACCGACCACAGCCCTCCGTGCCACTGCTGTGGGCAAACGCTGCCAGCCCTGTTTAAAGCTTTAATTACTGAAATATTTCAGCTGGTAGGATACTCAGTGCTGATGGAGGGTGTTCCACTCAGGCAACGTTCACCCCCTCGCTCCCCAGCCCTTGACAGAATGGTGTCCCATCACTGGACATCTCATACTGTGTGGTGTGGCCCTTCGGGCACGGAGTGGCCCCAGGCTTTGCTGATGGCTGCATTTGGGATCAGGTGCAGGAACAGAAATGCTGTGAAAACACAGGCTCGTGGCACCCGTGATGCTGCCTCTTTGTTTCGCTGAAGCTCCCGGAATTTGCCTGTTGCACCCACACGGGGCAGGGCCCATCCCTTTGTCTGTGGCACGAACTCTCCTCAGCCACGGCAGATCCACGACTGGTGCCTCTGGGCTCTGCTGTAAAGCAAGTTAACAGTGACAATGATAATGACAGGAAAGTGAGAACTGAGATGATTTAGGTTTGCAGATGCATCCTTTTGATTTGGCTTGATGCAGCAAGTCCAGGCATGGATGAATTGGGGATGAAGGGATGTAGTGCTCCCCTCTTAGCCCTGGCTTTCTAGCACACGTAGAATCGTAAGTGGTTTATGTTGAAAAGAACCTTAAAAATCATCTCCAACCCCTGCCATGGGCAGCGACACCTTCCACTAGACCAGGTTGCCCAGGGCCCTATCCAACATGGCCATTCCACTGCATGTGAGGTTTCTTGCAAGATTCTTAACATCTCTTTGCACCTACCTGAATCAAAGGTGTGTCCTGTCTTTCCCTCCCAGAAAAATCCCAACAAAAATCCCCATGGCCTTAAGCTGAAAGAGAGTAGGGTTAGGTGGGATATTAGGAAGAAGTTGTTGGCTGTGAGGGTGCTGAGGCCCTGGCCCATGCTGCCCAGAGAAGCTGTGGCTGCCCCACCTCTGGAATTGTCCAAGGCCAGATTGGGTGGGGCTTGGAGGAACCTGGGACAGTGGAAGGTGTCCCTGCCCATGGCAGGGGGTTGGAACAAGGAGGTCTTTAAGGTCCCTTCCAACCCAAACCATTTGATAATTCCATGGTTCTGTGATCCAGGGGAGGGCAGCAGTACTGAAGTCACTTTCTCTGAACATCCCTAGAGCAGCAGCTCACAGCAGATGAGGAGGGCAGCACGGCAGCAGCTCTGCTCAACTCAGCACAACCTCCTCCTAAAGCCCCTGCTGCTGCTGAGTTACCCCTGCCAGAGCTCTGCTCTCCCTCACCCAGGAGCATACTTGCTGCTTGCTCTGGAAAACTCAGCTCAGGCACTTTCCTGCTCTTCCTGCAGATGCTTCTGACTCATGCTGATCTCCCAAAGATTAAGGAATCCAGCTTTTGAAGTGCTCTGAAACATGTGCTATAAAAGAAAGTAAATTAATTGAAGCAACATTGGTCCGAGCCCTATCAAGGCAGAAATCAGACAGAGGCAGGAGGAATGTCCTTTTTTCCAAGGCTCCCTCTGACCCATGGGCTGCAGGAGGAAGTGGGCAGATATTTTTAACGGAGACATTACATCACCATTTTTTTACATTATCCATCTGTATGAACTGTAAGACAAAGTGGAGCCAAGTGTAATTATTCCTGAAGAAATTAAGGCATGAGCACATGCACAGCATCAAGGTGGAGATTCCAATATTGGAATCTTCCCAATCTGGCTTCCCTCTGGGCCAAATGAAGATCTGTCCCTCCTTCCTACCACCTTCACCTCCTCCCTAAACACCTGCGGCTACCTGTAAAGCTCCCAGGACACCTGGCCATGACCAGTGCACCCACTGACACTGGTGTGACTTAAAACCAGGAGCACTGGGAAAGAAATCTCTTGAGGGACACTTCTTCCCTTGGGAATTTGAAACAACAGTCTCAGCCTTGCCATTTGATGCTGTAGATATTTCTTCCACGGGCAGGTTATTCTAAATTGGAAAGGAACAGCATAAAAAAGTTATAAAACCCACCCATCTCCAAACTGGGCTTGATCCCAAGCACTGCAGGAAATGGGCTCACCAGTGGAATGAGGATCCTATTCCATATGAAGCCTTCACCAGGTTTTTGCCTGTTTCTCCATGGTTTGCCCAGGTCACCCCACAATTACCTTAGAGGTTTTCCTCAGCTGCTGAAAAGAGGAGCACAGAAATGGGTAAGAGGCTGCACTGCAGCATTCTTGGAGTTTTCAGGTTCACCCAGATCCCAGACATGACAACAGCCTGTCTGCTTGTCCCACCCCACTGCCTCGCTCTGCCTGGCTCTCCCAGAAGAGGGTTTTTACAGCCCAGGAGCAGAATTGGAGACATTGTTCCCATGGAAAGGCTTTGACATCTCTACGTGAAGGAATTTGCTCAGTAAGAAGCACTGCAGATCACAGGTGTGGGTTTACCATATTGCAACACCCTGATTTTTGGAGCACACTGAAAATGCAAGGGTTTTTTTTTTATCAGAGACTACAGATTTTGCCAGTATATAAATAGGAGACCACCAGCTTTGGACTGTCTATTAATTTTCTATTTATTACATTTGATTTTCTATTAACTTTTTATTAATTCTATTTGTTTTACTATAATCTTTCTATTAGTTTTTCTATTTTGATTTTCTGTTTCATTTCCTCTGCTATTTTTTCATCATTCTGCCTTATAATCAGCTGAGATGAACAGACAGTTCTGGCCTCTTCCCATTGATTACACAGGACTGTTTCGGTTTTCATTAACTTGTTTCTCTCTTCTTGTTCTGGAAACCACTCCCTGTCTGCAAAGAGAAAGAGAAGGCAAATACAGCATTTTGACCCTCAGATTTCTGTCCAGTTTTCTGCTGGACCTTGTCTTCACACCGGCCGCTTTTTCTACTGCTCATCTCTGCAGCAGCCAGACTTTGTGGCAACATCCCAGATCCAGCATTCTCCACTAACCAGGAGAATGAGGCCATCCTATTCTAGGACGTCTCCCTGAGAACAGGCAGACAATTATTTGAAGCACAGGAGGGAAAGGGGTGAGGAAACTTCAGCAGTGAGAGCCTGTTCCACAAGCATTTACAAGTCTCGTTCATAAACAGGAGATTACTGCAGGGAAGTTCAACCTTCGCAGCTGGCTGGAAAAATCCCTCAAATACAGTTTCCTTTGACTCTCCCTTCTGCAACAGTTGGGACTCAGTCTGAAATTCAAATTAACTTTCATACCCGGCCTACAATTCCATTTTGTGCCCCAAAGCAAAATTTCCTGCATAATTGTGTGTATTTAGGTCACTTCTCCATTGTTCTCTTCTGCAGAGAAAATCGCTGATTTGCCAGTGAAGAAAATTCCTAATACAGTTTTCAAAAGCACTTTTGCAATTAGAGATTGTGCTCCTAAATGAGACTGGAACATAGGCATGGATTTGCTTGGGTAATGTCTTGAGACTTTTTATGTCTGTTTTTGACAGCAGTGACTCCATTTAAACACAGACTGCATTTGACATTTATACAGGGCTGAGCTTGTTTGCCAAACTTTATTAAAAGAAGTATTTATCCTACTTTCATACTTTAATCAAATATTAGCCATAAGTATGCAATATGTGCAAATATTAATCTAACTAATTAACATTTAATCTAGAGAAATAACATCATCTTTTGCTGTTCTAAGGTTCCTTTCATTGCAAATGTTTCCCTACACTTAACATTGAGTGAAGTTCTTTTGTTTCCAAATTTCTGCTGTGAGAAGTACTGGGTTGGTAGCTCCTGTTTATGTCTGACTGTACAGCACCAGCCACATGTATGGGCAGATCCATATAAATATTTTAACTCATCCAGGTATCAAATTAAAATATTCTGAGCTGACTGCAATGAAGAAGAAAGCACTCCTGGAGGCTCAGTTAATTGGCTGAGACCAAGGATTTATGCAAAGCAAAGCTGTATCTCTGTATCCTGCAATGAACTAAGGAGCATGACTCAAATTTTTTTTTTTTTTACATCTTAGAAACCCACGGCTTGTGGCTTCATAAATATTTTCTGTGAATGTGCTCCAGAACAGGTCCAAACATCAAGCAAAAGGCCCCACCAGGGCTGTGCTTCAGGGCAGTGACACCAAAGGCTGGGCGGTGGAAAGCCAAAAGCTGATGCTGCATGTACATTTCTAGGCATTAATTAAAAAATCAAATCAAATCACTGCCACCCCACCCCCTCCAGACGCGTGCTAGGGACAACAAAGCACGGCAGATCTACCTCAGGATGCTGGGAGAGAGGGGAAAAAGAATCAGGTCAAAGCACACAATATACAAATCCTTGGGATGCCGTAGGGCACAGTATGCAACGACCTCAGACTGTTTTGAAAATCGATTACAGAAGGCCTTCAGCTGAATGGAGTCAATGACCCTCTCCCTGCACGGCAACAGAAAACAGCCACATCTTCTCTGAGCTCACAGGGATGAGGGTTCCCAGCCCAGGATCCTCATGGTGGCAAGGAAAAGGGGACAAGGATGGGAACAGCCCCTCGCAGCTACTCCTCCTCAGACCAGGAGAGGAAAACATGGGCTTTCTTTTCATAAAGATTTGATTTCCATGAGATCAAAACAGACGAACCCCAGTTTTCCTCCTCCCCTTTGGAAAAACATCACCAGCTGTGCTGGGGGTCAGGATGTAATAGACAAAGAACGTGTGTAATTCAGGAACTACAACTGCCTAATGAAATATATGTCAAAAGAGACAGCTGGCCTGAAGGCTTGGGCTGCCCTCTGTCTTTGTCTTAAGGTTTTCTCTGGCTAGAAGTACAGGAGAATGGGGACTGGTGAAATGGGGTGTTTTAGCTGGTATGTCCAATTGTCAGTGTCTCCTTTTTTGCACTTACAGGATTTGTAATTCCTGCCCAGCTGCAGCTGCTCTGCTCAGACAGTGAAAGCTGTGACCAACACACAAAGTGATGAGGTTTGGTGCCAGGGAGCAGAGCATTCAGACACAGGAGAGAACAGAATGGTGATTTGGGTAGCAAAGAAGTGGCAACTCTAAGACTTTTGATGCTCCCATCAGACATTAATAGAAAAATGAGTTTGATTGTGTTACTGGTGGGAAGAGACTCTGCTTCTGATAATTGTTTCCATCATCCTTGTTAGAGCAGGAGAACTGGTAAAGTTTTTGGTCTGTGTCATGCGTTGAGTCTGCTCTCTCCATCAGTGCTGCACCTCGAATCCTGGGGTCAGCTTTGGGCCCCTCATGACAAGAAGGACATTGAAGGGCTGGAGCTTGTCCAGGGAAGGGCAGCAGAGCTGGGAAAGGGTCAGGAACACAGGTCTGATGAGGAGCAGCTGAGGGAGGTGGGGGGGCTCAGCCTGGAGAAAAGGAGGCTCAGGGGGGACCTTCTCACTCTGTACAATTCCNCAAGAAGGACATTGAAGGGCTGGAGCTTGTCCAGGGAAGGGCAGCAGAGCTGGGAAAGGGTCAGGAACACAGGTCTGATGAGGAGCAGCTGAGGGAGGTGGGGGGGCTCAGCCTGGAGAAAAGGAGGCTCAGGGGGGACCTTCTCACTCTGTACAATTCCCTGACAGGAGGGTGCAGCCAGGTGGGGGTCAGGCTCTGCCCCCAGGGAACAAGGGACAGGACAAGAGGAAATAGTCCAAAGTTGTGCCAGGTGAGATTTAGATACGGTTTTAGGGGAAAATTTCATTGAAGGGTTGTCAAGCCCTGGAACAGGCTACCCAGGGAATGGGTGGAGTCACCAACATCGGGGGTGTTTAAAAGACGTGTGAATGTGGCACTTGGGGCCATGGGTTAGTGGTGGCCTTGGCAGTGCTGGGTTAACAGCTGGACTGGATGATCTTAGAGATCTTTTCCAATGTAAATGATTCTATGATCCAACGAATTGGGAATCAGGTTGGAGACCATTACTTCCACAGAACTCATAAACTGGAGCACAGGGATTACATCACTTAAAAACACACTCTTCAAACACTGAGAACATGATACAGCAGCACCAGTTCACCAGACTAAGCACATTTTCCAGGAAATGGTACAAAAAACTTTTGAAGTCAAGCAGTACTGAAATTAAAAAAAAATCAAAAAGGGTCAGAAGCAGCTCCATTATTTTTTTTGTGTCAGCTAACACAGACTGCGCAACTGTCTTCTGTAGTTTCTCTTTCTTCTCTCAGAAAAACCCCCACAGCAGCAGCAGCAGAGGAAATGAACTGCGAGTTCCGTGCCACACAAACATCTGAAGGGCTTTACTCCTGAGCATGCAAGGAGCTGCCTGCCTTCAGCTGGGACGGGATGTTCAGCACATGGTGCCGGGCTCTGCCAGTGCAGGATCACCCAGTGGAAATGGACACGGCATCTACACACGGCCACATGGGCTGAGACAAGGTGCTCACACCAAGGCATGAGTTACTTGCCTGGAGGAAGAGTTTGGCTTTTTAGCACTGCCTCAAACCCTGGGAGAGGGTTCAGCCTGGAGAAAAATAGGTTCAGGGGGAACCTTATCCACAGCTACCCGAGGGAGGGTGCAGCCAGGTGGGGCCATGTAGAATGACACTATTCCTAGTATGAGAAAACCTAGAAAATGCAAAGAAGATGCAAGAGGGAACACAATTCCCAGCACTGAGGGGATTTTCAGACTTTTACAGAATAGTCTGGCAGCTTCAGGCCAAAAAGAGATGGACAAGGGAGAAAAATCAAAGGGATCAGGTGCACGGGAGACGTGGCAGAAGGAATGAGCTTCACTGCACGCAGAGCAAGAGGCACCCACAGGACAAGACCCAACTGATCCCTGGGTAAAGGGAATATAAAAATCAGGCTAAAGGCTACAGTCTATCTAGAAACCAGGTGATAAGGTGAGTACAGCTCCTTATCAAATGTTAATATGAAAGCTCTGTATTAGCTATCAGACAATAAAAGCTGGGCTGTGGCCTGGGGCAGGTTTATTCTGGCACTGAACTCATGCCCATGCTGAGGTTTTTGGGTGCAGGCAAACTGAGACCCTCAGCTTAACATCTGAAACAGGGCAAGGTTCAGCTCATCAGGCTGGCACCTATCAATGTTTCCTTACAGAACAATGAAGTTTTCATACTGAAATTCCTGTGAGCTTTAGGAGTGTAGAAGCATAAAGTTAATACATTTCTGCAATTAAATATTTACATTATTTTAATTCATGCTGCACATTTAATTGATATTATAATCACTAAAAGCCTTCTAAATCAGCCTTCTGCTTTGGTATTTTTTTTCTCCCTGAAACTGATTCTTGACAACTGACCAGTCTCCAGTTCTTTACTGGGAGTTAACAACAACCAGCTGGGGGGTGACTGCATTTGCTTTCCTATTCCAGTTGTATACAGTCTGCTAAGACAGCTGTAGGTGAGCATTAAAATCCCCCAAATAAAAAAAAAACTTTGTAACAACAGCAAATACAAAGATCCAAAACCACTCTGAAGTGCACACTTCCAGATACTTACAACATGAAGTAAAACATTCTCAGGATTAAGACTGATTTAAGTCGATGGTGTCACTTCATATTCTTCAGGTAGCAGACTCCTACTGCACCCCTGACAGGGGTGATCATCAGAAAAATAAATTACTCTTCTAAAAGAATACTTCAAAAGGCTTCTGGCATTCTGGAAAAGGTAATTTGGATAAGCAGGAAATGCAGGGGAAAAAAAAAAAGCACAGTTCAGAAGACTTGGAGGACAGGCTTGTCCAAATATCCTACTGCTCTTGGCCCAGAGACTCCACAGCTTATTTTAAACACAGACCAGAAAATGTTTTGTTTCCTTAAAAGCCTTTTAAAAAAATGTTTTATTGCATGCTTGTAGTATACCCTGAATTATTTTGTTACCTTCTTGTAGTGTGTGGGACAGGACTGAAATTTCAGAGGAAGCTGAGTGTCCCCACCGAGTTCCACTTGGTGTTCCTGAGCCAGCACAAACTCTGATGTTCTGTTCAGAGTAGGAAGCAAGAGCCATGATGCAGCTTCAGCAAGATGACACTTCCTAAAGAGAATCAGCAGGACACTGGGCAGTGTCACAAACACTTCTACTGCTAAGGAGCAGAGGTAAAGGCAAGAAAACACAGAGATAATTGTATTTACTTCATATCTTCTCTACTGTACAAATAAACTCCCTGTTTCAAATGTCTGTTCAGCAAACCCTTAATTCCAGACAAATCTAAGTTGTAGGTCACCAAGTTTTCAGTGCTGTTTAATAGGATTAAAAACTTCTAGCAAGCATTTTCTTCAAGTAGAGCACGCACCCCAGAAAAAGCTGCTAATTGGGAAAAGAGAACAAATCTCTCCCACAGCTGTGGCTAAGTAGGACCTTTGAAAGGCTGCAGATAATTTTGAGCTCTCCCACTTTCAGTAAAAACACTGGAAAGTTTGCACTAAAATTGGTATGCACAAATTAACTTAATCAATATAGAAATTCTCCTTATATTGATTAACTTCCAGCCCTGCAAGCTCACAAATGAGAGCCAAGCACCACACTCACCCAAGTCCCAGAGCCTCTCTTGTGTATGTGTATTTGCAGGGATAATTGTCTTAGTTATTTCTATCACAGAATCATGAAAGTTGGAAAAGACCTCTGAGAACGAGTCAAACCTTCAGTAAATGTAAAATCTTCTATTTTTTTTCCAAATTCACCTCTGTTCCTTCAGAACTTATTAGCATAATCTCCTATATTCTTAAAGAATGCTGAGAACTAAAACTGAAATGAATTAAATGATTTAACCAGGCTTCAGGGTTCTGCTTCCCTTAAATTAGATCTCATAAATGCAGCCTCATGAAATTCAGCCACAACCAACATCTGCAATTGACTTAATATTTCTATCTAAACAGCTCAGATGGCATTCAAATTTATTATTACATGTCAGGATTAAAAAACCCATTTAAATAAACCAACAATGCTATTCAGAGGTATATCATTCTTTGGCTTTGAGGAAAAATACACTAAAATGCATATTTCCAGTTAGATGGGATAAAACAGTCTGAGCTGGAAAACAAAGGGATATGCTTTGTCTCCCATGTCTGCTCCATTAATGTGAACCACCAAGGCTAATACTCAATCTTATCATTGCAATTCCATTTTTTTTAATCCACAGAAAATATTCTTTTATTTTGCTAGACAATTCAATGCTGCTGAGTTTTAATCCTTAAAGAGATGGGGCTGAATCTTTTAAGTTCCTTTAAGAGATAAGTTTGTTCCAAGTCTCAGGTGACAGCAGAATCCCCTCCTGCCCCCTCCCCAGGTTTAATTTATTTAGTCCATGTCAGAATCCTTACAGCTCTGTCTCTAAAGATTTCCATGGATGACAAATGTGAGCTGGTTACATACAGGCTCATTTTTGCTTCAAATCATAAAGGCTAAAACCATATTTATTTTAGCCTTTAGCATCCTTAAATTCTTAGAAATTATATTACAGAGGTCTACCTTTTATTTTACAGTACTGAACCTGAATCAGGGCAAAAGATACAAATGTATTTTGCTCCTGTGTGATGTGGTATTCCAGAAGTTGGGCATCTTAATCCATCCCTAGTTCTCTTGAAAGCCCCAGACCAGGCGGCCTCTGGGGAATGCTGGGGCTGGAGCCAAGCACATGCAGCTTTATCTTGGAATTTCAACATGAAAGGGAAAAACCGCAAAAAGGAGGGAGTTTTACAATTGTAACTAGAAGTGATCACGATAAGCCCTGAGTATTTCATTTTAATCCAACTCCCTTGAGCCAGACAACCGAAGGAGGCCTGGAAAGTTTGTAAATCAGGGACAATAAAAGAGATGTGAGGACGGTTTGTGTAGCATCGCACTCAAATACACACACACGATGTAATTGCCTGTTTTATTTAGTGGAATCACTTTTGTAGATTAGAAATATTTCCAATTCCCGTTTACTCCAATGCAAGCCTCCACCATCGACAGGCGTAACGCAGTTTGTTCAACTGATTCCAAACAAAGACAAAAAAAAAAAGAAAAAGAAAAAAAAGGAAAAAAAAAGAAGAAAAAAAAGTACAATCTCAAAAGTTAAGTTAGAAACTAAGTTCACACATTTTCTTTGGGACCAGGAATCTGTACATAGTACAAAATATACATTTATTGAACTTTCTGTAAACACACAGTTTGAATTGTGTAAAACTGTAAATAGTGGGTGAACTACGTGGAGAATAATTTATTATATATTGTTATACATTCTACTTAAGGAAAATAGTTATGCTCTTGTATATTACTCTGTTAAATTTATAAATTCCATAATGAAGCTGTGTAATCTGCAAACATGCTTTTCAAGCTTAAATCTCTCCATTCGTAACACACATTTATACAGGTCATCAATGAAAAAAGTTACACTTTCCACAAAATAGATATAAAGAGGTCATGAATTTTCTAAAAAGACAGGCACAGCATGTCACTACAAACGAGACTCTTATGGTACGGTGTGGAGTCAATTCTGTGAGAAGACAGGTGAAAACTCTCTAATTCAGCATGTTTGTACATGGTCTTAGTAACAAGACAGATGCTACAACCCAAAATCTCTGCTTACAAAGATTTATAAAATAGCCGGTCCTGGAAGTGAAACCTCACACTTTTCAGGTATCCAGCACTCCCTGGCTGGGAGAACCTCGGCTTTTGTCTCCTATCAACTCTTGGTCACGAGTAATTGAGTTTTCCGAGCAGTGAAATACCCAGCACCATTTGCCAAGAACATTTGCATAATTCAGCACTTACTCCAAAAACTGGATTCCTGGCACCTAAGAGTTAGATCTGGTTAATAAATAAAATTTAACTCTTGGTGCCCAAGGTCATCAACAAGAACAGGCTTGGAAACCCCAACTCCCACGGGCTGCAGGGTGTTAACCTGTGGAATGTGGGGTAACAGCATCCCAGCACTGGGGACTCTGGTGTGCAATGCCCAGGTTCCAATTTAAGAGGCTGGAAATTCCAAATTGCAGCAGACTTCTCAGTCTGGCATCACTCAGCAAGAATAAAAAGTTCCCCTATAAACACTGTCAAAGATCCTTTCATAGAATGGTCCATAGAATGGTCTGGGTTGGAAGAGCCTTAAAGACCATCCAGTTCCAACCTTTCAGGAGTCCATCACTGGACATGGATATAATTCTATGGAAATTCAGGACATTTATTCCTACATTTTCAGGGTCTCATTGTTTTTTCATCCTGAGTATGTCATTTTGGATTTCATTTATTTACATCTAAAAGCACTGATTAAAGATCAAACCTCTTAAACTGTGCTCTTCTGAGGTTTTAAAAGCAAAATAAAATTCTTAGACATTTAAAGAATTAAGAAATTATCTCAGATTAATCTAACGTTTTGCTTAAACATTACTACTGTCTTCCCTTTGGCTTTGAAAAGCTTTTTCAAAACCTAAACTGAGTAAAGATTACATTTGTTTTTCATTCCAAGAGAAGTGGGACAGTTAAGGCTCCAACAACACATGCAAAATTTGTATGCTGTGAGCAAAAGCTCCATCAACATCAGCAGGATGTAAAGTTAAGTTTGTGCCTGATTTCCCCAAGCCTATCTGATTCTAATTTTCACCTGTTGTGTGAAAAAAAATATTGTGATCCAACCTGAAATCCCAGCAGTGAAAATATAATTGGCTACCGAGTATTTGCACTACTCAGACTGGCTGGAATTCAGTAACAGCTGAAATGAAACTCTGGACCTTAGTCTACAGGCATCGATAGAATAAAAGCATTGAATATTTTAGGACCTGTCAGTCTGTTTTCTCATTTTTCTTAAAGATACTTCTCAAAATAAATAACAATGGCAGCTCCTTCAGCTCCAGAGGCCTCCTCACAACACACATGGGGAGTCCTGTCCACCTATAAAAACCCCACACTGCCACCAAGCTCTTCAGAGCCAACACTTCAAGGAAGCAAAAAGGAATTTCAGCTTTGCCTCAGTGTTATTGAGCAAGCTGAGAAGGGCACATGTCTGCTCCTAAAGGAAAATGGTACTGCCTGACACAGCATCCACCCTTCAGATAAATGGCTGGTTACACAGTAGTAAGGACCATTGGTTTTATTCTTCCCATTTTGGAGAAAAAAAAAAAAAAGAAAAAAGAACACAGGTGCCCAGTGATATTTTAAAAAGCATCTGGCCAGGAATCAGTTTAAGTTATGTGTAAAAATCTGGCTATGCATACACCACTCTACAAATCTGATCTCTCATCCCACTTCTACTCAAGTTTTGACACTTTCAGATTTTCTTAGTTCCATAAAAGGCATTTTTAAAGTTAAGCCCACTTTCCCAACTTTTGGGGTGCAAAAGTTAGGGGGTTTTGTGGTCATTGCATTTAAAGCAAGCCTCTCCCAAAATACCTTCCTAAGACATCGTTATCACTCCTGTTCCCTTAGCCTGGAAGCAAAGACTTTAGAAGAATGTGTACAAGAGATGGGCAAAAGAAAGATCTGTTTTACTGCTACTCAAAAGGAACATCAAACAAAAACACAGAGAAAATGAGGAATATGCACAAAGCCTAAGTACAGGTCAACAACTCTGACACAATCAGGAGATTAAAGCTCCAGACTTTTTTTTTACATATTAAGTAAATGGTAGAAATATTTTTCATTTTTCTGGAAACAAGTTGTCAGTGGGAGACAATGTAAACTCAAGTTTTAACATGTCTATTTTTTTTTTCTACTTGAATGCATTTAGTGGTCCATGATACTAAAGAGAAGCTTCAAGTTTTCCTACAGCTTCCTGACCTCCTGTGAACGCATGCCACAACCCAGGTGGCTGCTACCTCATTTACAAAGCAATGTTATTAGGCAAAATAAGGCCACAGAGTGCTTCAGATGTGCACACCTGGGTCTGCAGAGAGCTGCAGACTGTGCAAGCACTCCACAGAAAAAGCTCACAGAAGATTGGATTCTCTGATCAGTATGTCAGACAGGTCAGTCAAAATTACTTAGCCACAGAATGCCACTTTCAAATTTTGCTCCTTTTTTACAGCTTATAGCAGGAATCACATTCATTTTATGTGCTCCAGCATCCTGGAAATTCACATCTGGAGCCTCTTTTCACCACTTAAAGAGTTAAAAAACCTCTCCAGCCAGATGGAGAGTTTGCACCCTGAATGGGTCTATGAAGGCTCAGGTATGACCACCTCAGACACAGGCAGTGGTGAGAGCAAGGAGCCACACTCATTATCTAGGAGACATTATTTTCACATCTGGTGAAGCTTGGCACCGAGTAACAATTCAATTTCTACACAGCCCTGTAGCTCTACAGTTTTGCTGTTTCTGAACCTGTGCAAGGTACATCAGGTTTGTATCAAATACTGTATTTGCCAATGGATGAGGAAAAGGGCACTGCTTTCCTAAAGGTTAGCCCCTTTCAGACACAGAGATGTTTAAATATCAAGGAATTGAAATACACAAAGTCATTTGTGCACAAAAGCAGTTCAAGAAGGTGCAGGCAGAGGTGAAGGTGAACACCTTGGCATGATGAAATCCTGATGTACATTGAACTAAGGTACACTGTAACAACCGTATCATTAACCTAATTGTGGCAGCCGTGCTGTCTCTCCCACAGGACAGAGCTACAAACCTCCAGAGAATGCAAACACAGAGGAAGGTTGTCAGCACTGAACTCACACACAAGACATTGAGACCAAAGTTCGATGATTCCAGTTTAAAGAAAAAGAATGTTTATCAAAGCAAAATGCTTGTCTTAAGCACAGAGTGGGGAAAGATCGGCAAAGGCTTCGATGCTCCCTGCACAGGCCATCATTTATCTGGGTGTGGTTTCCCAAACTGCAGCAGGAGGGGTGGGGCAACCCTTCCTTTGCTCTCGGTTCTGTCTCCCCACTCTCCATCTTTCCCTAGCACCAGCACCCCACAGCTGGATTATCAATTTACCCAGCTGAAGAGGACAGGTTTTTTCTTTCTCCTAACTGCACACCCACACAAGGACAAGCACTGGCACAAAGACAGGCAGTAGGGGCAAACTTGGAGCAATGGTTTAGTCTTGGCATAAGTTTATCATGAAACCATATACTTAGTTTATAAACTACTAAAAATGGAATGCAATAGGAAGTCTATCCTAACCCAGTGTAGAAAATTAAGGTGGGATTCTTACCAGGGAACCAACTGAAGTGAAAACTGATCCCTAATTTTGTTAAATCACCTTAAGCTTCCAACTCTTGAACTGAGCAAAACAGCTCAGACATTAACCTATATAGTGACAGCACCAGCTTCGCAATAAATAAGGTAATGGACATTGAAGTCAGTTTGCTACAAGTAAATGTTGAAAAGATTAGCTTTGGCACCTGCAGGAACTCTCAAGGTAAGTGCTACCGTGACTCATCTGCTGCTCAGTATTCACCAGGCACCTCGCTGACACAGCCTACGGCTGCCGCAGCTCAGAGCAGTTTAACAACAAGCAGATGAAATTCCTCTCTCCAATTCTGACTCCAGCCCAAAGTTTAACTGAATGATGGCTGTGCCTCAAGGTCGTGGTGGTGCTGCTCCTGGGCCAGCTGAGAGCAAGCCCAGCTGAAAGGCTCTGGCTCTGTTTCTGCCCCATCGCGAGTACCGGGGACTCTACGGATACAAACGATTTACAAAGCCCTGCAAACCTAGGATCCTACTTAATGTCACTGCATTTAGCTCACCCAACATTGGTTTAAAGCACATTTTAGAAGCCTCTGTCTTGAACATATTTCAATGCTGAATTAGCGAGAATTATTTGGAACAGTTGTCTATAAAGCAGTTACAGGTATTCTCCCAGAACCATCAGCGAAACATTTAATCTGACTGTAACAAAACTCACAGAAACTGTAGCCAGTGAAGCTGTCAAATGTAGAAGGAAAACAAAGTTGCATGGCATACGAAGCAAAGTAGCTTTACAATGTCATTTCTTTTTAAAAACAAGCAAATCGGGACCATCCTATTTGAACATGTATTTAAAAATACATCTTTTAACATCACACAATTTTCATTTTTGTCACACAGGAATCTTTTTTCCAAGAGGGAAATAAATAGCACACAATACTTCAAAACAAAAATTGCTGCCTTGCCCCTGAGGTGCTAATGTTTTTAGCATTTAAAAAAAAAGTTTCTGGTGCAAGAAGGAGATGCACAAAGGTGCAAAAGTGCCTTTTTCTTTCCAGAGCAGTGAAAAAAGTACAGCTTGCCTCTTTTCTAGGATGCTTTATATACTGAACTCATTTATTCTGTAATCAAAATCTGTATCTAAAATGGCAGTGTTTATGCATACATCATAATTCAGTGCTCTGAGCTCATCAAAACGCTGACCGTAGGCGGGAGAGAGAAAGGCCTGAAACGGCCTTTCTGCCACTACCCTCAAACCTACTCACATCGCCTGTAGCAACAGCAGAATTATTTTCTTTCTAACCTTCAGGACACCTCATCAGAAGAGGCTTCAAAAATCTCCTTTGTCACTGAGACAGTTTTAAGTGATTATGGTTTGAAGTATGGCTTTTCACACCACAGTTTTGCTTCTGATTTTTGAAGTTTAAAACTCAAAGGTTCCACAGTCCAGTTCAAGGTTTTGCAGTTTCCAAAACTAAACTTCAGTCTCTATGAAAAAAATGACAGAACTTTATCTGCCTAGTCCTAAATTAAGTTTAGCTTTTTGCACTAATACACCATGTATTATTAAATATGCTCGTTAATTAGGTGCCTGTGAAGCTATAACTTAACATCATTATAGTTTTGCACTCTACAACAAAATTAGACATTTTAAGCATTTATTCATAGGTAGGTAAGGAACTGGTTCTTTAAGCAAAAATTGCTATAAATTTATAAATACAAATAGTGCTTATGTTTTCTTCATTCATGCTTGAACAGATTACAAACTGAATACAATGAAGTTACGTTTAAGCACCCCACATAGACAAGAGGGATAAAAGAAAAGTTTGCTGGTATATACTATACTTAGTTCCAAGACACTATAAGTTACTTTTTCACTGTTCAGTGTTCCCTAACTCTGCATTAGTTTTAAGGCTATATATACAAATATGTATATGTCAAAGTTAGGGAAAGACAAATATAGCAAAATGCATTGTACTACATTTTCCTATCAAAAAGTAATTATACACCAAGTTCTGATTCTGTTTAACTGCAGTAAATGTTACAATCTACTTGTTTTACTGATTTTCCTTTTGGGGAATCTGCCTACTAAATGAGTAAACTACATATTAAATACAATATTCTCAACCAAAAAGACAATACAAGGTGCACAAAACAGCAGTTTTGCAAACACGACTGACTTGAAAACTTAATTTTTGTATGCTCAATGGGAGAAAGCTAAGCTTAAATCAAATTAGTTTATTATCTTATAAAATTTTAAATTAGAATTTTAAACAACGAACAGTTAAATATTGTCAACATGCTATACCTCAAATCACAAGTACTGTTTAACCACTAGTCTCTCATTCTAAGTAAGTGGGTCAATTAAAAACACACACCATAAAATGTTAAAGATTGTCAGGCTTTGACAAATGTATTTTTATCAAACAGTAGGCAAATTCAAACCAATGCACATCTTCAGGAGGGAGGGGAAAAAAAAAACCAACACCAAAAAGCCTGAAAAAACCCACACTTGTAAAAAATAGGGTAACAGATTAATCCCACATCATCCTCTAGCATATGGCTATGTCTTGGGCAATAATCAAAATCCTTCCCATTTTAAAAATGGGCTACCAATTAATAAAAATATTCTTCCACAAGTAAAATATCATTTACAATGGCACTGACATTTTAAAAGGCAGGAAAAAAGGAATTACACATTTATGGGTAAATGTCTTGTTTGTTAAATCAAGCTTTATTGATAAAATGGCATTCAGAGTATTTTTCTTGGAACAGCAGCAGACCCAGCCAATCAGGATTGTAAAAATGCTGCAGACTCCTACTTTATGTAGAAAGTTGCCTTCATGCTCAGTGATTAGTAGTTTCAGGTAAGGGTTAATGAAAAAGGAGGTGCAAAGAACCAAGGCATTCTAATCCCAAGACTGGTATATGTATGAACAGGATACTATTAATAGGGCATGATTTAACTCCCACTGAACTCAAAATCACAAATCCCTTCAACTCAATGTGAGAGCAGGAGTGCATCCAAGAAAATGATATACGTTTGTTGAAGAATGTGCACTACTCCTAAGTTATTTTTCCATTGCCAAGCAAAATTAACACTCTGTAATTTCTGGTAGGTTGCCCATGAGTTCAGCTTTCATATAAACCAAAAAGTTATCTTTAACAGTTTTGTGCACCTCTTGAGCATCTAGCTGGCTAGGCTGCTGCTCCTTGCAATCCAAAACCACAATATGATTTTTAAAGGGATATATATTGTTGCATCACACAAGCCAAAACATTTCTTCTAACCTTTATAGTGATTTAAAGCGGTTCATAATTAAATATGAGCATTTTGTACAAAGACAATTGCACTTTACAAAAACAAAATCATACAACATAAATTGCTGGAGTCTGATTTACAACATGAATTTATGGTTTGAAATCACGTTTACAGAAGTCTGTTTTACAAAAAAGATCAGTTCCTGGGCTAGATGTCGTACTGCTGTAGTCACTCTCACCAACACATCATATTCCCTTCTTTAATTAAGGTTGAGGATGGATGTTAAGAAGGGTCACTGAGGTTGGGCTGCACTTTCATTTGCAGGATGAAACGTGAACTCCACAGCTAGACGAGCAGTTTTACCACATATCATCAGTTGAGGCAGAATCCTTAAAGAAAAAAGAAGGAACCCTTTAAAGTCTGGAGTGCCCATCCTTGCAGCAGTTTCTGGATAATCCAGACTGAAAAGGGTAAAGACTTAAATCATTTCAGGAGTCTGTTTTCTCTCTCCTTTCAGAAACAGCTTTTAAGAAGTATCTAAACCCCACATATTCTTAATTAATGAAACATTAGAACCAAGAAATTTCAAAATATGATGAAGTGTTTCATCACTGCTGAAAATAAGATCCCAGGAACGTTACTCAAAAGCATTTCCAGAGCCTTTTTAGCTATTTCCTGAGTAGTTAGAAGTAATACTAAATGGATACACTCAGCTCACAGGTGCAAGAAAAGAGCAGGATGTGCTCATGCCACACGTTATCACCATTATCATCTTTTGCGTTCTCAGCCCTCCCTCGCTGCATGGGAAGATACAGACATCAACTGACACCCTGTTATAACTCAGAGCTATTTTAACACTTTTAATTTTAGGTTACAGAAGTGTAGTTTAGGCAACTGAAGGAAATCGTAATTTTGGATGGTAATAAAAGCGCAAAGGGAAAAAAAGAAATGTATATTACAACAAAAAAAAAATTGAAAGTAGAGACATGCTGTGCTTCAAGTCCTAATTGTATGGCCACACTACTTGGCATTACAACCTATTCAGTATCTGAGTGTCCCTAAAATTCATTCCATTTAGGCCCACAGGCAACAAAAGATTTTGTGTAACTACCATAAGCCTGAAAAATGTTTAGCCAATTCCTGGATTAACCTGCATTTAATTTTACCAAGTGTTTTTTAACCCATTTGCCTTTGTGTCAGGTCTGTTTCCTTCTCCCTTGCTTAGACTGCTCTATATTCAGCTTTCTCTACCAGCTACCTCAGGTGGGCTCACAGGTTAACCACGAGCAAGTGGGGCCATGGCTCTGCAGCTGAAGCAACAGCTGAATCAGCAGCACAGGAATCAGAGCAAACTGCTCCTGTGCACCACCTTTGGTTGTTTCAGCAACACCTGCTCCCTTTCTCTAAGCAATTAAGGGCCAGGAGGGGCTTTTACAACAGCACATCCTTGTGCTTCCACAGCTACACCTCCCCATCATTACTAAGACAGCAGAAGGTAGAAATATTACTCCTCTTCAAAAGCACTACCTTAGTGACTCTCCTGAGAGGAAAGAAGCTAATTAAGTCTCTAGCAATGCCACACATGATAATTTCTTAGCACTGAAGTTCTGCACCCTTCATTCAAACTTGCACACAGAATCCATTACAAACCAGAGAGGAACAGTTGGCACGGAGGTGTAGTAAAAAACCACAAACTGAAATTGCCCTTTGCAAAAGTACCACCTCCAGCTTTTCCTTCAAGACCAGAAGTAGCAAAGGAGAGCAATTACATGAAAGAGCAAAATGGTGGTTTCAAGAATGAAGAGTAAAAGCAGCATGAGTAAAAATGCAGGAGCTGCTTGCCAACTATTCCATATGCAAATTTCTGTATCTCAGTTGCCAACACGATCACAAAGTTTGTGTACTCTACATCTGTAGAGCAGCAACATACTATAGAATGTGTTTTGAAGGTAAAGCATCCTCTTTCAGCCCCTATTTAAGAATTTTTATGCTAAAAATAGAACAAGGGCTGCCAAATAAAACTAGTGCACAGTTGTAAAGCCAACACACAATCTTTATGTCTGGCTGCATTTCACTTATGTCACATCCAAGCGTGTAAGTAATTTCTGCTGATAGTTAAAGGACCAGTTTAACTGCTCTATGACATACTGCACTTTCAGGGACAGAATGTTGTTTCTGGTGATCAAACTGCCACTGGAATCACGTTCATGTTCTCTGTTTGGTTGTTCTTCCCCCCCATACTGACAGTGGATTTGTGCCTCTCTCATCACTGATGTACAACAAGTAAACAGTTTAGGTTCTTATAAGGTACTTTATGTTTAAGAATAGAAGTGTTTATAGAGTCCATTTGGTAAACGAATATATTCTTAACCCATCTGTTTAACCTTTAGATATAGCATTTTTCTTTTTGATATTTGGGGAAAAATGTCTCCTATAAAGAAAGGGAAAAAAAACCCCATGACTCTTTCCACCATTTGTAAGCACTTGGAAATGCAAGCAGGATTCAAATAGTGAAATTCCAGAGGAAAAATAAATCAACCCTACTGGAGTTTCAAGATTATGATCAGCAGAAGGCAGCAAACAATTACAAAACACAGTCCAAAGAGCACAACAGTGTTATTCCTTCTTGGGGGAAGAGGTCTTTAACAAGAACTAGCAATATCTTTCTTTAAAAACCAGCTAAAATAATTGGGGTGGGAGGAAAGATAATGTAAGAGAAAGGATACTTACAGCATCATCATTCCTGTAGGGGTTCAGTCTGTTATACACGGCTTCAATCACACTCCGTCTAGAGCAAAAAAGAAAAAAAAACCACAAGATTTTAAGGCTGTGTTCTTTTTCTTTCCAAGTCAAATTCCTAATTTTAATTTAAAATGCAAACTTTAGAAGATTCCAAATTCACAGAACTATGTTTACTGCAAGTTAGCACTAAGTGTCCTTAAACATTCCATATCCTTTAAAACCTTTAGGCTCAAGACAAACAAGGCTGAGTATCCCTCAGAGTTCAGCAGGAGAAGGGCACAACCTGACAGTCAGGTCTTCACTTTGAAAAAGGGCAGCAGAAATCAGTGGACACTGAATGTCCTGGGCATTTGTGTGCCCAAAAAACACTGCAGTAGTGCCTCATGTATTATGGCACTTCCATAGGGGAACAGTGTTGTGTTATTTTCTGAATACACAAAAATTACATTCTGAAGTACATTTTTGTGTTACATCCTAAGAAGGACTTTGCACGTGCAAACATGAAAAAATTAGTTCTAGAACAGTACTCTTCTACAGTGACACATCCAATAGTCTCCTGCAATTTTTCTCAAAAAACAAAGATTAAAATACAAATTGCAGTTTTGTGTATTGTATCTTCAGACTGAGATAAATTTTGTCTGGTAAAAAAAAATCAAAAAATTAATTCAAGTATCTTGACAGTTACCTCCTTTTAAAAAACCCCATGCTTAGCATATTTAAGATAGTTTGAAATTAACTTTCATCTCTGGGATTCTTGGCTTTCCTAATACTGATAAAAAATTGGTAAGAAAGAGATGATAAAATATTAATACAAAATTTGCAATCAACATGCAAACGAGAAACATGATTTTTATTTATTTATTCTAACATAGAGTGAAAAACTGAGAGTCAAAGAACCTCAAAAATTGATAATAATTTAAAAAAAACCCCCACAACCCAATGTGAGGCTGAAGGAAGAAGCTGCTGTTGCCTTTCCCAGTATATAAGGAAAAAACTTTGGAGAGAGAACAGGAAGGAAAGAGGGGAGTCAGAAACAGGAATTACAGATTGAACTTTAAATGCAACTTTCTTTAGACCCCCTTCTGCAGAACCAAGTAAGATGGAAGTAGCAGACTGTGATACAAAACAAACTTCAAAGAACAACCTTTAAATTGCTGATGAATGCATGCAGAGCAATCATAAGGGAGTGCAAGAGAAGAAAAAAAGCAGATGACAAGCTTTGTAATCATCCCACAACACTGAAAAGTCAGGAACTACCATGTATAAACATAATAGTGACTCTAGTGAATGATTATAGGGCATGAAAGAAGAGGCTGGATTTCAAGCAATAAAATCAAGCAATTACACACAAAGTACATTGCGTATTTGGATTGGAGAGTTTCCCTATCTTTCAAGAAATAAGTATCTTGGATTCTAAATACAGGCAGGTTTCTTGGAAAGCATTATTTTCCTTCCAAATTGGCAACAGTGCTTTAAGTTACATTAACATCCAATTAAATCAATATTTCTCTAAGTCCCTATTCAAACTAGCATCACTAAGACACAAAATCCCACTGAAGTCAGTCACTTCAGCATTTCTTCATAACCATGATGCTACTGCTAGCCGAAGGAGATTAAGAAAAATCAGTTTGTATACTGCATTTCATGAGTAACTGACTCACTCATACTTCAATACCACAGCAACCCATCCTAAACAGATGCTATTATACATTAAATTGCCATCTCCTTTTCCTAATCAAACAGTTCCTACAGGAATAATATTGTTTTGCAGAAGCCATCTTTACAGTTATCACTTTATAATTTATTCAATTTATTCATTTAGAATTTATTCAATTACATGCCTAAAGTCCTGATGTTTTGGTGTAACAATACAAAACTCATACTCTGAAAGGTTAAAAATACTCTGTATCATGAGCCCAATCCATTTTAACACGGCACAGGCTCATGAAGAATCTTTTGAACCAAAAAGCACTTGGTTTGGAGTGCAAACAAGCTAAGCACATTGCTTCCTTAAAGACTGAACATTTGAGAAACCACAGAGCATCACCACTGAACTTTTCAAGGACAAAGTCAGCTATATAAAGCTACAAATTTAACTTCCCATTTTTCTTTTTTGATAGACTTCTATCTCGCTTTCAGATTTGTCACAAGCAGAGAGAAACAAAAGCAAATTTTTAAGCAATTACAACATGGCTACAGACAAGAAAAGAAAACTGCCAAGCAAAACATTTTATGCATATCACTTCCTGTTGAAGTGTATAACATATCCAAGTAATTAAAGTCAGGGCATTATTTTCACATGTTCAAATGTAACATCCCTCCAGAAAACCCAGTTAATTACAAAAAAACAGACACTCAGGCCACCCTTAAAAACCCCTCATTCCTTCCCAAAACTACGGTTTGACATTTAATTTTCGCAGTGATTCACTGTCAACTCCATTCTTAAGCTTGTCCTTTTCATCCAGAACAACTGAGTAATAAAAATTGGAGAACAGATCATCACCTTTTGTCTTGTGCCCTTCCTCCCTCCCTGCCCCCCCCACTTTTAAGAGTGGCCTTGCAGTTAAGATGCAGTTTAAATCAAACCCCACATGTACACTGATGTGAACTCACTTGCTTGCCAACTCCCCCCCCGGCGGGAGGTTTGGGATGCTCTCAGTTGCTAACGTACGCATCACGTGGACTAAGTCTGGCACTCCTTCACCCTGCTTCTTTATGATCTCTGGGAATCAGAAGTACTTTTTTTGTAAGTGCAGTCCAAATTTAACTTAAAAAGATTGAAACACTCAGTTTTATAAAAAAGGCAGCTTAACATAAAAAAAAAAAAAAAAAAAGCAACAGACCGTACTCAACATGGTAATTGTTAACTTTGGTTCCATAAGGAAAAACCTGTAACAGATTTGAAACAGATTTACTGCTGTTAACACGCTGACTTGGTTTTAGAAATACACAGCTACCTAACAACAGTGGGGAAAAAAACCCCTTTAATGGCTTTCCTGCTATACATTAGACAGAAGATGTAGTATCTTCTCACAATATGCCCAAGGCATGGGGCAGATACTAACATCAGCTTTATCACTGCAACACAAGATAAAATATTATTGCCATCACAGAAAACATAATATTTTCAAGAAATAAAAGGTTAGACATGTCAAAAGTAATTCCCATGGCTGTATGTGTATTAACCAATACTTGTTAACCTCACTGCATTACAGCAACATACAGCATTATGCAAATTTTAAGAACTATTACACATAAATTAAAAGCCAGGGACATAATCTAATTGACAGTTTCATCCTCAACTCAGGAGATATTTAAATACAGGGCAGAAACTTAAAGCTGATCCACTCCAGCTTCTGGGTGAAGAGAATCTGTATTGTAGCCACAGCCACGTTTGTCAAGACACTCATTCTTTAACTTTATTCTTAGGCCTGGTTAGTATAGTTTTTTTTGGTTTTGGGGGTTGTGTTTGATTTTTTCACTTTTCTCCTCAAGTCAAAAGCACACAATTTTATTTGAATTCAAGACATTTCAGACTATACCATCCCTGAAGAGTCACTCTTTAAATAGGGATTTTATGAATCTTTAAGAACAAGAACACTTTAAAAAATGCATCTCATTCATTTCTCTGTGAACATGAACTCTCAGAAATTACAAAACACATGAATTATTAAGACCTGGTGCTGTTCATCTTCAGGTGACTGCTGCAACATGCATTCAATAATGCGTACATGTGTGCACATCTATACCTGCATGTATGTACATGCACACTACTCTTCATGTAATAAAGCATTTACACAGTTTGAAAGTAGTTGGAATTCATCAGTACCGCTTTTGAAAAATACTCAAGCATTCAGATTTTGCCCTAAAGTCCAGAAGAACATACCAAGTTTCCATTCTATAATTTGTGAGTAAGGCATATTGAAAGCTTTTAACACCAACACGTATCCAGTGCTTTTTAGTTAAAAAAAAACCACAAAAAAACCTAGAAAACAATTGTGAATTATTTTTGTGTATGTAATGGTTTTTCAGGGCTGTGTGTGTTTACAAAAACCATCAGCTCTGTTTTGCAGTCAGGCTGTGTAAATTATTTGCAAGGTATAGTGGAAACACTGCCTAGTCCTCAACCAGCATCAAACTCTGCAGCACAAAGCTTTAAGCTGTTTACCTCAAAACCTAAATTTTAAATACATGAGACCGCACGCCAGAGACACCTCAAGAACTTGCCATTTCCTCAAAATCTACAGCCAAAGTCCATTTTACCATCTAACATTTAGCAAAGAAATAATCTATGAATCTTAAATCTGAATAAGAAGCCAAGATCTCAGATTTGGTTTGCCAAGTTCCTTTATTGTGCAATTTTGAACATCTAGAATATGCTACATTGTGCTAGTGCTAAAGTTCTGCTGTACAAAAATAAGGAATTTATAGTTGACCTATACTACACAGTTTCACAACCTGTAACTGCAGTACATTTAACATACAGTCTCCACTAAATGAATACATTTATATTTTGATAAAACTATAGATACAGACTGAATGAACACTGAAGACACAACAAATGGAGTCGGTCTGCTAGCTGTGTTTAATTTATTGGAATTATCTTGTTTCAATACACCTTCAACCCTCCCCCCAATCTTTAATTTACTTTTAAACCTTCTACACATTTTCATGGCATCAAGTACTGGAAAAATGTACTTACAACCCTAAAATAAAGGATTCAAAAATGGGAATTCCATACAAAGTTTAAGGAAAAGCCAGAACTTTGTTTTTGTGAAAATTGGGGAAGGAACATATAACAGCTAACTTAAAATTATTTATCTCTACATAGGTATAAATATTGCAGGGATTATCTATTACGGAATGGTTTTATGTAAAAAAAAATGAGAACAGAAAAAAAAAAGCTTAGACAAGTTTCTTTTTAGAGTCAACACATCAATAACACATATTAGTGCAAATAATAGCAACACATTTTGGAATGACTGATTACTTCTACCATGAAGTTCACATGATACTTTAGGAGTAACATTGATTTATTGCAAGTAATGGCACAAGGATGCTTCTCCACACTTGCTGCTTCTCCCATTATTTGTTGCAGCTACGAATCTGGACCACAAACACTTCAGGAGAGTCTTAAGTGACATAGTCAGTAGAAAAGTTTCTACATTTTTTAAAATCTGAATCATCTCTCCTTATTCAAGATGACCATCATTATTAAATCCTATTCAGTCTTAAAATTTGCACTAATTTCTAACAGTATAAAGGTATATTCTGGGCCTAGGGGATAAAAATACAACCAGAACAAAAATGCACATTAGAAAGTATCAACTCTCATTACTTGTTGGAATTCACTGAGTACTGCAGTGCATAAAAAACCATAATATGCATTTTGACCAGGTTTCCATTTTAATGAATTTTGAATTTAAACTGATAGTGCAGATTAGTAAAATCACTCTAAAAGTATTCTATATTTTTTTAGTTCCTTCAGCCAAAAACCAGGCTTTTAAAGTTAAGCACTGCCACTCTTATAGTATCCTAAGATAAGAGCAAGATTATTCACTGTAGTGTATAAAGTTTATATACTGTAGTGTATAAAGGATGCTGCAGCAGCCCTACCTTACTAGTCAATAAGGCATTATCCATTTACTTCAGAAATAATGCAATGGCACAGGAATTAAGTTAAATCTAACAAAGTTATCAACTCCTGTTCTTGAAATTCTGCTTTAGTTCAGGCCTTTCAACTTTCCTCATGCATAAGTCCTAAAAGGCCAAATTCTGCAAACAGTTGATACAAATCACTGCTGGGTTGAGTAGTGTTCACTACATATTCATTAATTTAAATAATAATTTTGTGCAACAACAGACAAAAGATTGAGGATAACTCTAAAAATTAAGCAAAGACCCTTGAGGGGAAGTACAATATATTTCCTCAAGTTGTTCAGACATCATCCCATTAAATTAGTATTAAAGTGCTTTATAACTACATACAGAATCCTTCTGCCTCTATGCAATTATCACACTTTGCTCATTCCTGCAATTTCTTATTTGTATAAATGCAAAGTACCAGCAGCCAAATTCCTTGTATGTATCATAATCACATGCAGGTCCAGTGTTTAGGCTCTTCCTTTATAAAATGAAGCAGCTGTACAAAAATGCCAGCTTTCCTCACCGTAACATTCCTGGGGTACAATGAGGCCAGCTGAACACGCAGCCTCGGCTTCATCGTATTTTCATATTCTAGGTCATGGGTTTGCCTGAACTCAGACAAAATATCTAAGATAAGAAGGCAGTACTTGCCCAGATAAGGAGAGTTACCAGGCTGTGAATCAATGTGTGAATGTACAGCACACTTGTTCTTCACCAAATCTGTGGGTGGGCACACACAGCAAGCTCCTCACACGCCTGGTGCAAACCTGCTCTGCATGGAGGGAGCCATCTGACACTTCCCTCCTGCAGAGTGACTGCACTGGGATATTCCTGCCACGCTGTCAGGGAGATTCACACCAGCACTGACTGCGCACCAACCTCTCCTCTCAGGCAAGTGTTGAGATTAAAACACAGAAATGTCTGCCTGGGCATTTGTTCAGGGGCAGAACAGATGCAGGTTGCCAAGGCCTAGCGAGTGAGGCCTTTGAAAAACATGGTACTTTCTGAAGGAGCACCTACACAGGTTGTAAGTGCTTTAAAAATTGCACATAAATTTGTCTGAGCCCACAGTTCCCATGCAGGCAAGTTCTCTGTGAAATTTCTGGAGCTGCACTGTGTTACCTTCATGCAAGTTAAGGAGGAAGAAAGTGCATAATGTACTCCTCTAACTTACTAATCACTGCTACCACAGTTGTGGAGAGCTCTGCCTATCGCACCCTGTGTGCTATTAAGGATTCTTGGGAGTATACACACACATAACTAGACTTGTAACATATAGAGGAGTCCACTTCAAAAATAGACTTAACCTATGCAAATAATGCATACAGCATGTCTTAGATTTCAGAAACAAACTCCAAGCTGTAGCTGGTTTTAAATATCAAAAGGCACTGTAACTGCAGTTTTAATCGCAAATTATTTGAATCAAATTGATTTCAAATATCATTTTTATGTGATCCAAAAGGCCCCAGACTTGTAGTTTCAATTTAAAGTTTAAGAACTCCTGAAATACAAATTTAAAGAAAAATTTTTAAGTTACTATCAGAGTAAGAGATGAGTTCCCAGCTTTTGTTTGTCATGAATGCTTAAAGATTAGCTTTGACAAATTTCTGACATACTTTCAAATAAGTAAATATGTAAGCAAGTGCTTAAAGATTACAGTAATCAAGTTGTAACCCTACTGTTACTGGATAATAAAATATTACAGCTAACTGATTTGTACTTAACTATAAGGAAAAATAGCACTCAAATTACCATCTTGACAGACACTTTGCAAGATATTCTGATTATTTCATTTAACTCCACATAACAGGAACCAGGATTTACTGGTCTGAAGTTAGTGCTATCAACAGACTCAGGAAGAACACTGAGCACAAATGAATTCTCTGCCATCCTGAATAATTTTCAGGGCTACAGGGTGCTGCACTTTCATAGCAGAACTTTTTCAGGACATATATGAGTGCCTTTTTCAGAGGTACACAGGATGGCCAATGGCACTTGAAGGTCTATTAAAAAGCCTGTATGTGTTAAGGGTTTAGTTGTTGGAAGGGGAAGGGGGCCAGGGGTCTGTTTAGAAACAAAGTTACTTATTTTTTTTTAAATGATCCACCTTCTACTCTGCTTTCCAGGTACTTGTCCAACTCTGCCTCTCTTTTCACCGCCTCTGGTGATACCTTTGGTGCATTCGGAAAACAGATCAATATCACACTCATGTTGTCTCGACTTCCCTGGTGGAAAAGAAAAAATTATTTGAGAAATGTATACACACCCGGCTAAACACACATCAATGCATTTTCAACACAGAAATTCACAAATCATATGGTATCAGAATCCAACTTGCACTATTATGGATTAATATTACCACTAGAATTAATCTCCCTGTACCCTTGCAGAATTCCAGGTCCATTCATTCAGTACAGTTGTTAAGTCACTGTTTTTACCTCTTTTATGGTCTGAAGACTACATGGAGCCAGTTACAGACAGCCTTTGTCTTCTAAAAACTGACATTAGTAATGAGTGATATTTAATTACAAAGTTGTGTTCTATCTTGTTTTAAGCACCAGCCAATCATTTTGGGAAAACAGCTAAATGGGTGAACAAAACCATCACTGCTTAAAAGCACTAAGCAGGAAGGTGCTGAATTCAGACAGTGCTTCCACCTAAAATCACAGCTATTAGGTTTTTTCTTCTTCTTTTCATTTAAAACAAGAAAAGTTACAAGTGAGAGAATTTGTTAGAAGACCAGCTGTAAAGTACCCAGGTCTTTGCAAAAAATGTTAACATTTGAAACTCCAACTAAACAGAACCCCAATACTTGAATATGTTAAAATACAAACACATTCTGCTTATGCAGAGTAACTGTTTGATTTACTTTCAATACCCCTGTGCTTTGGCCTACAAACATGCATCCATAGGCTTAACTTTTAACACTAATTAAATCCACTGATGCCAGCGAGATCAAGAACAAGCCAGTGTGCAGAACAAGAGTATATGGGTGTATGGGGAGGTGCTGACAGTTGGCTCCTGCAACACTTACAGCATCCACAAGCCACTGTTCCTTTCCTGGTATTTGTTTTTAGGAATACCAAACAGAAATAGTAAACAAAAAAATAACCATTATCAATCTGCCAAGGTGTTGGAAAGCAATTACAGTTTTCCAGATGGGAAACAATGATCCTGTTAGCAATGTGAGAAGAGCAGAGATGTTGTCTTGTTTCTTAGAAAAAAAGTTGGGGGTTTTGACACTAAGACTTCCAGTCTGCCTTTGCAAAATAAGCATCAAGCTACAAAACTCGGTACTTCAAACCTGTTCCATAACTGCATCACAGTGCAACTTCTTAATACAAAGTAGAAGTTAACGAAGACAAAGTTACATAGTTTTGTTAAATCAAATAGTCTCATCTTCTTCTACTTGAGCTGCTTTCAGGGCTGTATCACACAATACTGAATAAGAAATACAGTAATTAAACCAAAATAAAAACTAACTTAGGAAGCCAGATCTTCAAAATATGAAGTCAAGGTTCACTGATTCTGCATTTATCGTGGTGTAAATGTGACAGTAATGTTACTACTATGTGCCCAAGAAAGCAGGGGAAGATTAGAAAGGGGAAAAATACTCTCTAGCCTGATTTAAGTCTTAGGAGTTAAGGTTTTGTAAAGTACGTTATGAAACAGAAAAGGGCAGTTATTGTCTTTGACTTGCCCATAAATTCCCATCAGCTTCTAGTTTTCCATTGATCACAATGTATCTGTACATGATTATAAAGTCTTAATTAACCAAAACCACACAGATAAACATTGTTTCTGTTGTGTGTTTGTTCCCCCTCTATCACCATTTTTGTGGGAAACATGGTCATCACTGTCAAAGTCATGTTAACATAAACCATTGGATACTTAAGAGACTGGAATCAAACTTATTATTAACATATTCATAAACTTCAAATAGTGAAAACACAGTAAACTCCTTCTCTCAAGTCTGGCTACCTTGTACAAGCAGGTGTCAACTATCTCATTGCAAACTTTCTCAAGGTCATCAGTGACTTCAAGTCTGGATCTTACAAAGTCACACAGCTCTTCATTTCCCATAACATCCCAGATACCGTCGCAAGCCAGGATGATGAACTGATCATCTTCTTCTGATCTCTCAATTTCATAAACTTCAGGCTCGGGTGAGACCAGCTGTTCTGTAGGACCTTTCCCATGGACACATTTGTAATCAAAGTCCCCAAGTGCCCTTGAAACAGCAAGGGAGCCATTCACACGCTGAATCATTACGGAGCCACCTGCATTCTGTATACGCTCCTTCTCCAGCGGGTTACTTGGTTTGTGATCCTGTGTGAAGAAGTGAACCTTCCTGTTTCGACAGAGCAAACCTCTCGAGTCTCCACAGTTGATGAAGTACGTGTGTTGGGGAGAAATCATGACACCCACAGCTGTTGACCCACTTCTGTCTGCGCCATGCTTCTTCTCGGAGATGACTCTCATGTGTTCATCAATTTGCAGAAAACCTGTTCTGATGCCGCTCTTTACACTTTCCACAGATGGTGGCCCATCTGGCCCTTTAAAATCCTGGTTGCTCGTGATGTGATCTAATAAATGCTCACAGCAGTACTTGGCAACCTGTGATCCAGCGTGCCCATCATAGACAGCAAAAAACGACCATCCATCAAGTCCATTTGGCAAACCAATCACAGCCGTGTGTGCGTCCTCCATTTCCACGCGCCAGCCTTGCATACTGCTCAGACCGTAACGCAGCCCATTCCCCTGCCCCTGGGCATTATGCTTCTCCATCTTTGGCTTGTCTAAAAATGCTCCCATGATGACCTTCCTTCAGTTCTACAAAGGAAAAAAATAGGATTATTAAGAAGTTTCTTAAGCATCTCCTTTAAAAATCCTATTGGAAGTTATTTAATAAAGGCACAAGTAATGTTAAGATGACCAAAATACACAGCTATAAAGCTGATTTTTCTGTGTCTCCAGTCAAATTTGCATTGCTTTCATCTAATTTAAACAAGGACACTAGTACTAGCTGAACTGCACTTTTCAGATTTTTGTATTTTCAGCTGTTTTACTTGAAAAATTTATATTCACTGTCATTCATGGTTCAGACAAAAGCCTCTAATAGAACTATGTATGAAATCAGTTTCAAAGAGGACTTGTTAACTGGCACACATCTGAATGGCTGTTCCCTGCAACTACTGAGCCATGAAAGAATTCAATGTTTCCAGGACAGTGGTATTCCCTAGATCCCTACCTGCTGGCCACAATTTCTTGCTCACACTGCTTTTTTGGTAGTGATGGGGGAATGAAAGCAAACTGATTAGGTTTTCTTTCAGGAAGGGAGTTTCAGGGTTTTTTGGGTTCGGTTGTTATTTATTTTTTTTTAAACTGAGAAATTATCTGAATGACCAAGAGGATGCCAGAGTCTGAATAAAGGAAAAAGCAATGCTGGATAAACTAGGAGCAGGACTGGGAAGGAACAGAGCAGCTGTCCCTTTAGGCAGCAGCAAGCCATTAGTTTGGCTCAGCCATCTTGTAAAAGCTCATCCTTAGATTTTCAGTTAAATTACGCAGCAGCTTCTCAGATGTCTGTGCTGCAGATTTACTCAAAATCCTCATGTATTCATGCTTCACTGAAAGACAACTGCCCCTGACAAGTCTGAGGAAATCTGTTTGGAAATAAAATCACAGTACTGTAAATTCCTGTGTGAATCAAGATTAAAGCCAGACCCATACACTGCACACCCTCTCCTCCTTCACCTCCTCCTTGGGATGTGATGCAGCAAATATTCATGCTTAAGAGAATAAGTTATATTTGCAGGCAGTGTAAACTGACTGGTTTATCTTCATGGTTTTCACACCCTAACCATCGAACCCACCCTTCTAATCCACATCGGTTTATTTGTGCATTCATTATTAAAAAATCATACAAAATAGGTCACACATTTTACATACTTGCAAATTATGCCTTGGGAAGCATCAAAGAGTCTGCAAATCAGTTATACAATACAAGGTAATGGAACAAAACGACGAGCTTTTCTATTGGAAGATTGTGGACAAAAATTAGCTCAGAAAAGAACCTCAGAAACAGATTTTACCTGAGGCTCCAACTAACAGCTGCACTAGCAGAAAAATCAGTACACCAGGGGTTTTAGAAATGTTTAACTTGACCATGCAATATATTTGACCAGTTTTCTAAGTGACAACATCACGTTTTTATAACATGCTTTTATTGCAATACAGCACCAGCCACCAGTGACACCATATATCCAGCAAAGCTCTTCACACTGTCTCTTCCAGTCACTATCAACCTTTTTAAAACATCTGTGTTAGAATAAACAGTCAAGAAATGTTTATATTTGATCTCACCACAACAGTGATTCAAATGTGAGGCACGGGGACTGGTTATGCACTCTTTGGCTCACATGCTTTGTTAACAAAAACAAAACACATACTTCAGCTGCATGGGGATGGCAGCAGCAATTCACCTCTGCTTCCTCTCACCCCAAACCCCACTCTGGAGTTCTGTCTCTTCTCAAGTGAACACAAAATATTGACGCCTGAGAAAGCTGTAACTAACCAACAAAACAGAGTGTGCACGGTGTGTGTCTTGTGTCCCAAGCACATGCAGGAGGTTCACATTACTGCAGTTGCTAGGAAAAAAATATGACTTAAGACTTTTTTATCTTCACATGCAACTCTGGTGAAGTCAGAGTGATCAAAATAATTACAGAATGCTGCTATAAATCACATGGGGAATTATTTTGCTGAATAATACTTTTTATTCATTTTATGATAGCAGCAGAGTTTAACACTGAATTTTCTCTTGGTTGAGGAGATCATTAAACAGAATGCAGATATTCAACTTTTTCACCTTAATTTAGAGCTCAAAAAGCAGAAACTGCCCTGGCAAATATATTTTTGTGAGGTATTTAACGTTATTGCTGTGTTTAAAACAAAACAGAAAAACATTAAGAACAGGATATAGTTACATTGACCACGAATATTGTCGAAACATGGCCTAAGAAGGGCCATTTTTCTTCTAATCTCTCACCTTACTATGTACACAACATTCAGAGCTGTGCTTTGTAAACTGTTTGTCCTGCTCAATAGTTTATAATGTAAATTAGAAATACATACAGTCTGTGTGAAGTTCTAACAACAACTACAGAACTGCTAGCACATCTCCAAAGTTAGTAAATCACTCTCCATTTAAACACCATATCGCCTTATCCCTCTCCAGAAGGCAACCTGAAAGCTGGTGGTCTTTTAAGCTAAGCTTTGTATGTGAGATGTTGACCCAGGATTCTTCAGGGGTGAGAGTTGCCCACCCATGGATGTGAATACAGCTGGGCAGAAGGAAAACCACAACGTGGTCATGGAACAACTCCTTCAGAAATTGCCCACAGCATGAAGTGATCACCCTCTGAAAACTGCAATAACAGACTGCAGTTGTCTTCCCTGCCACACTCCAGCTAACCAGACTTCCACCAGAATAGCAATCTAAACCTGCAGGAGAATAGGCCAGGTTTTCAAAATCCTCACTTTATCTGCAGAAGAAGCATCGTTTACTTATGGATAGGGTAAGTGTGCCAGACCTCTAGGTTTTTTCCAGAATTTCAATTCTCATTCAGAAAAACTTCAGTTAAAACTGACCAATCTGTGAATTCTGATGAATTGGAGACTACCTGCTACTTCTCCCCCCATACCCCTTGTCTTAGGTTACAATGTAAGATGTAACCAGAAGTATGTACTCTATCACCATCCGTTAAAACCAGGTGGGGCAGTGTTCTTTATCTCTTCCATGACACATCCCTGATAACTCCCTCTGGAAGGATATCTTCTGTTAATGGGCCATCCAGCCTCACTGCATGACTCATAAAATTAAATCAGCCCATTGTGAGATGGGAGAAATCATCTCACTGTGAGATGCTCCACCCAGGGGGAGGAACCAAGCATTCTTACCTGGATATAATCTGAGGTTTGGAACACCATAATCAGCCCTTACCTACTGGATTCCCAGAGCACAAGAGCTACATAACCACCACCGGGTCTTCAGAGGAAGACCAGACCCTTCTACAGGATCACCACTTCGACAGAGCGGTATCTATCACCTCAAGAGGACTGCAGACACCCCTTAATCAGATTGCTACCACCACCCTACCTGGCAGGTGTCAGGTTGCATCCTGATGCTGTCAGGTTAAGCCAGTGTTTCTGTATTACTGCCTTGTTATACATACTAGTAAAGAACTGTTATTCCTATTTCTCATATCTTGGCCTGAAAGCCCCTTAATTTCAAAATTACAATAATTTGGAGGGAAGGGAGTTACATTTTCCATTCCAAGGGAGGCTCCTGCCTTCCTTAGCAGACACCTGTCTTTCGAACCAAGACACTCTTATGTGTAGTTAAAACCTGAAGAATTTCAAGTCTTAGCTGATATAAGAAAGCCAAGCCTCCTTCCTACTAAAAATACCTTTTAGACCTGTTATTGAGTCCATATCTACAGAAACACCTTCCACACACCAGTGTCTACCTAAATTATGAGCACACTTGTCATTCTTTGATGAGGTGCTTTGTGCACTGCAGTGATTGAGTTGGAATGACACCTTTGGTTAAGCATATAACTCTGTATGCAAATCTGATTAACCTATAGCAGTGCAAGTGCCCAAGTTACAGCATGACTTTGTTATGTAAAAACACAGACCCAGAACAGACTGCAAGCAATGCGTGCAATACATAAAACAGATCCTGAACATGGCTTAACTCAGCCTCTCTTTGTCTTTAGTCATCTTTCTTAAGAGGAGCCCTCATTTTATAACCTTTACTCTCTACATAATTTTACTATTGTAACCCAGTCACACATTTCTACAATCATGTCAGAAAACTGCAGTCTCGTGGCAGGAGACAGAACCAGTCCTCTGCTCTGGAAGCCTCAACTTTTGGGATGCTTGGATGATGCATATATGTACTGAAGGAGACAGACATTCTCTCTCTTCCTATTAAAGGCAAAGTAAGAGAAAAGGCACTTTAATAATGAAATTTGGTGGCAAACTTACACCACCTGCTGTTGTTTTTTTTCTTAGAGAAGTACCATTCTGAACAGTACTGTAAGGGTGGTGCCTTGTAAAAATATCAGAGGTGAAACATTTTCTTCACAAATGGTGATTCTCACATATCATCTGGTGCTACAACTGCACAGCAATCTTAATTAACTTCAATTTTAATCTAAGATGATTCTTGGATCACCATTTCCATATCAGTGACTTCCATTAGTTTCACATCCTAAAAGAGAATTCTGCAGCCAAAGTTTCTGGATTTTGGCTTTGAAGAACAGAAAGGCATCTGAAGAAAACTAGACGGAAAATGGACCCCTGTGACCAGAAATGAATGTGCAGGGAATGCATCTCTGCATCTACAAGTACATTTTAACCACAATTTCTGAAGCACTGGTTTTGTGGAGGTCAAACTGAAGGACAGCCTCTCCAGCAAGTGCATGGAAAACTCAGACTGTGGTTTGCAGACGGAAAAGTAAGAATACTGTACAGGGCCTAGAAAAATCAACACGATCTTGGATAAAACACAAGAGTGCCAAAATTCAAAGGACTGCAGCATTAGAAAGAAAACTGAAATAATGAATGGAGCATGCCAAAGAGTCAGTAGCTAAACTCCTTGAAAGTAGATGCAACTGGAGAACAGAGTGGCAAAGAAAAGGAGGGTAATTAGTATACCAGGCCATGGACAACCACGGACAACCACAGATACATCACTGGAATGCATGAAATCTCTTTGCCCCTTCATTTGTTCCTCAAATTGTGCTGTCCAGGCAGCACAACGGTAGTGCTTTCTGCTACACAGGAAAATAAATTTTACTGTTTTGCTATTTGCTTGTTCATTTGCCACACGGTTCAAACGAAGATAAGCCCTAAACTGTTCAGAAAGGACAGATAATGCAACTGCACATACCCCTACAGAAATACAAATTTATTTTTCCAGGGAATTTGGACAAAGATTTGATCATTTTGTCCAAGAAAACTAACCACCCCCATCTGAAACTTTCAGTCAAACAATATGTAAATTAATAATCCTTTTCAAACAATGTTCAAGTTGTATTCCTTCCACTAGGATAAGCTGCTTATATGAACCACACTGAAGTCACAGGCACTTGTTCTAACTAAGCTGAGAAATATCCCCACACTCCGATTTCCTGGAACAATTCTCTCAGTGACATTACATCCTGTGTGTTGTAATGAGGACCATACAGAAAGATTACAACCTTTACTTGAACTACAGGACACAGAGCAAGTCACCAAATTATACAGACTGCTACTGACTAGAAAAAGGGCATTTATTCACTTCAGCTCCAGCCTGATCCGCAGTGCTTTTCCCTCTGCCTTAAGCAGGCTGGATGCAGTAGCCAGACAGCATGCAATTGTGCAAACGTGGAAACATTTTCAGAAGTTACAGCCTGCTGAATGAAAAACTGACAGTACATACTGGATGCCCCAAATCAATTAATTTTAACAAACAACATGTCAGAGAACATCCCAGGGATCGGAAGAGTGACTAAAATAAAACAGAACACGCAGATGAGGAGACATAATTACACCACAGTCATGGGCTGAATGAAGTAATGAAAAAGCTTCTTGCCAATGAAACTATTTAAAAACTATTGGAGGCTATATGACTGAGCTCTGGCACTCACGGTTCGAAACATCAATAAAACACTAAAAAAATTACAGTTGATGTTTCGGAATGTGTACTTTCAGACACAGGAATACATGGCCAGCTAGGAGACGTGAACTGTTTACGAAAAAGAAGCAAAAGAAATAAAATACAGAAGTAGGGCTATTTCAATAAACACAGACTAGCATACCACTTCCCCACCAGAACATTTGTTTCTTGGGGTAGTCTGCTTTACATTTCAGTTAGACAACTGCAAAAGGAAAAACATAAGAAACTACCCATATGGGTAAGAAAATTTCTAATAACATTAAGAACTTTTGGTTTAGGAAAGTAGCAGTTATGGCTTGTAGTAGACAGAAAAAAAACCCCAGAGGAAGCAAGTTAATAACTCTGTGTGTATGAGGGAAAGTATGAACTGTTCCAAACCTCCTCAACTTACCCTCCCTCTCCCCCACTAATTAATATGCAACAGTGGTGGCTATTACAACTTCACAGCACAGCAGAAAATACTGAATCACTGCACCTCTGATACAAACACCTATGAGCTCTGAGCTCTTAGTAGCTGGTCCATAGGCACTGCCATTTCACTGAGCTAAGCTGTTTGGAGAGTTGTTTTGTTTTTTTTTTTAAACATAACTTCTGCTTAAAATCCCTTCTCCTTGCTAGGAGCTGACAGCCTTTCCAAATGCCTCTCTACTAAGCAGCAAAATGTTTTATCCCACGTGGTGTGTATGGCAGGGCCGGTAGGATTTAGGAGAGGATTATTAAAGCCTTCTGGAACACAGAAGGTAACCATTTCTAAGTTAGCACCCTCCCTCCAACAACACATTTCAGCTTCTTCTTAAAGCATTATTTTCTGCTCCTACCTACCTTTCCTGCAGACAACTAAACCTGTTCCAAGGTTAAATGAGAAGCTTCTCAATATGAGCGTATTTTGGCTGAGGTTCAAACTCTCTCCAGCAGAGACATCTGTAATCTGATTTTTGCAAAAGGAAGCCCTGGACATTGAAAAAGATAATTCACCTCTAACAAATTGTTCCTTCAGAAGTTTGAAAGACGGTGATGCAGTTTCAAGAATTCTTTATGGAGTTAATTTTGCAATATGGTCTGTTATGGAAGAAACTAAGCTCTTTCCAGAATCACCGAGACCGCTGCTGGGAATGAAAAATCACTACACTGATTCTGAGAGGAGATACAACTTGCATCCACGAGTGCCAGTTACTCATCAGGATCCTAACATGACTGGCATCCTCAGAACATGATTAAGTGAGTATTTCTTGGCCCAGACAGAATTCTTGCTTCTTTCTAAATATCTGTACTACAAATAAGAAGTGGGAAAGCTTAAGAGAAAAAAACCACAGCAGCATCAAAGTACAAGCAGCCCAATCACTATGAAAAACTATGTAGACAACCAAAATGGCACTAACAAGAACTATGAAAATCAATGAGGTAGCTCTGCATAAATTCATGTACTGCTGTCTGAACAGCATGAGAATGAAAACGCCAAGGTCCTTGCTTGAAAGCATTAATAAGCAGAAAACATGTCCATGCTGGTGCTGAGTTCAGCACCTTTCTGGTTATACTTCATTTTCCAAAGATTTCTTACCTAGAAGTGTTGGAAGATAAACAAAAGACACCCATTTTAGACACAAAGCTTAGACAACTGCTTTGTTAACAGTGCAGAAATTCCTGCAGGCTCCGGCCAAAATTCAGAGCTCCATTGAAGCAACTGCAAAAAAGAACTGGAAGATCCAAGGAAGCTGAAGTCTGTGTAGACAGAATTTGGGAGAAAGAAAGGCCTTGCTTCAGTTTATATATCAATGAGATGCAGTAAGATTCAAATTTTTTGAAAAAACAAGGCAAACAAGTGAATTTAAGGATTCCAACCAAGCTGCTCATGCCAGAAGGCGTACACAGAGCTACACAGCCATTCCAACAGAACTACATACAGCAACAGTTTCACCACAAAGAAAACATGAGTGAAAAGGAAACAGAAGGAGACAACCCAGAAGAATGGAACTATAGTAAGTCATAAAAGTTGAATTATACTAAGTCATAAAAGTTGAATTACAATTTTTTCCAGTATTTGTAATACCACGAGTGCTATGCCACTGTCATTTCTCATCATAATAGATCATTACCCCACTCCTAAACACTGTGGGCCAAACTGAAAATTCCTACTTGAGTACAAGCCACTTACAAGTGCAAGAATTTAACAAATCTGAACATATCAAATACTTGAAATAATAGCTAACCCCCCCATTTTCTCTAAATTTCTTTTTTTTGATCTCTCATTTACAGCTTGAAGCCTCAATATCTTAGTTCGCTGTCAGTTTTACCAACTAAACAATACCTGCCACAAAAAAAAAGTTAAAGATTCACAGAGAAATGCTGTCTTTAAAGGAAGACTCACATCATTCCACTGCCATTTCTGTGCCAAAGGAAAAAACCAAACCTAACCAAACAAAAAGCATTTACTTTTTCTATCAAGTTCAGCTAAACCTATTCAGAACAATCAAGACAGTATTGGAGTCCTAGCCCATCCTGCCCCTGCCGAAAAGAGTGAAGGTATTTGGTAAAGAGCCTCTAGACCAGAATGGCTTTTGTCCAGGACTGTTCTGGTTGTTCAAATGCAACTGGAGTGAAGTCAAACTACTGCCAATTTGTCTTTGTCAGTGTTTTAGCTAAGTGTTAAAATAAACCAGGAAAAAGATGCTCCACTGAAAAAAGTCCCGGTGGGATTATTCGCTGAGATTCCAAAAACAAAGGGAGGCTCGAATAACAATAATTCAAAGAACAACAAAACAGCAAATGCATTAACTAACTATTCCTGAAATATGGGAAAAAAATTACATTAAACAGACACTCTCTTCAGGAAACTGCCACTTTTTTTACAGTTGATATTGTTTGTTGCCTGTGGTAATGTGTACAAATTCCTACCGAACCCCACAATCCCTCTGTTGTATTGTTTCACTGATAACCTCACCACAAATATCTTAAAGATTTATTTAATACAGTCCTATATATTTCAAGAAAACTGAACACATGGAATCATCCTTCTATCTGCTCTTTAATTTTTCCTCTGTGTTTCTAGTTGCTCACCGTCACTGCTCCTTTTAAAAACTTATTATTTAAAGCTTTCAAACTTCAGATCTTCCTAACTTCAACAAGAAGCATCAGCCAACTGTTTATGGTTTGTCTTATGAGCAATTTATTTTATTAATATGGCAGAATGAGACCCAAGTGAAAATAAAGTTTTACAGATAGAGCTCGGGAGTAAAATAAAAATAAACTATTTAGACAAAACACAACCAGTACGTGTATGCCCAATAATTAGAAGATGATGTTTGCATGAAGGCCCCAAAACTTCCTGTTTAGTCAAGCACTCAATATTATGAAATAATACACAAGCAATTTCCCAGACGCTTCACTTTACATAAAAACATTTGTGGGGTTCTAATCTCAGCAACATTAACACTATTCTAGTAAGGATATAGGAAAAGCAGCATACAGGAGAGACTTGAAACCTGATGATGACGCCTGGGAATAAAACGGCAATAAAATAGGAAATGTTCCGAAGTTACAGCTGTAACCTGGCTTTGCTTGCAAGGAAATGACATCAAAACTATGCCAGAAGCACATTAAGACCTGGAAGTCAAATCCTCAAAGCTTAGGAAAAGCTGGAGTTTGTTCATTTGTACACACACACAGATTTTATTTACAAAGCTATTTTGCTCTCACATCCACAGCATTCCTATCTCATTAGAAGAACAACGGCAGAGGATGACTGCTGCAATAAAGTAGATTTTTCGCCCAAGACTACACAAAAATATAAAAAAGAAAGCAATGGAAAAAACAACTCTATTGTTTTTAGCCTTTTATGCAGACAGAAACTTTCAGGACAGAAGGCTTTCCTCTGAAGAGCACACTGATTGCCAAGTTCACTTCTATCACTACCAGCAGAGAGGTGATTTGCCCATGATAAACAAGGCAGTAAAGGTGCTCTCCTCAGTCCGAACCAGAGTTCACAACAGCCCTAAACATTCTGGTCACTTAATGGGGCCACTGAATTCACCTGTTCTTCAAATCAAAGCAGTGCTAATGCCAGCATTTCCTAAGCTTACAGGGCCTCGCTCTGCAGCCTCAGAATGGCTCTTTACAGAGAGTGGCAGCAGTTGATTTTTAACAAGGGTCTGTCCAAATACTTACTGTAATTGACTGAGGGAACCAGAAAATTATTTACTGACAGCAACTGATTCTTTCTTCATTAAATTTTCCTACAATTTAATGCTAGCTGCTTAACCGCCCACATTTTTCCACATTCTGTACTCCTTTCCAAAGACTGGGTTTTACTTAACAGCTGGAGAATTCCTTAAACTCATCTCTAAACACAAAGAGCTCAGGCACAGTTTACACAGTTCTCGTGGCTACTGCATTTTAGGTTATTTCTATGTAAAAAAAAATACCACAGAACTTAATGGACAAGCAGCTATGATACATGGTCAAGAAGAATACAGGCTACCATTCGAACTTCAGATCACAAGGACGGTTGGCAGTAAAAATGAATTGCACACACAGGTATAGAAAAGCCCTCAAGTTACAGCTGAGACCCAAACATGAGAGCACATTTCATCCTCTAGGTCACAATCCAGCAAGACATTTAAGCACGAGAGCAACATCACATATCTGAGTAGTCCCACATAATTCAGCTGCACGTGGCATATCACCATAAGCACACTGAAGTGCTTTGCTTTATTTAAACTGCAGCTATCAAAATACAAGTCATGTTACACTCGAGTTTGTTGGGTTTGTAAATTATTATCTTAGAAGACTTTCGAGACCTTTTTATCTATTAAAATAGTCTTACTTTAAATGAGAACTAACCTGTTAGCAATGAAGAGGCTAATGTACTTCTCTCTCTGTGTAAACTGCATTTCTCTACATTTCAATATTGAAACATGGTTAGCCAGTTTTGCTTTTTCCTTTGCAGCACTCTTAGATGCTCTTTTGATATACATATATATGTACTGCTATAAAGTTTACACTCTAAACAGTAGAAGTGTACTTCACTGGAACTGTCAGTGAAAGAAGTTTTTATTCTGTTGTTTTAGTCACATATAAACACCTTCTGAGAAGAGCTGTTAAAAAAATCTGAGCAACTGTTTCATGTATTTATAAACACACTCTGTTCTGCAGAGTCCAATAGGCAGCTGAAATATCCATTAGTGAATTGTACTGGTATTTGTGTTTAAACACAAACAAAATAAATAAGAAAAAAAGAAAACAACTTGTCAAAAATCTGTTACTTAGTTTGTGGTTTAACACAGAGCAGAGTTTAGCAGACAACTACACAAAAGCAGACCTTGTAGCAGTGATTTAACACCAGTAACATCCAGTGGTTACTGCCTCTACCCAGGAACAAAAATCAGCCTATTCACTCCCATGGAATTACACTTGTTTTCTCCTCCTGCCCTGATTACAATTCCCTTGGTCTAAACATTCTTCTCAGTCTTAAGAGTCAAGTGATTTACTCTAGAAATATTAAATCTTAATAAATGCTAAATTGTTCCTTCACAGAGAGCCACATAAAGAAGCTACAAGTAGAAAATGTTATCTCCACTGTGATCTGCACCACATCATGGCTCAAATACATGAATCCTCCTTAAAAAATATTTTTTAGCTCTGGTGCATGGAATGCACATAAAATGCCATAAAATGTACATGTATGCACATTCCCTGGATCTTCCAAATATCCCAAGAACACTGTCATTTTTTCAGGGATTACATATTGTGTACACAGACTTGATACTTTGCATTTGCCATTCATTCAACTAAGAGAATTGTAGTTAAGCATGTGTAAATGTTACAGAAGTTTATTCCTTATCCTAGTATCCTAAACTGAAATTTGGATCATGTGATTCAAACTACAGAGACCAGTAAGAGTTCAGCAACCACGTATTATCCAAAAAGAGATTAATTTCCAAAAGAGCAAATGAGACTACAAGCTCTGTCATTTAGAAAGAAACAGATGATATATTATTTTTTTTTTTTAAGTAAAAAGTAAACTATGATTTATATGAAAAGAGGAGCAAAAATTACAAAGGTGCACACACAATAGTAAGAATAAATGCATTTTAGCTCAGGTTTAGCTACGATAAACCACTATTGTCTTGACTTCAAACATTACTATTATTCAAGTCTCTAAAATGTCTCTGGTTTGCGAAAGCAAAATGAAAACAGTTACTTTACAGTACTTTCCATTTTAAAACTTGTTTATTTATTAGCACAACCTGCATCATTCCATCACTTAATTGCAATGCTGTTCTGCCAAGCCAATTACGTAAGTATTTTGTACATCAGAATAGACCCGAACACGTGAAAATTAAGCTAACAGAAATGTCAATATTTCACTAAGAAATATGCTATTCTAAAATTACTTATATTTAGGTCATTTTGTGAAAGCAGCTGCTTTATATTCCCTAGTTCCACTAAAAAGGAAAAGTGCAATAAGATCTCTTATTGACAGCTGCATTCAAAAACATACCAGTTACATAAGTTTGCAAATTATACTGTGCCAGAGTTAAATATCTAAGCATTTTAACGACAGTTCTCAAAATGCAATCTCAGCAAGAATGACTCAACTCCACTGCATAAGCTGCACTCCAGATAAGAAGCAACCAGCTCGATTTTATAGAAAAAAAAGCGCAACTTTTTAGTATTCTGCTTTAATTCAAATTGCTCTCAGTGAGTTCTGCTTGTTCGGACCTGCAAGCTTCACCAGTCATTTGGCATTTCCATCTCTCCTCACTTTCAACAAAAGTATCCCAAGCATACCTATAGACAGTTAGGGAAATGCTTGGAAAACAGGTATAGTTTTCTCCTGTACCTCGAGGGGAGAGATTTACCTGACAACCATCCAGCAGAGGACTAAACCTGTACACCAGAGCTAGGCCTTGCCTGCATATGAGAAAAACATGGCTATGCCAGAAGAGAGAGAGGACAAACTCTCCCCACGTTTATCTGAGGACTTTATCAGAGAGCTCGGTGAGGAAAACATTAATAACCGGTGTGATGCATCAGCAACTCTTCTAGCCCAGTCTCATATACAAAAGGGAGACCCAGAAAGGCCTCGGAGTGAAAACTTCTTGAGCAGCTAATGCTGGTGCCCCGATCCAAGCTGCTGTCCTTTAACACCTTCCCTTTGAATGCTACTGTGATTGGATAGGTAAAGTGTAAAACTTCCCTGGCCCAGGTTTTCTCTGATGCTATTCACAGAAGAAACTATGAATAGCAACAGAAGGAAAACTATCAGAGAAGAAATGTGGCTAGAAATTGCACAATTCTCGGTCATTTGGCAACTCATTCAGGGTGCTGAGTAACAGTAGCCATCCAGCCTTAATTCCACCAGTCCTTCACAAAACCTGCTTCAGCCACCTAATCACTGAAACAGCTCAGGAAAGGGCTACAAGGGCTCATATATGGAAATTCATTTCCTAGAATCACAAGAGTTAGAACTTCTGCTTTATAAATTGATTCTGCTTACTCTGATGCTAAATACCACAATCTAAAGAAAATATATCACCTACCTTCTTTCCAGCTACTGCTCTCGTGATCTAAAACTGTCTTTTGCTTAAAAAAAATTAAAAATTCCTTTGGATGACATACCTTAAGGACTTTAAACCTTAACGTTACCACAGAGGCCACCCCAATGAACAGCACTTTCCCATTTGACACAAGATACAGCTCGAAAAAATTTAGCTCTTCCCAAGTGCTGCTGTAAACTCAAACATTAGTTCTGTAACTACAAAATTTTGCCATCTACATGGCAACACTAAGGAATATTTTAATCGCACCAAATAAATACAAATACATATCGAACAGATGTCTGTAAAATCAATTCTCCTGAAACTGTCAACCTCCAGCCTGTCTTAACGTTGTATCACAGCTACTAGAATACAATCTAATGTAACAAAAAGGTTAGACGTATGCTCAAACCCCCCGGCATTTCACGCGCAAGCCCAATTACCCAGCACATCACCGCACAACTTTCTCACCGAGGACAGCATTTTCTTCCACGGACTTCTACCACGCACTCTGTGACAGATCACAGATCGTCAGCGCAACCTTTGCTCACGACATTGTTTTCAAAGGCACCGAAATCTCTCACAAACTTTAAACGCCCGAAAGGCGTTGGCGAGGGAAAGCCGCCCGCTGCATCACAGTGTCACTATTTGGGGAGCGCTTGATGCTCCGACCCTCGCCAGGGTGGGGTGCTTTATAAATAGATGCCTGTTGTTTTGGTTTTTTTTCCCAGTCAGTGCCGTGCCCCGAGCGTTTGGGTGGCGATGGGAGAGGAGGCTGTTTATAGCCTTTATTAAATGAACTCTGGGCGAGGAAAGGAGGGGGGCAGGGAAAAAGGGAAAGCTGCTGCTCCTACCTGAGCCAGGCCCAGACCCCGCCGCTCACCCTCCTCCGGCCGCGCCCGGGGGGCTGCGGGGACACCCCCACCCTAAGCAGGCGCCTGCAATGCAGGGGCTGCGCAGGGGGCTCCCGGCAGCGGCATCCCAGGGGGATCGCACCCCCCTTCCCCTTCCATCTCCCTCCCTCCGGCCGCCCGACCCGCTCCCAGCCGTGCCGCCGGG
>VZTH01008891.1:0-12345 GCA_013397815.1 Aleadryas rufinucha | reverse complement strand
CCACCCCCACGGACAGCTCAGGGACAGGTTCTGCCAAGAGCTCGATGGCTTTTGCCCCCAGGACCTGACAAACTCAGCGTGTGCCACCACGGCCCTGCCCGGGCTGTGCCAGGTGTCAATCATGTGCTCCAGAGGGGACATTTGGAGAGGAGGGGACACCTGGGGGATGCTGGTGGCCTCAGGGGTGAGGTGTGTGTGGCTTGTGGTCCTTTGGTTTAACAGTTGATGCTTTCAGTGCTAATTTCAGTGGAGGAAGTTTTGCCTCCTTGCTGTGCTGGCATCAGTGGTGCCACTCGAATCCAAGCCCATGGCAGCCCTGGGCTGTGTCCTCAGGGACTTCCTTCATTTGTTTGTTTGATTCCCTTTTTCACCCTCCCCAGTCACTCCCAGATTCCCTCTCCTTGGGGCTCCTTGATTGCATTGTTCTCTCCTTCCTTTTCCTGGGGACAGGGAGAGGAGGAGATGATGGATGCAAGCTGTAGGACAGCGCTTGTAATCAGAGCCCAGAAGGTGCCTGTTGTTGTCTGCCTGTTCCAAGATCTGGATTCAGGGCTGGCTTTACCTTAATTTGAAGCTGGGAAGTGGGGATGGTGAATACCTGTGGTGCCTCTGAAGCTCGTGGAGAAGTCATCTCTGTGCCTGCAGAAAAATAAGCAGAAGATTTCATTGAAATCATTGCTTTGAGTGGTATTTCCTCACCTCACACCACGAGGAGCCTCAAAGCCTCTGCACAGAGGGTGGAAGGAGCGAGCCAGGAATGCCCCACGTGGGGATTTTCTGTGGAGATGAGAAATCTTCCTGTGCCACCAACCCAAATAACAGCTTTTTTCAGAGCAGCTAAACTGGGGCACCTCGTGTGCCTGTGGGGATGGAGCAGTGGCACTTCCCTGCTCCTTCCAGCCTCGAGGCTTTCTGGGCTGGTTCATGCTCCCAGTTTCACAGTTTGTGTTTGCCTTCACAAGGATGAACAAGGCAGACCTGCCTCGAGGTGCCTGTGGCTGTTCCAGGATCTCCTTAGGGCACAGGGAGATGCTGAGAGATGCAGAGATGATGCCTTGGGGGTCACACATCCCTGAGGACATGGAGGGAACCTTATCCATCAGGCCCTGGGCTGTCACCTGTCACCAGGTCACAGAATCCCTCTCACAAAGGTGTTGAGCTCCAGCTTGCACCCAGCTGCTTGTGCCACCCTCGTTGTTCCTCTAGGACAGGTGTCACTCCTGCTCCTCTGATCATTAGGAACCTCTCCCCTGCTTTGTCAGCCTGTTTGTTTCTGGCTGGTTTGTGTGTATTTATTTTTGTGCCAGTGGCATCATTTCAGCTTCAAAAAGCTGTTCTACCTCTTTGCTAAGAGGACCTCCTCCACCTGCAGTATTTATACACACCAATCACATCCAATGCCTAAAAACCCTGAGTCCTAAAAACCCTGAGTCCTTGTCCAGAGCCTTAACAGCAGGATGGTCTCATCCACGTCTGTGTGGAGCATTTGATTGTGTTCTAAAAAACTTTGCAGATGGATGTGTTTGCTGTTTTCCAGAGGCTCTTTGTATGTAGATGTAGATGATTAAAATCACCTTGACATCCATCTCGCAGAAGGGGGGTGTGAGGAGCCCAGGCACCTCTGACAGGGCAGAAACAGCAGCGTGAGGAGCTTTGTCACCGTGTGGGGGGCACGGCGGGGAGCTGGCACCAGGCAGGATGGGGGGAAGTGCCCCAGCACGTGGGACTGCGTGGCCTTGGTGCTTTCAGAGGCAAGGTCAAACCCACGGCACTGTCAGAAGAAGAGGCAATTAGTCTGAGCACATGCCAGCAGGGGAGGGACAAATTGGGGAACAGCGAGGGCTGGTAAAATTAAAGTTAATCTGTCACTAATCTCTGGCTGAGAAATCCAGGAGGGAAGAAAAATTAGGCAACGTTTGTGAGTGATGACTCGCTCTGAGAGGAGGCTGCTGCACAGGGGCTGGTGTTTGGCAGTCCCAGCAGGAGAGACCTCTGGGCAGAGGTGGGGAATGCAGGAGGGATCCGCCCTGCATGGATTCAGACCCTGTGCAGGCCACTAAAAGCTGTGCTCCAGGGGCTCCCTGCCCGTGGAATACGTGGGAAATCTCCCAGTTTGGGGCTGTTGTTCCCAGAGGTGAGTCCTGCACTAGGAGTGGTCACGGCCCCGAGGCTGCCAGAGCTCCAGGAGTGTTTGGACAACGCTCCCAGGGATGCACAGGGTGGGGTTGTTGGGGTGTCTGTGCAGGGCCAGGAGCTGGGCTTTGATGATTCTGGGTGCCAGGCTGTCCTGGTTGCCCTTCCCACTGCTCCTTGTGCCTGGAGGAGGCTGGATTTGGGGCTCCTCACAGATCCCCACTGTGGCTTGTGGGTCACTTGGGCTGGATTTGCACCAACACCTGGGAGAGGAAAGGGTTTGGCCCTTCCCTCAACACCCAGAGGGATCTGTGCAGGGTGTCTGTGCTGGGCTCAGATCCAAGTGACCCCCAAGTCCTCGAGCCATGGGTCACACCAGAGGCTGTGCAGTGCTGAGAGCAGGCACAGAGTCAATCCCAGGGCTCTGCACCACCTTCCCCCACCTCCCTGGACCTAACAAGATTACTCTGTGACAGAAGGGAAAATCAATTAATTCCTCCCACCCTGACAGGGAGAGGATAGCCTGCCTCAGTCCCACTGTCACAGGAGGGAGCTGGGCATGGATTTGCTCTGGAGGAGCTCTGAAGACCCTCCCAGCACCTTTGGGGTCACTCACTGCCTCTCAGGGCCACAGCACCCCACTGCAGAGGTGTCAGAGGACACCAGCAGAGTGCTGGAACCTGATGGGACAGAGGAGACAAAGGGGGGGAAGGGGGTTCAGAGGGAGCTGGCCTCCCTCAGCCCCTTGTATCCACGAGGAAAAGCAGAGGAGGAAAAGCAGAGGCTCTTTTAAGGACAATAAGAGAGCAAGAGTTTAATTTGCATGCTCTGAACGAGCTGCTGGAGGTGCTGATCTCCCTGCCCAGAGCTCTGAGGGAGGGAGATGAAGCTCTTGAAGTTAAAATGAGGTTTTNGGCTGCCAGAGCTCCAGGAGTGTTTGGACAACGCTCTCAGGGATGGAGTGGGATTGTTGGGGTGTCTGTGCAGGGCCAGGAGCTGGGCTTTGATGATTCTGGGTGCCAAGCTGTCCTTTTTGCCCTTCCCACTGCTCCTTGTGCCTGGAGGAGGCTGGATTTGGGGCTCCTCACAGATCCCCACTGTGGCTTGTGGGTCACTTGGGCTGGATTTGCACCAACACCTGGGAGAGGAAAGGGTTTGGCCCTTCCCTCAACACCCAGAGGGATCTGTGCAGGGTGTCTGTGCTGGGCTCAGATCCGAGTGACCCCCAAGTCCTCGAGCCATGGGTCACACCAGAGGCCGAGCAGTGCCCAGAGCAGGCACAGAGTTAATGCCAGGGCTCCACACCACCTTCCCCCTCTCCCTGGACCTAACAAGATTGCTCTGTGACAGAAGGGAAAAATCAATTAGTTCCTCCTACCCTGACAGCGAGAGGATAGCCTGCCTCAGTCCCAGTGTCACAGGAGGGAGCTGGGCATGGATTTGCTCTGGAGGAGCTCTGAAGACCCTCCCAGCACCTTTGGGGTCACTCACTGCCTCTCAGGGCCACAGCACCCCACTGCAGAGGTGTCAGAGGACACCAGCAGAGTGCTGGAACCTGATGGGACAGAGGAGAAAAAGGGGGGGAAGGGGCTTCAGAGGGAGCTGGCCTCCCTCAGCCCCCCTGTCCCCACTCGGAAAAGCAGAGGAGGAAAAGCAGAGGCTCTTTTAAGGACAGTAAGAGAGCAAGAGTTTAATTTGCATGCTCTGAACGAGCTGCTGGAGGTGCTGATCTCCCTGCCCAGAGCTCTGAGGGAGGGAGATGAGGCTCTTGAAGTTAAAATGAGGTTTTGTGTGGAATATTCCTCCTCCCTGGCTGAAGGCAGTTGTGTCACAGCGCTGGGGGGACCGGTCCCTGCCATCCACGCTGGGAATTCGGGTTTGCTGCAGCCACGCTGATGCTGGGATGGGTAAATTGGGCTGTCAGCAGAGCTGTTGGGTGTGATGAGCCTGAATCAAAGGATTGGGAAGTGCTTAATTGTGGTAGTTAGGAGCTGGAGGAGGACACGAGTCGCGGAGCAGCACCACGGAGAAGGTGGCTTTGTCCCATCCCCTGCCACCAGGGTGCGTGGCACAGGCTCCCAGCACCACGCTGGGAGGGACAAACCCACAGGCTGGGGATTTCTGGCTAAGATGGACCCATTTGGTGGCATTTGGGGACAACACAGGGCTGTGTGGCTCCCAGGGAGCTGCCCAGCTCCCGGCAGGGCTCTGCAGGGAGGACACAGGGGAAGGCAGCACGGGGCCAGGCTGGTGGCACTGCAGAGCAGGTGGGGTGTGCACAGAGGGCTCATCTCTCTGCTGACCCGTTCTGGGGTGCGTTGTGAAGGTAATGGAGCGTCCCTAAACAGGCCAGCTCCAGGCTTGTCCCTCACCAGAGCCATATGGGCAGTGACTCGCCCTATAAATCCCCTTATTGTGCCGTTTGTCTCTCCAGATTGGCCACTGGCACGTCTCTGAAGGGCTCAGCATGGACAACAGGATCTTCTCCTCCAACATATCCGACAGCCTCTTCAACACCACGCAGAGCGTCACCACTATCCTGGTAAGGGAGGGGGGCACCTGCAGTTCCCATCAGCTCCCAGCCAGCCCAGCCCTCGGGGGTGGGATCAGCTGGAATTTTGCTCCCTGTTCCTACCCCCACCCTGCGGTGTTTGCAAGCCGATTCCACAAAGGAGAGGCGAGAAAACCGTTAATTACAGCACGGGGGACAATTCCTGGCAGAGTCATTGAGCTGAAGTCGGTGTTTCATGTGAAAATGGTGTTTGATGGGGTCAGAGGCAGCAGGGGACAGGGCTGGGGTGGGGACACGCTGCCATTCTGCATTCAGCTTGGAATGGGGCTCTTGTGTGGTGTACAGCTGCTGAGGGGGAAGGGACAGTTGCCCCTTCTACCCATGAAATTATAAAAATTGGCCAAGATTTTTAGGAAACTTCACATCCACAGGCACCACTGTCTATGTTCAACAGGACCCCCTTCACCTGTCCAGGTGATTTTTTTGCTCCTTCTTTAGAGACACCCAAACTCCTGACCGTCTCCTCTTGTCCCACAAAGTTTGTTGAAAAGGGGACAGACTGGAGAAGTGGCTCTGTGCCAGGAGATGTTGAGGTCTGGATGTCCTGCCATGACTGGGAGCAGTCACTGGGCTGCTCTGGCACTTCCCAGCTGGAACCAGCCCCTAAATCATGATCCCTTTGCTCTGCTTTGTGTCCTAAACCGGGATAAAGGCCAGGGAACACCAGTGTGGAGACAGCTCTGAGAGCTTGGCACCACCTGAGCTCCCAAGCCTCCCAAATCCAGCTTGAGACGGACTCATCAGGCCAGGATGTGCTTTTTGGGGTCAGAACTGGGGGGTTTTTTTAAGGTTTCTCCCCAACCAACCCACCCTGTGAGCCCGTGGCACCCCGGCACTGCCCTCCCTGCTCGGTGCTGGCGGGACGCCTCGGCTAAGATGGGAATGACAGCTGCCCAGTTTCACCGCAGGAAAACCCTTACTTAATGCTGAAGTGGAACCACCAGGAGCTGGAGGGCAACGACCGCTACGAGGGCTTCTGCGTGGACATGCTGAAGGAGCTGGCGGAGATCCTGCGCTTCAACTACAAAATCCACCTGGTCGGGGACGGCGTCTACGGAGTCCCCGAGGCCAACGGCACCTGGACGGGGATGGTCGGGGAGCTCATAGCTCGGGTGAGTGGGTGAGCTGCTCCCTTCGGCTCTGCTCCGCTGGCATCCGGCGCTGCTGAGCCCCGGCGCTTCGTGAAGTGCTCCTGGATGATGAGGATGGATGGGGTTTAGTCCATTTGGGAGGCTTGGAGGAGAGGATTTCCACTTAATGCGTTCTCCAGGTGGAAAAGGCGTTTCTCAGGGCGGTGTGACGCCTGAGAAGAGGTGTGGGAAGAGGTCAGGGCAAGAACAGGGCCGTGGGATGCTCTCAGGGGTGCTCACTTTGGTGGAAAGGAGACCTGAACTCTGGGATTCTATATGAGAACTCAGTACAGAGTTAATTATTAATGAAAACTTGCAACAGGAAAATGCACAGGCTCTGGCAGGGCTTGGTACAAGCTGAAAACATTTACAAAGCCACACTGGGATGCAGGAAAGTCAGAATCCCATTTCTGCCCAGAGAAGTTTTGGCAGATTCAGTTCAGCTGTTTAACTCAGTGCTGCTTTTGGAGAAGAACATTTTCTATTTCCTTGAAGTGCATGGCTCGAGACCTTTTCACTGCTCTGCTCTGTGGAGCTGCTGCCCAGCAGCCAGGCTGAAAACCGAATTATTTTGCTGGGTTTGGCAATAATTCTGTGTACACCTGGCCTCAGCCAGCCTGGACCCCCCTCCCTGCTCTTTGTTTCCCTCTGTGCTCCTTCCCAGGCTTCCTGAAGCTTAAATACAGCTCAGAAAATGCTCAGAGATCCTTAGGAAAATAGGCTTAGCCACAGCTAACAGTGGGATTGATGCTATTTAAGCCAATACCTTCCTCTCTGATTTCTGCCCTGCCTTGTCATTCCTGACGTGCCTGTGAGAGCCCAGGGCCACTTTCCCAGCTGGTGACAAATCCACGGTGACATGGATTGGTGATAATCCCCCCTCCTGTGGGAGAGGAGACCCTGAGTCATTTGCCTTCTGCAGGGCAGGAGAACAAGGGTCCAAATCCATCCCCTGTGGCTCCAGGCAGGGCTCTGAGGCTCCTGCCAGCTCCTTCCTCCCTGGAAAATGAGCATCACTTCACTCTATGGTTTACTGGGCACAGTGGGATTTGGTTGAAGGTTGGACTGGAGGGTTTTGGAGGTCTTTTCCACGATTCTGTGGTCTTTAATGGTTCCATGATCTCTGGAAGATGCCCTCTGGCACCTTCTGCTTCTTCCCCACATGGTGAAGGGTGAACTCATCCTGCTTTAGGAGCTTCAGCTGAGTGTTGGAGATCAGCTGGAACAACCCTCTGTCTGAAAGAGGGAGGGATTTTGGGTTTTCTGAGGGTCACAGACAGGGCACTGAACAGACTGGAGACTCTTCTGAGCTCCCTCCCTGTCTCCTGGGTCACTCTTCCCTGAGCAGTCGCTCTCAACACCAGCTGAGATCCCACCTCCATCTGCTCTTTTAAAAGAGCTTCTGTGAGGCTGTTTGCAAATGCTGCAGGCTATTGGCATGGTTTTCATCCATCCTCGTGTCTGTGTGTGTGTACACACACACAATTACACTCCTGCAGCATTCCTCTGGGGAGGCAGGAGGGAAGGAGCCGAGAGCAGCATCTGATCAAAGGCAGGGAGCAGCCATCAAGCTTTTGGCCTGCTAACCTTGGCAGTGCCTCTTCATTAAATGGGACCTTCTGGAGGGTTGTTTTTTCTCCAGTGATGAGTGTTTTAACTTCATCTTCACACAGAAACCGTTTTGTTTCTTCTGCAGCTCGAGCCTTATTTAGGAGGATTTTTACTTGTGCTTCTGCAGGGCAGAGCTGTCAGAGCCTGTGAGGCTGGATCACAAATTGGAGAAGAGAAACAGCTTTGTCTGTTGTTCTCCCTATATCCCTGAGAGTCTTTGTAATGGTTTCAGCAAGTTTTTGATCAATCCCAGGGACTGGGCTCAGGTCAGCCAAGGCAGAACTGGCTGTGCTTGGTGTTGTGTTTATTCAGGGCTGCCTGGGATGTTGTTTTTTGAGGGCTTTTTGCTGTCCAAGGGGCTTCTCTCCATCCTTGATGGTCAGTCCCCAAGGGAGTTTGTCCTTGATCCCAGCCCCTTGTTCATCCCTGTCCCAGGGGCTCCAGCAGATCCTGTGCTGGGTGCACACATTCCTCTTCCAGTGGCTTTATCCCCTGGGCACTCTGCTCCTTTAGGACAGAGAGGGGATCAGCTGGGGCACAAACCTCTCACAAAAGTCCCAAATCCTTCCCAAAATGAAAGCTCTCCCTCTGTCCAGCACAACATCATTGCAGGAAAATGATTCCTCCTTGACCCTGATCAGCCATCAGAAAATAAGGTTTGACTCCCACTCAATAATGTGCAGGACCAAAAGGTCGCAGAATTATCCAGCTCCGTGCAACTCTTCCCCTGTAATCCCTCCGTGGCACGGAATCTCCTCAGAGCAACTCCAGGCTGTTTGGGGAAAAAAAAATATTTCTTTTTATTGCTTCTAAATTAACCAGCTATTGATTTATTCTTAAGCTCTGGAAATTCCATTACAGCTAATTGTGAGCTGTGATATGATTGAGCAGGATGCTGTACTAACATAAATTTGCTGTTGACCCAAATTCACCAGTGCATCTCTTACTGACCTGCTCACTGAACAGGTTGGGAGGGAAGGAAGAGGGGGAATGGGATGGCTTGGGAATCCTGTACAGTTTGTGATCAGCTCATGGAGGTTTGGCTTGGGAGAAATCACTTGGAAGGACTCAGAATCGCAGAATGGGGATTTAGTTCCAACCCCCTTTACACCTTCCACTATCCCAGGGTGCTCCAAGCCTCATCCAGCCTGACCTTGGATGCTCCCAGGGATGGGGCAGCCACAGCTTCTCTGGGAATTCCATCCCAGCCCCTCCCCACCCTCACAGGGAAGAATTCCTTCCCAATATCTTCTCTGTTTGAAGCCTCTCCCCCTTGTCCTGCCACTCCAGTTGCTGATGAAGGGTCCCTCAAGCCCTTTCTGCAGTGAAGGACGTCACACACCGAGAAGAGCCTGGGCTGATTTGTCCCTCTGAGTGTGCAGGGGAGGGAGATGGAGCACCCTGCTCGTTCCTGGAGTGAGCAGGGCAGCAAAGCCACTCTCCCTGTCTCCCTGTCAGCCTTCCTGGCTCTGGCACAGACAGACAAACAAGGGAGAACAGCAAATCTTCCCCATCTCCTGCTTTCTGGCACCAGAGGCTTAAAGGGCATTTGGGCTGGAAGAATTACATCCTGCTCCCTGCCTCTGCACTGCAGCTCTGGCTCAGAGTCCCTCATGGTGTCTGTGCTTCTCCTTCTCTCTCTCCCCCCAGCTCATCCTCGAGCTGGAATGAATCCTGTGGCATGACACAAACCGAGGGATGTATTTTCACAGCACAATGACAGCCCTGGCTTTGTCCCACCACACCGGCCTTCGCTCTCCTGGCTCGAATCTGGCCGGGATCAGTGGTCACCAAAGCTCTTTTTGAAGTGAGGGACATGAAGTTGTCCATCTTGTCCAGCCTCAGCAGCAGCAACACCGAGAACAGGAAACCCCTTAAAGCTTTGGGGTGCTGGTTTTCCTTGCTGGTGGCCGGGTGCTGCCTTCCCTTCAGCTGCTCCAAAGCTGGGGAGTGGCAGGAAGGGGAGAGGAAGGAGAAAACTCTCCAGAAGTGGCAGAGTCCTGCTCTGCGCTCGCAGTGGGTGTTGGTGTGGGGAGAGGAGAGCTGTGTGTGGGTGAGGGAGGCAGCAGGAGGCTGTTTGCAGGCTGTGGTGCTGGCAGCTGTGACAGGGGGGCTCCAGGAGAGGCTGGGAAGGGAGGAGCTGTGGGTTTTGGGGAAACACGGCGAGGGGATGGGCAGAGGGGTCTGCAAAGCGCTGCTGAGAAATCAAACCCAGGGTGGGGAGGGTGATGTGAGCTGGGCTGGTGTCACTGCTGTCCCTGGGTGCTTTGGGTCCCCTCACTGCTGTCCCTGTGTGCTTTGGGTCCCCATTCCTGATGCTTCACCTCAGCTGGCTTTGCCATGGGCAGGGTGAACACCTGGCACAGGCTTTGTCCTCCCAGCCACAGAGACAGTGCAGGTGAGGACAGACTCGAGGCTGACATCTGCACTCAGTGCTGGTCACCCACCCCTGACTGTGGCTTGCAGGGAGAGCTGCAGCCTCCAGGGTTTGCAGGCTGTCACTTCTGATATGGCAGCACTCACACTTGTCCTTAAAAAAAACCCCAAACACCTGTTTGGAGTGACCTTCCTGCTTTTCAATGCAAGAATAGGCATCTGAGCCTCACAGAGCTGCATGGAACAGCAGAGAACCTCTGGAGATGGTCCTGCAGGGAGCAGGGTCACCTCCAGCTGGGTGGGCTCCCAGCAGGGCAACAACCCCGTGCTGGTGCTGCTGGGTCTGCAGTGGGGTAATACCTGGCAGCTAGCCTGGAGCTTGAACAGCTATTTCACCTTTTTAGGAGGCTTTTTGAGCACAGGGACAGGGTAGAAAAAGGTTTTGCCGTCCCTGGTCACGCTGCCAGGGCTCCGTGGGCAGCGCCGGCGACAACGCCGCTGTCACGGGCACCCAGGGGATGCGGCATCCGAGGAGCTGTTCAAGCCAGGGACTCCAGCTCCTGGAAGAGATCCCAGCCCTGTGCTCCCAGAGCTGTCCTGGCTTGTTTTCCAGGTGTTTGACACAGCCCCAGCTCCGCTGGCACCTTCTCCCCGCGCCGTGTCCCCGCAGCCCAGCGGAGGGCTGGGGATGGCTGTGGGGCCGGAGCTGGGCTCTGCTCCCGCCTGGTTCCTGCCATCCCCTGCCGTGGGAGGCTTCTCTGGGCTGCTCTCCGGGCTGGGGCTGACGTCAGGCCCCATTCATCGCCGGTAGCAGCGAGCTGAGCCCTGCCAGCCCCGCGCAGAGGGGGCGGATGCCGCCCCTGGACTGGCAGTCCCTGCAATTTGCTCCCCAAGGATGCTTCATTGTTGTTCCTCCTCGGGAGCCCGGCTCAGCCCCCGTGTTTAATGTCCTCTCCGGAGCTCTGATGCAGGCAGAGCCCACGGGAGTGCCAGGTAGGGTGGTGGTGCTGGCAGCTTTTGTCTGGCACGCCAGCCCACCTGGGTTTCCTCTCACCTAGCGAGGGTTTGGCCTTGCTTAGGCGGTGTTTTGTCAAGAGAAGCGGCTGTCTCCGCTCCCAAAAAGCTCTGGGTGGTTTTCTAAGCCTATTTCATGCCGACATTTATAGCTGCAACTGTGCTGGGAGGATGGAAACCAACCCCTCTTCCCCCCACCATCCTTTGCCTCCTGTTTTTCCCTCTCCCCAGAGCCCAGATGTGGACAGAGTGCAGGGCCACAAGGCAAAAATCCATTTCTCCTCCCCGAGGGCATCCCTCAGCCCAAAAAAATCCCAACACCTACCTGTGCTCAGGTGGGGGAGGCTGGAGAGGACTCAGGTCTGCAGAGCTCCACTGAGCTCAGTGAATCACAAGGAGTTTTGTCAGGAAGCAGAGTTGAAAGCATGAAATGGATGAAATTCAGGCAGAGAATTCTTTGCATGCCATTCCCAGATCAAAGTTTCCTGCTATCAGAGATCAGCTCTTAACTTGCATGACTGAGCCTGCAGAGAGAAGAGAGAGAGAGAGTGATGAGGAGCTGGGGCTCTGCTGCAGAAAGTTCTGCACCTCTGATGTGGCAGGAGTGCTGAAAAGTTGGCAGGGAGTGGGCAGAAGGAAATAACTCTGATGGAATGGCAGCAGCCGCTGGAGATGAGGGAAGGGAGCTGGGCACAAAATCTGAGTGCCTGGGGAAGGCTGGGCTGTGTCTGTGCCCCGTGGGCAAAGGGAGGGGGATGGATTTTGTTATGCTTTGTGTAGAAAAGAGCATTTCCAGATGCTGCTGCCTCCATTCAGCAACACCGAGGTGTTCAGGGAACAGCCAAGAAGTTGCTTCTCCCCAGGACCCCAAAGCTGGGTAAACCTGGGGGCAGAGCTGCTCCTTCCATCAGCACTTTGGTATTTGCCCCTGAAATGATAATTTCCTGAAAGCTTTGCCACGAAACACTTCTGACACGGAATTTTTACCCCCTGTTTTAGTCTGTGACTTTGCTGGTGGAGTCGTGTTTAGTTTGGAGAGCTGGGAGAAGAATTCCATTGCCAGACTAAGCTGTGCCTGCACCAGGGGCTTTGCAGGGAGAGCTCTCCCCGGGACAATGGTACCTACAAACCTTTTAAGTAGAGACAAGAGAGGTTTAGGGAGCTTTAGGCTTTCCTCACAGATAAAATTCTCCCCATGCCACGTTCCAGAGATGAACTGATCCCGTTTCAGTAATCTGCTGGTGTTTACACAGGGCTCAACCGCTCGCGCGCCGCGTTGGGATTATCGGCGTCTTTTAAAAAGCCCGTGGGTAAATGTCTGGCTATGCAGAAATTCTCCTCAGCTCATCGTTCATTCCAGCCTGAACCTCTCAGGAATCTGTAGGAGCTGCTTGGGAACAATTGCAAAAAGCTGGCACTGAGCGTGTCCAAGCAGCCCTGCACGGCCTGGGAGGTGTCACCTTCTCTGTGACCCTTCCTGGGCTCCTGGGTCCCCTTCCCTTCCCTTCC
>VZTH01008881.1:38824-53151 GCA_013397815.1 Aleadryas rufinucha | reverse complement strand
TTGTGTTTACTTTTCACAGGAGATCTCCCCATGGACGAAGATGAGTCTATTGGAGCCGGACCACGAGGACTCTGTCTGTGCCGTTGGTAAACCGCTTGACCCTAACCCTAATCCCTCTTCTCTCTCTTTTCTCTCTCTCTCTCTCCCTCCCCTATTGCACAAATCGTGTTGTTGGCACTCAATAAAGGTGCTTTGATTTTGATTTAAACTCAAAAATACTTGTCCCTGTTTCTTTTGCACTCTGAGATTCAATAAATGAACCATCACGACCCCCGCTAGTACTAGCGGATCGTAATAGTCGTTAAACATAAGTTATGAGCGAAACTAAGAGTTGCTAAGTGTCCTTCTGTTAAATTGCTAAGGTTGACATTGAAGTTTTAGGTATAACTTAGGTTAAATGCTGTTAAGTGGTATTCCTCTGTTAGATTGTTAAGGTTAAGCTATAAATTAAGTTATAAGGTAAATTGGGTATAAGTTAAGTGGTTTTCCTACACTAAATTGCTAGGCTTAGGGTATAAGTTAAATTAAAGTACTGTTAAGTTTGAGTGTCATTAAGCTTTTAGGCCATGTTCATTTTTACCCTTGCCTTCACTTTCTTTTGACACACACACACACACACACACACACCCCTAAACACACACACACTACCCCTAGATAGTTCTCAGTTCATTTCTGTTTTGATTGCCTGAATATTGTTTGGTTTAGTTGTTGCTTGTTTTCCCTTGCTGTGCCTTAGCTGTCCTTTAAGTAGTAGAGCAAATCTTGCCTGCGAACTTGTGCGTTGTCGCTTAATATTAAATCTGACTTGTGCTCATACCCTTACTGATGATTTTTTAAGCAATCTCAAACACTTTCATTCGTAACAACTTCTAAGCCTAACTCTGGGTGTATTAGTCTAGTATGGGAAAAGACAAATGTTCGAATATCAAGTCACATCAATTTTAAAATCTTAACGTTTGGGAGGTCTATAAACAATTCTGAACAATTTTTCAGCACAGACTAGAAACTGAACTGGCAAAAGATCAGTGCTAATCTCTGGAAAGGGTGAATCTGTACCAGACAGTGCAGGTAAACAGCAGAAAGCTGTTTATATAGAGGTGTATGATAAGGACCCAAGACTTGGGCTTGTTTCCTGTTAAATGGATGAAACTCAGCATGGGGATTGCTTTTACCTAGCGTTAAGTATGAATAGCTTCCTTGAGGCATAAGGCTGAGCATCTCAGCAGAAGGCAGGAAACTGAAAGGAACTCCATGTGCATGCAAAGACTTAGGTCTTTGTGCTCCTCCACTGGCTTTCTACCACTGGTTTGCTATTTTTTAACATTCAGTGTCCATATGCTACTTCTATGGTGTCAGGTGTTGAACTACAGAGGCATATTTGCTGTTGCACAGCCAGGTAATTGGAGGTAAATACAAATAGAAATTAGCCCATCCTTATGTGCTAGTGAGTAGGAACAAAATAAGAAGGTCCTTACTATGAAAGTTATGAAGGAAATTGCCTTGGCTAAAATATCTCTTAGGCAGAGAAAGTTCTTCAAACAATATCAGAATTTTGCATGCTTCTTTGTACCTTTGCACTCAGCTGTATACCTTGCCTGTAACTTCAGTGGAGGACTGCAGACATACAAATGACAAAAACATCAAGAGGAAATCATCAGCTAACCATTATTTTATTTCCCTTATTGACTAGTGGTTCCCAGTCCCCTTTTTGGCAAGTGTCTCTTATCATTTTGGTAATGCTGACAGGAGATGAAACATCCTAGTAGCATAATCAGATGAGAAAATTAATGTGGAATCATAATGATGCACCTCAGACTTCTGGCATCTTTATAAATTTCACCCAACAAATTTGATACTCAAATGTTCAATTCTCAAAAACTAAAGGCTAAGGACAGGAAAAAATGTATTTTGTAACTTTTTGAATTAGATAGTGGAGACAAACAGTGCTTAAGTAAGCTGCTGTTGTGGGTTTTGTCAGCTGAAAAAGAAAAGCAGTCTTCTGTTCTTAGTAGTAAAATTTGCCATCGTATCATATAATTATTCTTCCCTTTTTCTCATTCCCTATCTCCTAGGGAATTTTGTTCTTAACAGGCAATAGTAACTTCTGATAGAAATCACAATACTGCATTATAATTACTAAGGAGAAGAGTAGTGGATATGCCAAAAAACAAGCAGAAGCTATATATATAGCGGTGGAAAAAAGTATGCCTGCGTTGTTTTTTGTTTTTCTTTTTTTTTTTTTTTTTTTTTTTTTTTTTTTTTTTTTTTTTTTTTTTTTTTTTTTTTTTTTTTTTTTTTTTTTTTTTTTTTTTTTTTTTTTTTTTTTTTTTTTTTTTTTTTTTTTTTTTTTTTTTTTTTTTTTTTTTTTTTTTTTTTTTTTTTTTTTTTTTTTTTTTTTTTTTTTTTTTTTTTTTTTTTTTTTTTTTTTTTTTTTTTTTTTTTTTTTTTTTTTTTTTTTTTTTTTTTTTTTTTTTTTTTTTTTTTTTTTTTTTTTTTTTTTTTTTTTTTTTTTTTTTTTTTTTTTTTTTTTTTTTTTTTTTTTTTTTTTTTTTTTTTTTTTTTTTTTTTTTTTTTTTTTTTTTTTTTTTTTTTTTTTTTTTTTTTTTTTTTTTTTTTTTTTTTTTTTTTTTTTTTTTTTTTTTTTTTTTTTTTTTTTTTTTTTTTTTTTTTTTTTTTTTTTTTTTTTTTTTTTTTTTTTTTTTTTTTTTTTTTTTTTTTTTTTTTTTTTTTTTTTTTTTTTTTTTTTTTTTTTTTTTTTTTTTTTTTTTTTTTTTTTTTTTTTTTTTTTTTTTTTTTTTTTTTTTTTTTCTTTGTTGTTTTTGTTTGTTTCTGGACTTCTTTTTAAAATTTTTTTTCTTGCTGGGGATGAAGATTGATTGCGGCAGATTTCAAAGTTAAAGGGTATATCTTCAAGGAAAAAGGTATATGTCTACCTTATCTGCACATAGAAATCCTTTCCCCACAAGCTTACAGGTGCCTGACTCCTTTCAGCATAGATTTCCACATGTATTCCATGTCTGGCCAAAAAAGCAGGCTCTCATTGGTTCTGAGGCTCTGCATAATCTGTGAAATATGTAGAAAGTTCTGGAAAAGTGCCCCACTGTTGCCCCAGTAGTTTGCTCTCTGCAGCAACATTCTACATGCAGCTCTTGAAGAAAAAAATAAAAACAAAACCAACCAAAAATCCACAAACAACAGCATCAAAACAACAATAAAAAAAATCCCTGACTGTTACTTGTCTCCTTTTTTTTTAAAGCATAGGCTGAAGGAGAGAAAACAAAAATCTTTCTCAAATGCTTGTTTCCTTCACACTTTTCATGCTATATTCAACTTTGCCTTATTTGCATGTTGAATAAACTTTATCAGTAGTTTTAATTCTAGATGTTATTTATCTTGCCTTACTACGAAAGTTTTGGGGCTAATTAAAGTGAGGAAAGGCAATGCTTTAATGTAACAGAGGGATAATATTTGATTTAGTTCTGCAGGCACTCAATTAACCTCAGATTGCAACAAAGATTCTCAGAATGAGTTTGAGAAGACTATATAACAAATGTGCTCAGCAATATTAACAAACATGAGAATTTTCTGGTTGCTGTCTTGGCCTTTTGGGGAATTTTTAAAATGGATCTGATCTTGTGTTTCTGAATTTCTAAGAGGCTGAAATGTGCAGTCTTGCAAAATCTTCATGATGACTTGGAAACACATCCAAGAAGCTAATTTTTTAGCTGCAAAGGTTTGGGCCAGGAGCAATGCCAAAGTCACTTGCTCTATAATCACTGTGATGATTTACCTGCAGAGTAACTCTTGCTTATCAAAGAAAAATGAATAACTAGTAGCCGGTCGTGGTCAATACAGCATGTGGAAGAGTTGATTCCAGTGGCAGTGATGAGGACCGTCAATTTTGGTTAATTGTTGCAGGAGAGTAGTGGGTGTTTTCTAGAGTAATTTGCTGAGAATGCAGGTCAGTTGGGGCAGAGCATGGTGTGAGAGTAGATGAGACAGTTTTGTTAAGGGAAAATGGATATGATGGTGCAGGAAAGAACACAGAAACTATCGAACTATCGAACTGCCTTTAATAACACAGTGACTTCTGAATAAGGTGCAGTAGTGACATGCCTCAGACTCCAGTGCTGCTGCCAGCTGGATTCCTGTCTATAAACATCAGATTTTGAAAACAGAATCTTGCCCAAAGCATGCGAAAAATTTGATCTATATGCCAGAACAGGACTGTAACGTGTAGCATTAAACTAGTATAAACCTACCAACTGTTTTCTTCTGAAATGCAAGTGTGAGTGGTGTGTGGACAGCTCACTGTTCATGCATAAAGTGCTGCATTGTTTGAAAATTTAGTGTTGCATGGTAAAAGATTCTATTCCTGGTGGAAATTAGAGTAAAATAGAAAGTTTAGTTTGAAAGATGGGATAGGTCAGAGTAGCTGCATTTATATGCCAGCAACTTGCAGAAATTTGTGTATTATAAAATACAGCGCCACATTTTTAATAAGCAAAAAAGTGAATGCTTGCTATGGAAAGCTTTTTGCTACATAGTTCACATGGTAAAATGATACATGGCAACTTGCTTAAGAAACTCCCACCAGCTGGAGATGTGATATTATGCATTTGTAAAGATTTTGTGGAGATTTTTTTAAGAAATAACTCTCAATATCTAAATGCAGCTTTTGGGTGAAAGAAGAGGAATGAGGGTTTTCTATTCCTCCTATTCAGCAAAAAATTATTTCCTCATATTACAGCAAAAGTGCAAAGAACCTGTGTCCCATGTAACATTTGACTATTGTCTTGTGCTATATGAAAGTGAACAGCAAAGCAGCAAGTGCCTGATCCAAATCAACAGCACTTGGAAAGTGCTCCAGATTAGCCCAACCTTCCTGCCTAGACAAACCTCAGAAGCTGAAGAAATGAAAGTCCCCAAATGGGCCCTTAATTTACTGGAATGATTGCAAGCTTTTCTCAGCGAGTGTTTTCAGAAAGTTCTGACATGTTCTGAAAACAGAACTGAAATTACAATAATTTGATGCCTAGGGGCTGCAGTGAAGCAGAGCTGAACAAATATATGAGAAGGAGTACCCCTTCCCTGAAGCAGATATAATTTGTGAATTATACATCCTCCAATATGTTCTGATTTCTGGTTTTGAGTACCCCTGGGATCCCACGCGGGCTGCACAGGATGATTGGCATGCAGATTTACAGGGTGAGTGAGAAATACATGCTCTTAATGGATTTCCTCACCTGCCACCCCCACTTAAACATGAGCAAATTCTGAAGGAATCTACCACGCTTTCTTGCTTTCTGCCCCTGGCACACTGGCTTAGCCTTGTGAATGAAAATAGGCAGGGAGGGCAGGAGAGCAACTGCTCAAGATGTTCTGGGGTGGGCATCCCTGAAAGGAAGCAGAAAATCAGCTGCAGAAGTGGTAGCCTAGTGCATCCTCCAGATAAGTTTGTGATGCTAATACTCGATACTTCTCTGGTTCAAAAGTTGTTTCGTTTTAAGACGGTCTTTGTCAGGGACCAGCTGCTCCCTGCTGACAAGTGCAGGGGCCAAGGATGACAGAGAGGCAGGCAGAGGGAAGTGTGTATCTGCACGATGGCTCAAGCAATGACCAAGGAGCAAGACCCCAAGCTTTAACATATCTCTTGAGCCAAGGGGTAAGGGGTGATACAAGAGTCCTCACACAGCTCTTTCTCAAAACAAACTTGTTAACACAGGAGTTACACCCAAGGCTGCATGGCTGCACTGTGGCAGAGCCGACCATGAATACAGGCAGCTAAACCCTGAGAAGCATCATGGAAGTGTCCCCTCCTCACAGGGCACTGACATCCTACAGCATTTTAAAAAAACTTTGTCTCATTTAATTTTTAAATTTAAATATCTCCAGGCTCTTGGAACTCATAATATGATATTTAGTTGGTTGTCTTTTATAGTCATCTTTCCACCAACTGGGTTTTAGATTATGGAACAGGAAAACATACTGCCAATAGCAGTGTATCAGGCAGGCTATTAAAGTTGATGTCTTTCAAATGCTCGGTTAGAAGTAAGCAGAGTAAGCACATGTTATGAAATTACATTCTCAACAGAACATTACAACTGCAGAAAGTATTAGAAATGGAAAACTCTCAACCTTGTCTTGGCAGACTGCCTTGATCCCAGTATAACATGCCACCAGTGAAGATCTGTGATTCCATGTCCCCATTCCTGTTGAGTCTGTTCTCCAGTTCCAAAAATGAATGTGCCAGCCATATAGTCTTCCTCTGAAATCTTCCCTTTCATACCTCCTTCTGGCACTACTTCTTCTAGCAAACCAAACAACACAAAAGGGATGGAACAGAGCAGCTGCAGTTATGGGGGTGGAGGTTTTATGTGGGTATGTGAAAGAGGCAATGCTTTCCCTTGGCCATAAAGCTGTGCTATCATATTAACTCAGTTTGGTACCATGTGAGTTTGAGATGTCCACATTGGCAGAAAAGTGCAATATTGTGATAACTGAGTGTGAAATGTTGTGAATTGTTCAGATGAGACATCCTGTAAATGGAGAAAACACCACTTAAGTTATACTCAAATGATCTTGACAGTTTCCAAGGGTGAACTCTCATCCTTCAGTTTCCTCTCCCCTCCCCTCCCCTCCCTTTTTGACCTCATGTAGTACCAAAATGACCAAGAAAGAAGAAAAGTCAGGGTTTAGAAGCATACTATACTGACTGCTCTGAGTTTGTAGGGATGAACTCAGATTTGACTTGAACTGATCAAGAAAAAAAAATCCCTCTTTTCTTTTGCAAATGTGCTACCTATTATTATTTGACTGTGATTTTTTTTAGCTTTGGGTTCTGTGGTGAAACAAGTCTGGGTTCTGACAGACCTGTCTAAGTGACAGCTTCCCATAAATCCACCCAGGAGCAGATGCAGCTCTCATGGTGGTGAGCCAGCCCTTGTCCTGTCATGTCTTGTGACAAATGATAGGTGTGAGACTGCCAGTATGGCTGCACACAGCAGGCCAACCTCTTCTCTGAGGAGTGCTGCAGGTGCAGTTGGGTGCCCTCCTTCTGACTGGAGGGACAAAAAGTCTGGGAAGTTTATGTGTGATGCAGGGAGAGAGCTAAGCACCCTCACAATGTTTCTGTGCTCCTCATTCCAATTGTGAGCTGCAGTTTTGAGTTACAAACTGGAAAAGGGTAGAGGAAGGATTAATACTAGAGTCATGGAGGCTCTGCAGACCTACAGCAGTTTGTTCATATTCCTTTTAAGTGCTATCCTCTTGTACACACCGAATTGGGGTTGGGCTCAAAACTGCCAATTTGCTGTACCCAAACACAGCTAAACCCACTTCTACAAATATTGCAAAATTTGTGCAGTCCTTTTATATTCACATGATTTTTTTTTTTTTGCTGTACAAAAATTTCTTGCTTGGGCTCTAGATGGCTTTATATTCTCTGGGTATTTTTTTAAAATAGCTTATGCATCTCCACTTGTTCTTTGTGTGCCAGTATTTACAGAAGAGAGAAGCTGTGTCAAATGTGCTAGCTAGTGTTCGGAGTGCAACAGCTGGTCTTGGGTGGCTCTTCCTGAGATCTGGGTGCATTTTGTTTCTGAAGATGTCTTATTAAGGAGTTCTGACCTCCTTTCCTCATTCGTCCAGTTGAGATTTTGAACACTTTTTTAAAAAAGTGAATTTCTTGCCAGTACTACAAAGCCAATAATATTGTGGTCTATGAGTAAAAAAAATTCCTATTTGTATTAATCACACTTCTGAAAACTTCTGAAAAGTAATGTGTGCTGTGATTCTGTGGGAATCTTTTGTGGCAGCAACCAGAAAAAAAAATGCCCAGAATTTGGCAATCCTTTTGCAATCTTTATAGTTGCCTGTTTTCAACTCATTGGGGAAAAACAATATTTAGGGAACTTCTTGACTCTGTCCTCTGTAGCAGAGGGAGAGGAATACAAGGTGGTTTAACTTGCATTAAACCTAGCAATCCTAGATTTTTAAAAATAGATCAAGTGTTGTCTCTCTGATAGTTACTGAGTTGGCTGCTTCAGGCACTTACCAGTGAGAAGGATGATATCAGTGCTTGAAAGTCTGGTGGGTTAGCAAGAAATCAAGAGAAAAATGAACTCTCTGACCCAGAAAGTCTTAAAAATTCCTCTGACCCTTGTATCAAGATAATTCATTCTTGAGCCTGGAAAAAGCTCTCTGCGAGGAGCTGGCAGTTTAAAAACACTGAAGCTGAACTCCTCAGACACAGCTGCTCGTTACAGGCTATTTTGTTTCACAGTCTTCCCTCCAGTACAGTTCAAGTTTCATGGTGATTTCAACAAGCCCTTGGAAACAGCTGCTGCATTTTAACAGAAGACTCCTGCTTTCTTATGCTGCTGAGCTTTCCATTAGAGTGATTGACAGAATGGCTAATTAAAAAAAAAACCAAAACCATGGTGTTTCAACATTTCATTTTCAGAACATGATTTTGGGACCAGTCTAAGCTAATTGAACTTCTCTTATGACACTGGGATTGACAGTATTTATAGCAACTTAATTTAAGTTTTCCCTTCCCCGAATGGATATGCTGTTAATACTAAGTTTAAAGAAGTACTTGGATCTCCCACCAGGCTCAGTTTTCTGGTCTAGAAGTGGTTCTCAGGCAGCAGCTGGAAGACAACCTTGCACTCTCAATAATAGGTTTGCTCATCTTCAGCTGCTCTGGAATTTCAGTCTATTGGCATAAATTAATGTGTGCTGCAGTACTATGGATTTGTGAAGTTAAAAGTTACTTTTAGGTGCTTCTCGGGGCTGTGCTGTGAATAGCAGGGAAAGGTTTTGCACCTTATGATTATGAGCATCCCCTCACTACTCATGTCCACCTGCCCCTCCCCAAACTTCATTAAAAATGAGTTAGGCTTCCTTGGTGTAGGTGTTTTCAGATTCCATGTTTGTATTATCAAGTCTTTCATTGTACCCAACACAAAACTTGCCTGTAGGTAAAATATGAAACAATACTTGGTCAACATGATGTCCTGTCATACATTGAAGACAGTTCAGAAGATGGTGGCAGTATCGTCATCTGCATTTTGTTAATGAGCCTCTTATCTCTCTTATCTTTTCAACAACCCTTTACCGTCCACCTGTGACCATAGTTTCAGAAAAATAAATCCTGTTGACATTTGATGACCTCAATCATAAAACAGGACATTTTAATGGACTTGTCACAAACCTATAAAAGAAATTCTAGATGGTAAAACAAAACAATTTGAGATTTTTCAGTATTTTGTGTGCAAAAAGACAGAATTTTATTTTAAAAAAAATTCTCTTTAACTCCTCAGTTTTCTGACTGAAAGCAGCAATCATGCTGTTTTATTCACTTTTCTTGAGTGCTTCCACATTCACAAAGGAGAGTGAAATGGCTGCTATCAACAGTATGATGCTAGCCAACAAAATCTTGATACTGTAGAAAATTTCCACTAATTGTCCAGCCAGATGGTCTTTAATTCTACTTCTGTGGCTTTTGAGGGAAATGATGCTGAGAGTTGCAGCCAAAACAAAACTTATATGTCTTGTCTAAGCTTCATGACATGGCCAGAGGTAAAGGATCGAGATTTATTACTCACTCCTGAGGTCTGTTATTCAGTTGTTTTCCTTGATGTTGATGTGAAGACTTCAGCTCACATCACTACAAGGCATTTCACCCATGTGGAAGCCATGTTCATCAGGCAACCCCAGCACCAGAATCTGTATTGCTCAACAGGGATACCCACTGAAATCTCACATCTGTGGAGAACTGCTGCGTCTTCCCATGAAGATGCAGATCGTGCCAGAAACACTGCTGTCATCCAGGACAGCAAAATCCAGTTACATACTTCATTAGTCCCTCCCACACACCCAGTTGTTGTTGGGCACATATCTGTTAGTGGCACATAGTATTCCTGCAGACTGCTGAACATTGTCTTTATGACAACAATAAGTCTAAACCAAAGCCCTTATTTTTGCTTTGTGCTAAGAAAGAACAGACCCAGTATGTGTTTCCTATTCCAGCTGCCTGCTGTGAAGCTATGGAAGGCTTAACTCTTCTCAAGGATCCATCCAGTATTTAGTGGTATTAGTGGTACTGGGAAAAAAAAGTCTAGTTTATGCCAGAAGACAGTTCCCAAGGGAACTCACTGACAGTGCAGCCAGAAATTAATTTTTATTCCAATGTAATCATGGCCAGAATTATCACTGCTCAAAAAAGTTTAGACTAAGGTAGTTATTTGTTTAGGAAGATAGAATAGCATTCAGTAATAAGTATATCTTTTAAAATATGTGATCTGTGCATCTGCCTAAGAAATATAATATTTCTGACCTACACTTTTTGAGGTGCAATTATGGAATTGTAGTGCTAAGATGAACCTCCTTTGGTTTTGCTCTCCTCTTTCTCTCTTCCTCCTCCTTCACCAAGGTCTCATGTCTGAAAACACTCAGTTACCATTTTCTTCATTATCTCATACAGGAAGCACAGAGAAAAAGGAAGGCCTCCTTAAAGATTTCAGAAGGTCCATATCTCTTCTGAAGCAAAGTGTTTAGGAAATAAAAATGCACTGCTTTTCATTCTAAATGGGATTCCCTTATATTTAAAAGAAGTTTTTGGTTGAATTCACACAATTTTGAAAGAAGTATGTCTGAGATATCGTATTCTATACTGATGTCAGACACTAAAGAGCACAAGCTGAGTGTCTTCAGATATGTGTGATACTGGCTGAGGCTGCCTGTGACACCAATGTAGCAGAGGATAGGAGGCCACAAGAGAAACAAGCACAGTTGTTCCATGTTCTGTTTGCCATCACTGGATCTTCACATTTATTCTTGGTTGTAGTCAGCCTTGCATCTTGCTCTACAGCTGCCAAAGTAATGCTTCATATGAGAAGTAGAGGACTGCACTCTTCAAGGAAGACTGCAGTTAATATTTATTTTGCAGTATGATACTTGAATTTGCTTTGCAATAGGATACTTAGCATTCTCACTTAGTATGTACTTAATATGAACTACATATTTTCCTTTTAGCATTAACTTATTTAAAAAAACCGCAATTCTGCAACACAAGTGGATTTGATTATACCGTCTTGGCTTTCAATCACATTTGAGAGAAACTCAATTTCACTGTCAGAGAATACAGTAATTAAGGCATAACTATTTATTTTCGAGTCTAATTTCACCTTATCACTAAGGTCTGATTTTTTCCTTTTGTTTTCTGTTACTGTTCACACAGGTGTTTACCTCCAAGATTTATTCAGGTGACTGAAGGATAGATGATCTTTCCTCTTTCTGCAACTAATTGTGATAGCAGACAAAAAAAGGCTCCCATTTCAAGAGGTCATGCAAGAGGATGTCTGTCTTTATGAGTTGTGGTACTCTGCCTCTTGCAGTGCTGGATGTCTTGGATTTGCTGTAGAGAAAAAAATAACAAGAAACCACCATCCACCCTATCCCTTCCTAGTTTCTTTAAGAAATCTCTGTGAAATGAGATGCATATAGTGCCTCAAGTAAAATGCAACATACTTAAGAGAATGGGGAATCAGTATCTGCAAAAACAGTAGCAAATGATTCAAATACAGTTCAGTTTTAGTTATTTGTGGGGTGCAGTCAATTATGTTGAAGTTGAAGCTGGTCAAATTAGACAATGGTATTTTTGCTTACACCACAGGCAGCAGTTTCACTTGTTCACAGAACACATATAATAATTAAATAGACAGCATGTTCAGAGTTCAGAGGGGTGTGCTGTTGTTTAGGGAAGCAAAGTACTTTACCAATATTACAATATGTGAGCTATCAGGAAATTTGATAGAAGCTAATGCATTCTCCAGGCTCTAAAATTAAGCTGGCTATTTATGTACTGGCATATGGATTTAGGAGCTATATCTGGAGTCTTTTAAGGCCAACATAAAGAAGTCAAGATTTCTCCACAAACTTACACCCAGAAGTGTGTGACCATGTAACTGTGTACAAAGACTAATACTAAGTCCTGCTAACACCATTGAAACTTTGAAGTTTATTTATTGTGTTTAGGAAAACCAGGGTGTACTTTATATTCACCAAGAATTTGGTTTATTTATTGGCATCTGTTTTCTCTATAATTATTTTTCACACAGCATCATCCAGTCAAATTTATTTTTTCAATCTGTGGCAAATAAAAGCTAGACAGGTGTTCAGATTTAATGAACTGGTGTCTTTAGTAAAAGTTGCTGTGGAAAGAAAGTCCTAAAGAGGAAGCTTTATAACTGATGTGCCAAAGTAATATTTACAAGATTTTTATTTCCAGTGAAGAACTAATGCTAACTGTTTTCTGGGAGAAGAATTTTGGTCTGTTTTAGTTCTTGCATCTATGAATATAATGTACATCCTGTAGATTGAAGTAACACATGATTAGTGACTACAGAACTGTGGTCTTACGCTGCAAAATAGTGTGTCACAGGCATGACTGCCAAGATGTGCACAAAAGATTGAGAATTAGTAGTAATACCTGTGCATTTTTTTTCAGTTATGTGTGTGCAATAAAATATCTGAATACATAGTTATTGAAGACATTTATTGAATGTAAGTTTCTAGGAGGGCACTACTATGATGTGGGCTTTCTTCTATGAAAGCACAAATTTGGGGTATCTGGTAGAATGGAGATGAGGGAGGGAGGAAGGAATGAAAATCTTTTGCTTGGTTGTTGTCAGGCTAAAGACAACTGCACAATTTATATCCCTTTCATTACCTAGCCTTCATGTCTTCTGTGATTCTGTGATCTCTAGGAAGGGTGGGTTGAGGTGTCCTACCATAACAGTGAACATACACACTCTGAAAAACAGAATGGATAGCTAACATCACATTATATGGAGAAGAAGTCAAAGCATCAGTGGTAAATGTGGGCTGAGAGCAGAAAGTAGGCTTCTTTACGTGTACATGAGTGAATGTTAGTTCGCTTTAGCGTTTATGTGGCTAGGTAACTGGCCTGAAAAGCTGTGTTATAAGGTAGTCAGGGTCTGATTATTCCTTGCAAGAGCTGGACCCTCAGGCAGTTTCTCTTGGGCAACTAATTTTGTGATTCCTCCACTCAAGGAAATGCTTATCTGTCAGTCTTTGTGAAATATGTGGAAGGTGTTGAGTGATGTGTTTGGGGAAAGGTGGAGAGGTTTGAGTTTGCCATTTTTTAATTGGCTTGATAGAGAGTTTGGGAATTTTTTTTTCCTTATTTTATTTTATTTTATTTTTGCCTTTAAGAAACCAGTGGTATCATCCTAACTGTTTTTGGAATATTAGACCAACTTTCTTGCAACTGAAAACGCATTTCAGTCTTTTAGACCAGTTTGTAACAACCAAGCTAAAAAAAACTCTCTGAAGCTTGGTAAAGTTACCAGCTGTGCAGATCCAGCTACGTATGAGCCAAAAAGATGCTGAGATTTAGAAGTATCCATGAGAGCGCCCATTTGATTAAGCTGACATTCAGCACCTATTCATCTGCAAGACTCACCTATGGCCAGAAACTTCCCTCTTTTATCTCTCACAGCTATACTAAAACTTGCAAGTATTTGTAAGGAAAGCCCAGATATCACAAAAGGATTTCCCAATATCATTTTTGTCTTACTGGCAACATACTTTTAATCAACATGGACTCCTCTCTTTCCTTTTCCAGCTTCATCTGTTGCTACAAGCGTTTTTGTGTTGGGCTCTGTGGAACACTCCAGGGAAGTTTGCCACTTGTTTGGTCTCTGGCTGCCTTCTCTCGGGGGGAAATAACTGTGCAAGGCTGTAAGGATGGAAGTTCTTGGGTGAGAGTTCCAAAGCAAATAAAGAAATTGCAGAAACTCTCAGAAATTTAGGAACAGAAGAAAAATAGCAAAGATTAAATATTCAGGTAAATTCATTTTAGAAATACATTTTCTTTCATCTTAAATCTTGCAAACAAGTTGTCTGCAGTCTTAGCTTTTTATTTAGCTTTCTTAATGCTAGGTAAAGAACAGTCTTCAAATTCTTATGGTATTTGGTACCCATCCAGGTCAGTTGCTGCGGCCAAGGAAGTTACAGTGGATGTATATAGAGACCTCAAACCTTGAAACCAACATAATATGGAAAGTGAAAAGAAAACTCCAGGGCACAGAAGAGTACAGAAATCCAAAGCCTTAAAAAACGTTTTCAGATTTTTGCACTATAACTTGATAGAGTCGAAGAGGTTACTTTGGACAAAAGATATCTTGGGCCAAAGGCACTATCTCAATACAGTGTAAAAATTGTACTAATACAATTAATACACTGACATACCAGTCTTTTTTAATAACAAAACCCCAACCCCCCCACCACCCCCCCCC
>VZTH01008881.1:0-38364 GCA_013397815.1 Aleadryas rufinucha | reverse complement strand
CCCCAAAAAAAAATCACCCCAAAACCCAAACAAGAAAGGTAGGAACTATCATGACAAAAGCTTTGCTTATGTGGAAGTGCGCACTTCCTTGTTTATCCTGTGTGACCCTGACTGCCAAGGTTAGGTGTCAAGGATTTGCAGGCACTGTTTCCGAAAGGTTATGTCTTTTTGAAAAATGATATGCAGATTCCACGTGCTTAGCAGAAAGCTGCCGAGAGATTGCCGGTGGAAATACTTGTGGAGCAGCAGGTGGCCTATGGCTTAGGGGTCCAGTCTAGATTGAAACCTTTAAATTCCATGATAGTTTCATATGGCAAACCTGGTGGATGAGTTTTCCCCATGCTTTTAAACTTGTGTAGACTGAAATGTATTTGAGAAAGAGTAGGAATTGTCTCACTGTGTTTACTGACACCCTAAACACAAGACAACCCCAATCTTTTCTAACCAGAGTAAACTTATTTGCCTTATTGTCATTGCGGATCATCCACAACACTAGTAATAAAAAAAAAGAAAACAGAAAATAGTGTGTTGCATCTGATGCTCACACCTATTGATTTCAAGAGCCTGTTGCTTCATTATGCTGTTTTCTGTTTATTTCTCAGGTAGATGTCACATAGTTTGAAGCAGAGTGAGCAAGGTAAGTGCAAACAAAAACACATTTGTGTAAACAAACGTGATTTTTTACACCTCAAACAAAATCCAGAGAAGTAGTCTTCTGTTACTGAAGTGAAGGAAAAGAACTAATAATGTAATAAATACCTTATATTAAGTTAAAAAAAAACCTTAAGGGAAAAAAGTACGTTGTACTTAACTATCAGAAAGCAAAAGCACTGAAAGGGCAACTAGTGAAACTGCCCATCTTCAATGCTGGCTCCTTATGGGACTAGTCTCAAAAGTGCAGAAGCATTTCACTATTTCTGGAAAAAAAATTTTTTTGTTCATTCTTTGTGCTATAGAAGAACTTTTAAAGTAATTATCCTTTTCCTTCCCCTTTTAAAAGTGCTATAGGATTTTTTGAAGAGTTTGGGAATTTTTTTTTCCTTATTTTTTTTGAAACATCTCTTCCTGTCCCAGACTGGGGACAGGAAGAGCCCAGGACTAACTTCACATGCGGTATTTAACAATGGCATTAGTTCTCAGACCGTTTCTGGCACTTGTGTCATTGACCTGCTCTGTGTCTGGTTTGCTTTCAAACTCCACCAGAAACAGCTTCGAATTTTTTTCTAATGTTACACTTGCACAGTGTTGCCTGATTGCAGAAGTTCAGACTGTCTCTGACTCACAGCAGAAGGAGCTAAGCACCAAGCTGCCCAGGATTCTCCCCAGACAATAAGACAAGAAGGAGGCTGTAGGAAAGTATGTACTTACTACTTTCTACAGGGTTCTGAGCCCAGTTTCCTGCTTTCTGAGAGAGAGCATCCTGCTAGTGAAAAAATGAAGTTGATGAATGGGTAGCTATTACAGCATGCACCCGGAAAGGAGCAGGAGAAGAAATTTGCTTGCTGGTGCTTGCTCTAAGTATCTTCATATTTCAGTCCTCTGAGGACACAGAGAAAATTAGGCAGCTAAATCTTTCAGAAATGAAAAATATTTTTTTCCTACAAATGTCATTGCTACCCTGCTTTGGGGTTAATTCAAATGTTCCTCCCCACATCACCTGCCTGAAAAAAAAAGGACGTGTCTGTTTACAGGTGTGGGTGATGTTCATCCATCCCTGATGGGTTAGAAATCAAATCTCAGTGAAAAGAGTAGTATTTCCTATAAATTACTTTGGATAAATAACTTCATTTTTTGCAGAGACTTCCCTTACATATGAGAGTTATCTAGCAGAAATTCCAGGGCTTAAAACATAAAAAATTTATTGCTATCAAAATTTTCTGACAGTCATCTTGGAAGTTATTTGGAACAATAATACACATGCAGCTTCAGGGAAGCTTCTGTCTCTGTTTAAGTGAATTAAACAGAGTCGTGGGAAAATGTTTTTTCATTCATTCACAAAATCAAATTACCACATTCTTTGCTGGGCTCCTTTGTGCAGCTGCTTTGTACCTAGCCTTGTTGCTCAGCCTTTTGCATTTGTTGTGCACTCAGCTGAACCGAGCCAGAACTGTTCAAATAACTGCAGAACAACTTGAGAAGTGTGAGGTATGCTACTCTGTAGCTCCTTGCAGGGCAAATAGCATGAGTCACAGGAGGTAGAACTTCATATCGTTCATTCATGAATCATGTATTCAAATGCCACCAGTGAGTATCTGGCTGTTTCATACACATGTAAGAAATATTTTCTCCACCAACGATTTTTTTTTTTTTTGTCTAGTCCTTTCTGAATATTGTATACTACAGCTGCAGAACTTAGAGCAGAAAGCTGATGGGGAAGTAGAGGTTCACATAAGTGAAATGTGGGCAACAGAGAGATGCCCTCGTGCTGCTACCAGACACCACTCTGTTGCACTGTCTGGCCTATTTCCTCTCCATGGCAGATGTGGACACAGGCTTCAAGGGACAGCTCAGATGTATCCACAGACCAATAATAGAGAGGCTGAGGATCAAACCCTCTCTGTCCTATTTTTACCTCTCTGAAATTAATTGCAAAAATTATTTGAAAAGCCTACCTGCTTTTTGCCTATCTCTCTTGTTTCTCTTCAACTGAAAAAGGTATCTGCAATTGTGGAAATTCTCATATTCATGCTGCTGTATTACAGCAATTGCTTCAAATTGAAAATAAGTATAGCTGAATTACTAAATGCATTTTACAGGCTGGAGAATACAGGGTAAAAAGGTAGGAAATATAACCCTGAATATGTAAGTTCTGGAAAAGCAGTCTATTTCTTAGGTTCAATTTTTGTGTTCATTTTTATGCACCTGATAACTGAAAAAAATATGACCTAAATTCCTACCACTGTGCTTTCGATAACTGAACAGCTTCCTCTGCATGTAGATTGCAAGTAAAAAGCCTGAAAGGACAGAAGCTCTTCCAGCTGTTCTTCCATTATTCTCCAAGGGACCTTGGAAAATCATGGGGAAGCCTCTTCTCTCCAAACCTGACTGGGGATGATGTCCTGAGCTCAGTGGAAGGTGTTACAGTATGGCTGACCAGGTGAATTCAATGGGCATAGAACTAATTTGTCATGTCTGTGGAACTGGCTGGGTAGCAGTGCCAGCTGAGCAGCTTCAAGTCAGTGCAAGGGTACTGAGCCCTGCAGCAAGAAGTGCTTTCAAACATGTTGAAACCACCAGAATTGTGATGTGTTTCATCCACCATTACCAGCCACACTGACTGAAAGCTCTGTTTTAAAGAAATCCAGTGAAACTAGGTGGTTTGCTAGCACATTTCAACCCTGGGACAGTTTTCTGAACTTTCATGATTAGGAATAAATCTACAAGTCTTTTGTCTCATCATCATGCAGCACAAGTGAGACTCTGAGCTCCAGCCAACACAGACTGGGCTAACTGACATCTCTTCTTGTGCCATTTTTTTCCCTTATTTATTTATTTATTTGTTTATTTTTAAAGCAGATTAAGTGTTTAACCATCTAGCCAAGTTCCTAAATCTCATTGCCAAGCCAGAACACTTCCCTAAGGTTTATTCCCCTTGAATCCTGGTAACTGGTGCTGGTGGAGTGTTGTTGGTTTCTATCTTGAAAGCAGGTCATTCTCTGAAAGAGTTGTGCTGAGTGTTACAGGACTGTCCTTGCCCCCAGCAGAGAAGCAGACCCTGTGCTTCCTTCACAGCGGTAGCACAGCCTGTCACAATGAGTGACATTTTACCACGTTTCAGATGTGATAAGAAAAGCATATTTCAGTCTATAAGACCATTTAAGAAACAGAAGAATGTAGTGATACAGTGGTGGGGGAGGAAGAACAGAGATTATACGCTGCTGCCCCACTGAGGGGCCACGGCCACCTTGAGGTTGGGTCTTGCTATGTGCTCTCTCCAGTAACAGGCACTGGGCCAGTGGCCTCTCAAGTGCCCCAGGGCCACCTCCTTTCAGATCAGTCCTGGCAAGTGCGTACCAGGGATGCTGACAGAGGCAACCAGAGCTCCCGGTGCTCAGCAGCTGCTGGAGGAAAATGCATAGAGCAAAGGGTTGAGGGTGTGCTGGAACAAGGGAGGGAGTGGCATGCACCCTTGAGAGGCCTCTTATGGCCACCCTTGAGTGCACTCATTTGTGCTAAGTGGTGTTTGCTAAACAAAAAGGAAATTTTTGAGCTCTGTTACTATTATATTACCTAGGGTGCCATACTATTTGAAACTGCAGGTTAAGTTAAAGAGTGGTTCCAATACAGATTTCTTTTTCTCCTATATGCATGTCAAGTTCATGTGCTTATCACTGGACAGTTCTTCCTCCATCAGGAAAACTGATCTGCCACACCTCATTTTGTGCAGATTTGTGGTACTGAGCACAAACACAGTGTTGTTTTTTAAGTTCCAAACTGCTCCTGAGATATATTTTTTGTTTGATTTTTGTGTGAGACCACTTGAAACCTCATCTCTTGCAATTTATATTAGCCTGTGGAGGCTGGGGGCCTGTCTTTTGAGAGAATAATCTAGCACAATCTCTTTCAGATCTTCTCCACATTTCTATTAGAGTTTGGAGTTCTTTGTTTAAAAAAATCTTGCTTTATTTCTGTGTGATCACTAGCCTTCATATTACTCACACATTTTGAGAACTTCTCCATATAAGGTGATAAGCTAGTGTTAAACACATACAGTCTGTCCTGGTCATTCATTGTCAGGAAGTATAATTGCACAGTCTCTCACATTTCATTGCTCCCCATGAATTTCAGATCTGGAGCGAGGTTTCACTTAAACCTTTTCTAAGCTCTGAAGCCTGTAGCTGGTCAATTTGTCTACTCAAACGTTTTAACTCCATTATTAGTCCTAGTGCTATATGATGTTTGGTCATTTATCTGGACTGGAGCTGCTTTTTTGTTCAGAGACCTGCTTTGCTGTAGTCCACACAGGAGAATATGCATCTCCTCTTTAGACTCAAGGTACTTTGAAATTCAGTATAGAAAAGGAACAGTAGGTCAGAATAGGCATACTCTTAAAGTAGAACCTCTTAATCTAACTAAAAGCTTGTAGCTTGCTTCATGTATAATTGAAAACAGTATAGACTCTCCTACATATTTGAAGATACTAATGGGTTTAAGTGAATTTGAATGAAAGGAAAGTCAGCACAAAGCTTCAGTTCTCCATCTGATTTTGTTACTTGCCAGGCTAGTTTGCAACAGGTTCAAGAGATTGGCTTATGTTTCTTCTTTCACTGATGCTGCATTGCATATCCTTCAATGTACAGGAAAGCTTTGAAGACCTCTGCAGGAGAATCTTCTTCATATAAAGGCCTGAAAATTATTGATCTAATAGAGCTTCAGCTATATCACTGTAACGAAGTCTAATATATGGCAGTATATTGATGCTAATTCTGGTAACTGCCTCCATTTTAGCAGGTCTACATACCCTAGTCCAGACCATGCTGCACCTGCTCCATCCATGTGCTGTATGGTCCAGCTGCAAGCAATTCTTGGCAGAGAATCAAGCGTCTGCATCGGGCTTGATGCTGTGCTAAGCCATAAGTCTTGAGCAGAGTTGCATAAATTAACACAACCCTCCTCTCCTATTTATAATGATCATCTTGCACACCCAGCTGCTCTTGAGAGATGGGACTTTTTGCTCAGTGCTGTGCTAAATCCCTCTATAGTGAGAGAAACCTGTTCTTTCTGGAGTGAATAAAACCCTGTGGTCTCTGGACCAAAGCTGATATGCAGTGAGGCACTCAGGCAGGTCAGAGCCAAACCTATGCACACCTTGGACAGCAAAGAATCTTTTAAGTGTCTCTTTTTCTTTATTCTCTCAGTCATGGAGAGAGTTAAGATCATAAGGATACCCCTTAAAAGTTTTATAATAAAAAGGCTAATACACATTATACCTTAGTTTTCTCTGAATTTGTGTTAACGGGACCACATTTGTAAGCCCTAACTGACAGATGTAGGTTAATTTTATTATGCACATATAAAGCTCTGTGTACATAAATTTCCACACACATAAATGGTTGGCTTTGAGTGTGTGTAAGCTCCATCTCAGGACTGTTCAGATATGGCAGTGCTCTTCCCAGGCTAGGGCTGGCTGGTACCTGGGTAGCCAGGAGTACTGGCTAAAATTTGTGTCCATTTCTACCTAAGCACTTAGATATGCTGATGCAGAGGTGGAATTCTGAAAATGACACACGAGTGTTAGCTCCTTCCTACCTTCCCCTCTATTTCGTTGATTGTCACCCCTTAATAATTATTTTGAGTGTGGACTATAAGGACAAAAAGACTTTAAGGACTTTGATTAAAAAAAAATGAACGGATATGACCAAAAAGCTTGGCAGATGGAGAGAACACACTTACTAATCAGAAAACGTTCCATGGATAAAACTTACAAAGAATTTTTCATAACTTTTAGTTAGGGGAAAAGAATTTTCAAACAATTGTAATTTTTAGTATTGATAAGGGTTACAGATTTTATTCTGAATTTTAGACACATTGAACACCTTTTATTCTTTTATGCTTAGATATGCTTTTAGTGTGTGGCATATCAATTTGAATGTTTACATATGATCTGACACGGAAAGAGTCTTACAATTTGTAAAACGGTATGCTTATCACTTATCTTTGCTCTAATGATGACAGTGATTCCAACCCAGTCTGGGGAGCCATAGTTTCGAAATAGCTCACAAGGTATAGACCTCCAGAAGGCTTTTAGAGCTCCTAAGCTGGATGCCAAATTTTTAGATAGTAAATCTCTTTCCATACTAGATACATCCTTATGGAGCAGCAGGAGGTAAAGAAAAGCTGAGTTGCACATGTCTGTCTGGAAAGATCTGCAGGCTTAAAATACATAATGATTTACGGAATCAAGAATTGCAGAGCATTTGCAAGCATGAAACATATGAATGTATTATCCTGATTCTGCAAAAAACCTAAATGTAAGTAAAAAGTACTATTTAAATCAATGCATTTAATCTTAAGCATAGTGAACAGGCCCAGTGGTCTTACATTTCAGTCCTTCCAAGCAAGGTATGTTTGCTCGGTGTCTTTAAAAAAGCAGATTAGCAACAAGGCTCCCAAGAAACTGTTAAATGGAATCAGTGTCTGGAATGTAGTGAAAAGGAGGAGTTTAATAGCAACTGAAAGCAGAATTTTCCTACTGGTGAAACTAAGGCAAGAGGTGCATGAAGCTTTACAATTGTAATATGGTAAATATGCCATATGCTTTGAGAAAGACTTGTCATTTGTAAACAATCTTTCAAAGAAAAGTCTACATTTAAACACACAGTTTCCAAGACCTGTTATAACAATATGTTTTCCTTTTGGTGATCATATTTGTCGACAGTGATAGAGCTTAAGTTTTGGAAATAAAAAGTCAGTAATGTTGTGGTAATACAAAAGTCAGACAAGGGAAGACTAAAAGGAGTTTAGTGTCAGGAGTAAGAAAATCAAACCAAGAGTGCTTTGTGCTCTCCTGAATAGAAGTTTATATCTGTCCTTTCATGTAGTATATCCCCATGCAGCACCTTAGTGCTAAATCAGGTATTACAAGAAAAAAATCATTTGTGCTGAAAATGCAGATAAAATATTTGTAGTGAGCTTGAAGGTAAATTAAGATGTAGAACTGGAGTATCACATGGTGACATCATTTGTTTTTTGCCTTAAAAAGAAAGGAAGGAATCCAAAATAATTTGGCAGGTTGTTACAGAATGCTGCTGATGGAAATAATCCTGATGCATCTCATCATTACAAAAAGCTGTGGCAATAATATTAAGTTCAGGCTCCTGAGTCCTAGTCAGTAACAGAATTGGAGAGATCAATGACAGCTGCTCTTTCACAACAGAAATAGCCAGCTCAATACTTAGAGCTAGATCTTAATTCAAATTGACATATTGACAAGAATTTTCGAAGTGGAGCTACAGTTCTTAAAAAACCCAGTTGTGCAAAAAATGGGTGTTATACGTATATTAAAAAGATGTAAACAATGAAAGAGCTAGTTCAAGCTGACAGGAGAAAAAGGAATGTATTCAAGCTACAGAAAGTATATTTCACATTCAATGTCAAGAAGAGTATTCTAAAGTAAATGCAAAAAAGGAGAAGAAAAGAATTCTACAACTTGACTACTAAATTCCAATATTATTAATCACTACTGGCCTTATGACCACTCACAATCTCATCTAGTTAAGGACTGCACTAGAAAAGTATTAGCACTATATAATATCCCCCTTCTCCTTTGGAAATGAACTCCATAAAAACAAAAGCAGAACTGCAAATACTATGCATACTGCTTGTTATTTCCAGTCACAAAACACCACAGTCTGTATATGAGGCACGCCAAAGGCATGCAACTGTCCTGCCCTAGGGGGAAAAATACTGCAAAGTCATCATTTTTCTCAAGGACATTAAAAGTTGGAGAAGTTCTTGACCCTTTAATAAGCATGCAATACCTCTGGATGTCACTTATACATTCATCATTTATACATTCGTAACACCAGAAAAGAAAGATCCTTCAATTAAAATAGGCCTAAAGTGTCTGCTGTTTTTCAGATTATGTATTTGGTGTGGAGAATTCTGGTTGCTGGAAAGAACAGCTCTTCTGCCTTGCCCAGCAGGGCTCTGCCCTGACTTCCTGCGTTACTCTTTCCTGCCTGTCCTTGCTGACCAGAAGTCACAGTGTTTCATGGAGCAATGTGCATTTCCTTCAACGTGCAAGTTAGTTACTTCTAGGCAGACATAGTATTACTTAGAAACAGTCAGCCATGTCTACTTGTTTAGCTACAGATGTCACCCTAGTCTGTAAACTGGGGGAGAGGCAGACTGGACTGGCATATTTCGTAAATAGCAAGTACTAAAAAATATCTCATAAAGTCAAATAGTTTCCTGTTTATAACTAGGAATTGTGAATCCAAGTTTCATGTTCTGAGCATTTAAACTTACCTAGTTTTGCTACTCTGGAGCATAAACCAGGAGAAATGTCAGTCAAAACCTTTTCACCAGTGCCTACTGGTGACTATGCTTTCTGTTTTTGGGGTTTTTTAAAGTTTTTTTTTGGTTTTTTTGTTTTGTTTTTTTTTTTTTTTTTTTTTTTTTTTTAATAAAGTAGGAGACCTTATTTTTATGCCCGAAAATAAAGTACTATAGATACCCTACTGTTGTAACTCCAGTCTACAGCTGGCTTTTTACAGGAGATTTTGGAAATATTGCTAGAAGTGTTTTGCTAAACTTGACTGCATAGCAGGAACCATGGGGATTACCCAAACATAATGTATACAGAACACTGTGCTGCCATCACAAAACCGTGTATACTTTGTGTGTCAGTCATTCACTCTGGAAACACAAAGGAGTGGAGAAAGTAGCAACCTAACACTTTCGAAACCCAAACAGCATTATTAGGCAACTTCTGGGTGAAAGTGATGCTTTTGATCTGGACAAACTTACCTGGCATAGTTATGAGACTCCAAATAAGTAAACAGGACTTTGCCTGTGCTTTTTGAATGCCAGTAGCTTTACAAATAGTCAGTTTAAAAGATCATTGTCATGGGCATTGCATAAATAATTTTATATACATAAGTACATATGTATATATATATTATCTATGCATGTGTGTGTACCAATGCATGTTAAATAAAAGCCCTAAAAATATTTTTAGAACCCATAGCTTACTCTGAGACTTATTTTCTAGGATAAACTATATTTTTAATTAATCACTTCAAAAATTGAAGCTGTCAGTGACCTTTTAAAATGACTATACATACACAGCACACTGTTAGATTAATACTGATTTTTTCCCCCTCCACTGCAAGCAAAGTTTAGACAGTTAGCTTTCATATTGAGAAATAATTATTAAGCTTCAATTTAGTTTCTTAAAAGTTCATAATTAGGTTTTTTGATTGTGATCTTTTTTTTGGTCATTAGGTCCAAGTAATCAAGTAACTATGTGCAGAAATTAACCTTTTTATTATACTAGATTATGTATTTTAGTAGTAAAGCTTGTTTGAAGTGCATGAATAAAAAGTGAAATTACAGGAAGAACAATCTAATATAGCAATAATAGGTGCATTCACTGAGCATCTGAGAAGGGGAGGGGGGAAAAAAAAGAAGAGTTTTCACTCATTTTGGCCTAAAATCTGTTCAGGTTTCCAGGATTCTGACATCAGAACCCAGATAACACTGGCTAGAACCATAGGGCTTTACAATAAAAGCTAAAATATTGACCATATGATGGCAAAAAGTCTTTATTTTGCGGTTAACTTATTCTCTTCTAGCTACTCTCTGATGAAGTTGGTGGTGCTGTGGAGGATGATCTCCTTCTTCTGGACAAAGATCGTGATCGTTCAGCACTGTAGGCAACATGCTTATCGTAATTTTGTATCTGAGCCTCGAGGAATTCCCTCTGTTGCTGGCTGATTGTCTGGCTAATCAGTCCAGGAAGAGCTTGAATGCTACCAATTAAAGTTTCCAGTTTAGTTTCCAGAGTAACAATTCTCTTCTCAAAATCTTCACTTCTTTCATTTAAGTCAGAAATCATGTCATACATGATGTTTTGAGTCTGAAAGCAGAAGGATGTAAGTAAAGGTTTAGAGAGACCTTATAAGTATTGTAACAAGTAGCACAACTCTACAAGGGTTTGTAAAAGACAATATGAGTATTATAACAATATCTAGTCTTGTGAAATAATTTTCCCTGTAGATTAAATTACAACAGACTAAGCTTTCTACTAGATTTCTTGAGCAGAAATATAAAGCCTTTTAGTAGCACTTTTGATGTCAAAGTCAAAATCAATTAAAGACCAGACCTTTTTTTGGAAATTCAGGTGCTTGGGAGTGCACCAGGCTAAGCTTTTTGAACAGTCAGTGTAAGCCACCAGGGAGCTGAAGGCTCCAAGTGATGTGCTCCATCCTTAACTATTTTTGATTCTTAAACACCTTTGTTCTTGAAAGCAGAGCACAAATGTTGTTCACTGGCTTTCTCCCTAAACTGAGCAGGTTTTCTTGAACTGGCAGTAAGAGGAATTGAATGGATTGTTTTTGAAAAGCAGTGCAAGGAGTAAAAACTCAATTGTATGCTTTTCCACCTCTGCACTTCCAATCTATCTAGCCTCTACAAAATGCTGTTTGGATAGAGCAAATATATACAGTGTACTTTAAAATGATACAATAGTCAGTAAAAATGTAATCTGAAATGCGTTATTTCATAGGGACATGGAATTGCTTAAAAATAGTGGCTTAATGTCTGCCTCTTACAGACTGAGACTTCAGATTATTTAAACTTGAGTCAAAAGTGGATGTAATTCAGTAGAAAAAATGACTGAAATTTAAGAACCATCCAAAGGAAAGGAAAATTAATTGAATGACTGCCTGAAGTGTAAACCACTTCAGTATCAGGTGAGTGTTATAACCCATTTCTCTGCCTTCTGTTTCAGGATGCTAGCATTGCCCTTGAAAGTGAAGTAGTCTACACAAAATAGTGTCTTAAAAGTCCTTATTAGTTGCCAGAAGCATTAGACTGAATTGTATTTTCACCTGAAGTTGTCAGGTGGTTCTGTAAGGCAAGAGGGGAATCAACACTGAAGAGTTTAATGTTTGCTTTGATGCACTTGAAATTGAGGAGGATTTTGAAGTAAATGAAGAGGTGTACAAGAAACCCTTAGGAAGAGCCCATTAATGTTGCCTCAAACTAAGCGCACAGTAATTGTTAAATAGGAAGATCTAAGGAGAAATCCAAAATGCTATCAGCTCAGACCTCTCGCTTCCTAGTTATAATATATTTATGAAAAATTCTAGCATCAATAAACAAGCAGTTTGCAACTGAATAGCCTCTTTTACCTCAACTCAAATGGTTTAAAAATGATTTAAAAAGCCTTATGATGTATTGGCAAAGTAGGCAGCTGTTATTCCTTATAAAAACTCAAATAAATCCAGATCTAAATTTACTTATCCAAAGTTACTGCTGCATAAGACAACAGGAATAGAAAACCAGAACCTCTAATTCCAGTCAAGAGGCTATGTACTATGGTCTGTCATGGCACAGTCACTATCACCACATGGCAAATCTCCTTACTACACAGCACTACACCACTACGGCCCACTCACAGTTCAGCATTTACCATGACCACCGCAGTCACTTCAGGAGCTCTCAGGTTCAGCCTCTCAATTGTGAAGTCTTTTTCGAATGTACAAAAAAATAAATAAATATGGCACATTCAAACTTTCGTCAGGATGTTTCTTTCAGTAGGTGCTACCACAAAACACACACATATTTTCATTTGCTACAAATAACAACCTTGTTAACAATATTTGCACATATAATGCATAACATTTTCACATAAAAATTCTTCTTTTTGAAAGAATGAATGTTGTAACAACAGTAACTGCCTACTAACCTTTGCCAGGTCCACCAAAGTGTTGGCTTGATCATTCAGTTTCCTCTGCTCCATTTTTACACTTCTTAATCTAAAAAATGGAATTTTAAGTCAGATTTTTTTTTTTTGGTGTGAGGTCATACCAGGATTTCTAAAGAGCATGCACAAAACTTACAAGAGCAAGTAACTGCATGGACAATGTCTTGACTACTTTGTGTAGAGTCAGAATTGGTCATGTGCCTGCTACAATGGGAAGCATGCTTCTTCAACACCGCAAAAAAGGAAAGAGCAAGGAAATGTGATGTCCTCAAGAATACCGTTTGCCATGGTCAAAGTTAACTTCAAAAAGGAAGATAACAATTTATCCAGACTACATGAAAGAAAGCCAAAACATTCCTCAAAGCCTCAGTATCGTGACAAGTAGATATAGGAAGAAACACAGAACAACAGTTTTTTGTCATTATTATTGGAGTAATCAAGAATCTTCCCATGCCTACATGACTAGATACAGGTATTAGCCCTGTTCTGTCGGAAATGGATTGGGTTAGCAGTGTTGGAACCTGATGAACATACAGTGATAAGTGAGTTTCTCCTTACTTTAAACAGAACTTCCATCTGACCAGCAGCTAAATAACCAACATGCTTGCCAATACATTTGGTTTTCTTAGATAATTTGTGAATCTAAATATGATTACATTTTAAATTTACAACAGACATTCTTTTTCAAAGCACTACTTAAACTGCAGCATTGAAAAACTATGAAAGAAGCAGCGAGGGTATATTTTTTTCTTTGATGCGTACCTTTCTGCATTATTATTAGTTATTCACATTCTTTACAAGATATATACATGACCTTTCTTATATATTCCCTGATACAAAGCCCACATTTTCCAGATTAACTGCTAGAGGAGTGGTTTGTAGATTTGATTTTCACAAACAGGCAATTTCTCCCATAAGTATGAGTCATTTTTTCAGCATCTCATAATAGACCCATAGTTGAACTTTCAATGACTTTTCTGGCTGTTGTAGAGCAGGAAATAGGGTTTTACAAAACCAAGGTATCAATTTATAAACAATGTGTGACAGGATACCACTTCAGTCTACCAATATGTCAAGGGCCAACCAAAATAACAATTTGGTTAGCTGTCAAATGGAAGTGAGTTTGGCAGCATTTTGTGGCAGGTGGCTTGCTAATGCATTCTCTGCCCATTTCTCAGTGATGGTATTACTTAGAAAGCTAGTTTAAAGAAAGCCTTCTAGATGGTATTTCAAAACCAGAAAGTTTCTTTCATATCTTTAGTTTACATGCATTTCCCTTCATATCTAGGCTAACTGTCATGAGAAAGTAAGTTGTGGGGAGTGAAATATCATTTAAAAACATCTTTAAAATATAAATGGTAATAACTCTGTTAAGGTAGAAATTAACTGATCACATAAAACTGGCATTCCAGCAGCTTGTTACTGGACTGTCATATGTTCTGCTGCAGGCTTCTTTCAGAGCACATCATAAATGCAGACTGTAGGAATGGTGTTTTCAGAGGCTATGAGCTGGAGTTTTTCTAAAGCAAAAAAATATGAAGGAGTCTCCAAGGTACAGAATTATATCATTACAGTCTCAGAACAGAATAATTATTCAAATGTAATGATTTCACTGGAGAAGGACAACCCCAGTGTTTTGGTGACCATTCTCTCAAATAATTTGCAGAATATGTGTTTTCTGCTTTTCTTAAGACTCATTGACTCATCTGTTTGCCAGACAGTATTTAATTTTAAAATTCCAGGAAGTCCATTGTTATTGTAGTAGTACCAGTACCAGTTGACACCACCATGATCACTCTTCATGGTAACCAACCCAACACCTACCACAGGCTGTAAGAATGTATAGGTATGGCAAGTCTTTAGCTGCAGCAGCCAGATTTAAAGAAAACCAACGGACTTTCTTTGTTTAATTCATTAAGATAAAATTTTGATTTTATGAACTTCACTTATCACAGAAAAAGATCATGATTCTGGATCGCATTTCCATGGCAGCAATCAGACCACTGAAGTTCACAAATAAAAACTCTATTTTTTGCATGCAGACAGTGGTAAATTCTGCAAGTTTAGAAAGGAACAGCTTATACAACTTACTTCCGAGCTCTATTTTCATTTTGTTGAAAAAAAGACAAAACAAAAGAAAACAAAATGTAAAATATACTAAAACAACCAGGTGAGCACAGTGGGCTTGATTCAGCAGGTGGAAAGTCCTAGGGAGTTGCTACTTCTTTTGATCAGTAGCTGCCTGAGGAGAAGTCTAACTCACTTGCATTCATGATGAAGGAATCTGCAATATCTTCAAGCTTTCATTAACTATCATCTGTAGATTTCTTATTCATACAATGCATAACATGCCTTCTAATGATTTCACCTTCATCTTATCTAGTATGCATTAGAAGCAGAACACCCAGACCAGGTGAAGGCATGACCTGTGACCATGACTGTTACAGTGATCTAGTCTGGCTTGTTTTATGAAATTGGCCCTGAAATGCCACTCATTTTTTTTTTGTCTCTGGTGAAATGGTTGGAAGGTGAAGGAGGGGGACTAAACAAAATTTAAGAATCTGGAAAGATGGAAAACCATAAGTCACTTGAGAAAAACTTGAAGATGCAAAGGGATGAAAAATAAATTTGCTTCCATCTACTCAGCTACAGGAAGAAAGCAAACTGCTAGTGCAATGTTTTCATCCATGTTGCATTGTTCAGCATTATCGTTTGTTTGTTTTCTTAAATACAAAAGTTTTGGGGCTGCAGTGCAGAGTGGTAAAGGACAGAGAGAAATGACTAACATAGCTGTGCAGTGTAGCTGTCACAGATAGGAAAAAATAACTGCTGCCATCTTCTTCACCCCACCCAATTAATTCATTTTTAAGGGAGCTGCAGAACACACTTTACATCCTGCAAAGCTCTTCTGAGCTTGAGTGATACATAAAGCTGGAGATCGAGCCTGCTGTGCTTTTTAGATTCTTTTCTGAACATATGTGCTTATACACACACAGACACACAAACACACACACACACACACACACACACAATAAATAGCAAAGTTAAAATGTTAAGGAACGACCTTTGCAATCAAGGATTCAAGTCCAGCAAGGGTGCACATGACATGCGATCCTCTCCCCAGAGCCCCTGCCATTCTCCTCCACCTCCCAATCCTTTAAACTAAGCCAGATGACCAAACTGGTATATAAAAATATACTTTTTATATTCACATAAAAATGCCTCAACTTCCATTGTCTTCTTATTCCTCAAAATATTTCCACAATGACACCGTAACATTTAATCCTGCAAGTTTGCTAAATATAATACAGCAATCAAGAATATTTCATAGCTTAAGCTTAGCTACCTACTGCTTTAAAACATTGCTATGAAAGAGAGAAAGAGTGATTGTTAGTCTAAATTTACTAATAGGAAATGAGTTAATCTGGCCTTTCCTTCCTGTCTTTCCTGCAAGATGCTATATAGATGTTCTTTTCATCATGGATGCTTCCTTCACATCTCTTCACTGGTTGGCTCAGACATAGACCTACACTCAAAAGTTATCAAACCATCAGTCTGAAATTAAACTTATCTACTTCTTCCCTGTAACTAATGGGAACTATTTTCATAAGCTGTACAAATGGCTGCCTCAGGCTGGATGGGGATAACAAATAGAACAGACAAACAGGTCCTGACCATTTCTCAAAAGAATTCTGATTCCTGAGGACAAAACTCTGGGGGTTTTTCCTCCCACGTAGTTCAAGGAATAGTAACCATTGTGCAATTCTGCTTGTTTTGATGTGCTGTATTACAAATATATACTGCAAATTTTAGATAAATACTTATAGTGAGGCAATATCATGGTACAGCTTAATCCTACTACTGGTTTTAGATCTCAGGCTTGTTTTCAGACCCTCAAGTAGAAGGGAAGAACTCACTAGGATAATTCCAGAGGTGCTCAAAGGTCTCAACTATTGGCATACACTACCATTTTCTAGAAGAGATGTCAGGGGTCATAGCTGACATACCAACATTTGACCTTATGCACTGAGAATATACAGTGGAGAGAGGCAACTAAATGCTGGTGGACCATGCAATGACACTTAATGAATATTCTTTTCATTAAATACTACATATGTACTCTCTTTTATCGCATCATTCTGATTGTAAAATATTAAAACATCTACTACAAAGAAAAGGTTTTCTTAAAAATTTCTTCTGTCTATTGTACCTTGCATCTTACTACCTGGAAGCAAATGCATAAAAACAAAGGATAGTCTCAGTGGCAAAGAAAAAAAAAAGTCTTAGATAATTCAAGAAGCATTGGAAACTTCTAAAAAACACTAACCAGTTTATATGGACATAAACTACCTGCATACCTTTTTATTTTATTGTAAACAGATAATACAGTAAAACCGTATCTTTTTCTTACTCGGAAGGAAATTCAGCCTCAAGAACAATCTTCTATGAAGGGAAGGGAATGGTGGGGGGAGAGGAGGGAGGGGGCAGGATGCGACTAAGAGTGTCTGAGGGAGAAGGAAACTAACAGAGAAAACACCTTGAGAGGAAAAACAAAGCAAAATAGTACTTACTGATGAATAGCTTGTAAGAATTTGCGTTGATGTTTCCTTACTTTTGCATGGTCTATTTTTTTAACCAGCTTTGTGTTTTTATAAATTAACCATGTTTCCCTGAGTACATTGGCTGCTGCATTTTTCACCTGTTTAATAAAAGAAAAACACCAGGCTGACAAAAGTAGTATTATGTTATGTCTTCACTTTTCTGGTATTAACTGTTCCTAAAGCTTTTAAAATGCTGTCTTCACTATGGGAAGTGGGTACCTCAAGAAGCTGTGGCGCTGAGGGGAGAAAGCAACAACTGGACTAAGGGGACTGCTGAGCAATTTCCTTTTTATATAGATGTGAAGTTGGGATCAAATCTTTTTGCATCCAGGAATAATTTTCCCTCTTCAAAGAGTTGGAATTGTTTGGTGTTTATGGCAATATAAATTACAGTGAGGAAATACTAATGCATTATCTGTATGTTAATTAAGTGTATTTAATAGTACCATAACATTTCTCTCTTTCTTGTTCTATGGTTAGAACCTCTTAATTCTCTTAGCAATTCAAAAGTCTTTTACACTTCCAGAGCTGTTTGAGCACTTTTTCCCTTTCCTTTTTTTTTTTTTTGGTGGTGTTTAGTTTTTATACTTCTTTCTTTTTTAACATTCTCCAAGAAGATGAAAAAAATATGTTGTCAATTAACGTGGGCAGAGTTCTATTTAAAAAGTGCTTTGACTTTTTTTTGAATGAGGCTCTCCATAAAATGTTAAAGGTAAGAGTACCTACAGTTCTCTTTTTAGGCCGTCCAAAATTTTCAAGAATGCTTAAAAACATACAAATAATTTGAATGCAGTGTTGATTAATGATGGAATGACTAGGTTACTTGCAAAGAAAAACTGTGCTAGTTATTCATCTTTATTTTCTCTCCCTCCAGCTTTACATCATGCCAGTAACTAACTATAACATCATGCCAGTTACTTAACTCTGCAGCGTCAGAGCTAAGTCAGTGGTTAAGACATGGCACGAATGTCATGCAATAGCTCAGCCCAGCAACAGGTCCCCCCCACCTTGCACCTGTAAGTGTTGGAGAACCTTGTCTTGTCTTCAGTGAAAGCACAACCACAGTTTAGAGACCTCCTCACAATCCCTAAGTATCCCTTGCATTTCCACAAGGTATGGCTGTCCCCAGGCTGTGAGGAAAGCTCCCCATCACCTGTGTGATTTGTGACCTGATGTGCATCTCAGATTTGTTTGCTTGGTTTGCTTTCACATGCTGTGAGTTACATGAGCTTGAAGCTATGAAAGCACCACTTGGATAAAGTATTACACTAACACTGAGATTTATATGAAGATGAACAAAATAAACTTCAAACGGCATAAATAAATAAACACCAGACTCAAAATCTGGCCAATCTCTGTGAGACATTTTGGGCTCAACTGTCAGATAACACTAGAAAAGTAACGGTGTTAGGAAGGGACAAACTGTTTTCTGTGGTCTAGTATCAACAAGACCTTAACTGACTGCAATAGCAGCATTAATCAACAAGCTCAGAAAGACACTTCATGTCAGATACCCTTTATACCTATATAAGAACTGTCTTCCCACTCATCCTTAGTCTTTCCTCCCTGTGACTACTTAGAGGAGATACAGGCTGTTAGTGGTGAGCAGCACAGAAATGAAAGAGCAGCACAGACAGAGCAGTGTTTTGAGAAACACAGCATGTAGGGATAGGATAGGGCTCTCTGCAGAAGAAGACCTATGGCAGTGCAGTGCTGCAACGCTGCACGGAGCTGTGCCAGGGCAGCCACCCTCCTCCTTGCCTGGAGCAGAACTACTGTCTCCATCTCAGGCATTGACATCCCTCTGTACCCACTGGTAAGGAGAAACTCTGCTGAGTTCCTGTTGTGATTATAAGGACCTTTGTCTCCACATTGGCTCTTCTCAATAATGAAGACTAAACAAGTCGAGTGGACTGTACAGCTACTACTAACTTGTTTCCTCAACACTGACCTGTTTTATTTCAGCAAAGGATTTCTATTGCCTTGTTTGCTGCATTCTCTTTCATTTAAAGTATTTCTTTAAATACCAATGATTTCTATTTTGTAAAAAATAATCTCTTCTAAAAATAATATAGACAAACATCTTTCAGAGTCCTTCAGCACTGTGTGCCGCTAAATAAACCATGCGCTGGGTACAAAAAGCAATTGGAAAGACTGGCTCACTCACAAATCCTGAATATATTGTTTTCTTAAGAACATCTTTCATAGCTTGAAGTTCTTGATTTTATCTGTCATTTCACCTGTTTTAGCTACAAAAAATTATATTTTCATATGCCATGCAAAAGCTTTTGGTTTAATACAATAGTCTAGTTTCACAGCACTTACCTGCTGTGAAACTAGACTATTAACTAATTAACACCAATTACTTTCCAGTTACAAGGACCCTCTATACAATATTCAAATCCTCAAAATTTTCTGACAACTTGTAGTTGCACTCAATTTAGAGAAAAACTCAAGGCATTCAATCTCTAAGCTTTCAAAATCACACCCATGGTAATGTTCAGCAGCAGTACCGAGCAAAAGACTACTTAAAAACAAATGCAGAAATAAATTAATACACAGTATTCCTTTTCAGTTGTGAATATAAAGTGTGACTTACTCTTTTAGTTAGCTGGGTGTCCATCATGAAATTATGCACATGTTTTTCAGCTTTGGTAAGTTCTAACTTCCTTGCCACCACAGCTACCACCAGTGCAGTGCACCCAGCACCCTGAAAACAATAAAACAAACCCCCAAGATGTTACTACTGCATTTTGCAGAGATTTTAAAGGAAGTTTCTCCTTTCCTGTAGAAGTATGGCAGGCATCAGGTGATTCATCCCTGGTAAATACAGTGAATATGCTACAGCTATTTCATGTCAGAGTAATATGAAAAGTCAGTATTTACAGGCTGGTAAACTGTCAAGGCACCAAAATAATTAGTGAGCAGCATCATTTAAAAGTTCTGTTTTTTTTTTTTTTTTCCCTGCAGGGGTTGAAAATTTGAACATATCCTATTTCAAATGCATAAACAAAGGGGGTGATAAAAACAACCTTTTAAACCCACAATGTTAGCAACAGAGCACCCTGTTCTTAAAAATTTTCTCAAGGTTATAACAATCGCTAAAGAGGAAATAAGATTAGATTAGTATTTAGCACATACACACAAAAAAGAAAAGTTTCTTAGGATTTTCTGTAGGGCCTAAAAATAATAGCAAAATTGCTATTTACTCACTTTAGTATATTTTCCTGTTGTTTTGAGTCCTTCAGTGACCTTTACCTATATTATTTCTGCTTATGTTATTACCATATAAAATAGAACACACACAGAGGANAAAAGTCAGTATTTACAGGCTGGTAAACTGTCAAGGCACGAAAATAATTAGTGAGCAGCATCATTTAAAAGTTCTGTTTTTTTTTTTTTTCCCTGCAGGGGTTGAAAATTTGAACATATCCTATTTCAAATGCATAAACAAAGGGGGTGATAAAAACAACCTTTTAAACCCACAATGTTAGCAACAGAGCACCCTGTTCTTAAAAATTTTCTCAAGGTTATAACAATCGCTAAAGAGGAAATAAGATTAGATTAGTATTTAGCACATACACACAAAAAAGAAAAGTTTCTTAGGATTTTCTGTAGGGCCTAAAAATAATAGCAAAATTGCTATTTACTCACTTTAGTATATTTTCCTGTTGTTTTGAGTCCTTCAGTGACCTTTACCTATATTATTTCTGCTTATGTTATTACCATATAAAATAGAACACACACAGAGGACCATGTCTTCAAACCTTGGAGAAAATACCAATTTTCTAATTTGTGCTGCGTATGTGCATGCACATGCACGTACATGCACGGACACGCATGTCCGCAACAGGCTAATGCCAGAAGGTGCCTGTCTCTTTGAAATGACAGCACCTTTATCAGCATCATAAATTTAAATGCTTTTTTATGGGGTGGGTGAAATGGAAAGGAGGCTAAAATTAGCCAGGTAATAAGAAGCAGTGCCAATTATACACATCTAGAGGTATCATTTACTTTACATTATTTATAAATTCTGCTGCCTTAGTATTTTGGTTTTATAAACAAGTTCTTACAGGTTCTTTTAAAAAAATGATAAGTATCTCATTAAATATATGAGGCTGTGTTGAACTCGCAGGGTCATTCCAATCTAGTTCTTATTGCACTTGTGTCAGTTACTCTCCAATATAAAGCAATCTCTCATTGTCCATTGAAGCTTAACACATTTTCATTCACAGAGCTTTCTCCTACTCATTCTGTATTTCTCTCATCAATTTATTCTCTCTCTATCCCCCACATCTATAACTGCCTTACCATCTCCAGAAAACCCAGAAGAAATCTCAGAATTTAGCTTTCAAAATAAAAAATCCATTAACAAACACATAGAGACTGCAAAATTAACTCATTGGAAAGCTTTTTTCACAATGGTCTTAAAAAGCTGAATCTTGTCTCTCTGTGTACTTACTGAGGCACACAATGAATTTTGTGAAAGCCTTAAATTAATTGTTCCTCCATTTCCCTGGAAAACTGTTCTAAGAAATCCATCCAATTCCTCTCAAGCACCTAATTTTCTGCAATTAGTTCTCATCTTCCATCCTCAACAGCTCTCAGCATTCCTTCAAATGAGCTGCTCAGAATTTTGCTGCATTTCCTGCTTCTCTCCTGTCCTCAATACTTAGCCTTTGCTGTTGTCTATCTCTCTGTTCTCCAGTCCTGTGACGATGGAAGTTCATAGGAAATTACTTGAAGTTTTGCTCTTTCCATGAGTCAAAATGGTGCTAAAAGTTCTTTTGCTTCTCCAGACCCCATTAACAGTTAAAAAGGAAGAAGACAGTCCATGAAGCATAAGGCTAAGCACTTCAGGAGTCCACTGAGCCTTCTGAGAAGAGGCTAAGCGGGAGATGCTCTAATATGTCCTACCTCCCCAGAAAACAGACAGCACTCTTTAGGTTTTTTCCTGTTGAGGGAAATGCTAATATCTTAGGCAGAAGACTTCTCTGTAGGCAAATAAATTAATAAATTACCCCATATAACAACAAGGAAATGAAGACAAAAGCAGACATCTTTTGGTTCAGTATGTCAGTAAAACCAGGGCTAGATGTTGATTTAATGACATAACTGGAGTTCTGCTTGCTCACAGCAAGAAAGCTAGAATGGAGATGAACTTATTAATACATACCCCACTGGCACAAAACACCTGTTTAAGACAATTTACTGGGAGAGAGAAATACTAGACTGTTCTTTCCTAGTTCCTCTCAAAATGGCTAGAGGAATGGGGGCAGGCAAAAGAGTTTTGTTTGAGGCAAAATCATTCCAGCCTTTGTGATTAAGTCTCATGCTTTTTCAAAGCGGCATAGCAGCTGTAAGGGCCAAATGCTGTTAAAACCAGCAGTTTTACATCTTACATAAAATATACTGCCTGCAGCATCACAATACTGTCACTGGCAAGGTGTGACAACCACCTCTGTTGGTGTATATGCACTGCTATCTTCCTCATCTCCAGAACAGCTTATTGTGATGGCAAAGTGTTCTAGATTCAGTTTAAACCTCTTGGTTTTGTTGTATATGATGGGATCTCATGACATGAACGTGAGCTCTTTTAATATTTCTCCAAAAGTAGGAAGTATTATACTAGCTGCATGTTTACACTTCACAGTACTTTGAAGGAAAAAAAAAATCACTCATAACAGCTTACAACAATGACTAAAATTCCACTTAAACTCCATTATGCTAATTAATATTTTATGTTTCAGTGATCTGCAGTATTACATGGCCCCCCTAAAGAGCTCAACATCCTTACAAATACTAATAAAGTGAGAATGATTCAAAATTGCAGAAATTAAATAGAGGCAATACAGTTACTTTAAAAAATGGTAGCATTGTATGCATGATACTTGCCATGGTTTTTGAATACGCCGATTCACTGGAAAATCAGTAGGTCAGCTTATATGCTGTTTATTTGTTACATCAATACTATGTAAAGCAGCAGCTATTTACTTATTAAAATTACTCAATCTAAGTAAAAGCCCTAATAATTATTTCAACTGTAGGAGGGGTTTTCTAGAGAATAAAATTCTACAAGGTCTTATATTTGATTACTGCATTTCATAATTTTCAAGATCATTGTTTTTATTCTGTTTTAAAGTAAATAAAGTAAATCATTGCTTCAAGCTCTTGTTCAGGAGAATTATATATAAGATGAAGAAAATGAAACAGGCAGGAATGTATACATTTTCAGGTATCAAAGCACTAATCAATTCTATTTGGAATTCACACTCCTTAGTCAGCTGCCTGACCATCTCCTGCATTACAGAGTTATGGCAGTGTATTTTGGCTTGGTAAGCAGCCTGACTTCAAGGGCAATTAGGACAGAAATTATTACAACTCATGCAGTGTAAGCAAATTGATCAAGCCAAAGTTAAGGTTTGACTACATTGTTCATTTGCTCCACTTAATGGAAACAGGTAATAACAGAATTAACCATCCATTAATTTCATGATGTTCAAGTACTCTGTGATCAAGCACTTGCCAGCAACCACCAGTTTTAAAAGTTGATGTACCTGAATTTTTCTGTTTTCCAGAGAGCATGTACAAGCTGAATGAAATTATCTACTAAAGCATGAGAAGCCCTTAAAGATCATAGATTTAAGAACTGGCTTCCTCTAAAACAACAGGATCAGGACTCCGCTGATGAGCTCAGCAATGCCTACTTCCTGTTTGAAAGGATCAGAAGATGAAGCACATGATTTTCATCCTGAAGGCACAGTATTTCTTGCTTGATATGAAGTGTAGCATATTAGTCTACAGTAAAAGCAAGGAGTCTGAAAATAAACATATCCTCAGTCTTCCAGCTGAGCAAATCAACAAACTCTGGCCTCCACAGTGGCATGAGATCTCTGAAGGTGATGTAGAATTTGCATTTGTGAGCAGTACAACCTTTAGCATAAGGTTTACAACCATGTACATAGGATAGAACTTGTCTTGATGGTCAATCTGTTTAGCTGCTGTCCCTTATGAAAACACTTTGATGTGACTGCAAACAACTTGAGGACATTCTTTGTATCTTTAATTCTAAATACGCTGCTCCTGTTAAGGACAAAGAATGACGCCTGAAGTTCAAATGCTCATGCAGGCAAGCAACAGTCTGTGAAAGCCATTCTCTAGGTAACCTCTTCGATGCCTAGAATCCAACATGAGTTTCCCTGATAGAAATGTAAGTAGAAGTCTATATTGGCATTTTACTCATATGTACTTAGGCACTTGTTAAACACTAGTAGGGTAATAATTTTCTCAGTTACATAAGCCTAAATGATGACTGATACTCCTTAAAAAATGAATGGAAGGATGGACTAAATTGAGGGGGAAAAAAATTATGTCATCAGGCATTGATATCAAGCCCATGCTATTTGAAAAGGGAAAGAGAAGAAAGGTGAAATTAATTGTATTTTAAGTCATACTTTAAGTTTAGCAACTGAACAAAATGCTTAAACATGACCCTCAGAAAAAAGCATGACTATTGGTGTTGTGTTTCACTTTACCCTCAGGCATCATAAATTACAACTTTCCCTATCTTCTGCACTGTCTCTCCTCTTGGCACTTAGTTCTGCATTATTGCAAGCCTCCTTTCAACCACTTTAACAAAGCCAACTATGTCTTAGACACATCGGAGATTGCTGCAATAGTTATTTTCTTTGCCTGTCATTCTTATGATGTTATTCTGTTCTGTGTTGATGTAGTCCCTTCTCTATGGCATTGTATACAGAACATTTGCCCTCAGGTGCAATATTTTATGATTCCTCATGGATTTCAGCTCTAACAAGCTCTTTCAGACAAGATCCTTTGCATCACCTATTTATTTAGTAAAAGCTCCCTAGGAACACATATAAATATAACATACAGTTTTCTTTTAAAATCTTCCCCTTATTTGTTTAGGATTTTACTTACTACAAAGCCTAGCAAAACCAGTGAAGGTATGTCAGATTCTGGTATGCCAAGATCACTTGTTCTGATTCTACATAATTCCTCCTTCTTCTCCATTCTCTTTGCTCTATGGAAATGATAAACTGTTCAGTAATTTGGACTATGTATTTCTATAGTCTTTTTACAGTACTGGTATCAATAGGATCAGGTGTTAAGAGTCCTGAAGTGCTACAGGAATAAAAATAAGAATTAATAAAGGCTGTAGGTCTGTATTATCCAGTTATAGTTTGCACGTCATACTAGACCCGACTTTGCCTTTTTCTTCTTTGTCAAAGTTATTCATCAATACACTTACTACATACCAGCTGAGATGCCTTTTGCAGTCCAGTCACAATACTCTGTCCCCTTAACTCATGCAACCCACCCTGAGCTTTCTGCTGATATCAGCAACATCACCATACCAAAGCTGACTAATTAAAAGTTACTACAGAGAATTTTACACTATGGTAAACCACAGCTGACACAACCATGGCAGCTGGAGGGAAAAAGCTGATGTTTCCCAAAGCACACAATGAAAATGTGGCTATGGAATCTGGATCAAGACCATGCCTTTACTACCACTCACAAGTGCTAAGACTGAGGGTTCACACTGCTGCAATAGAGTGACTGCAAAACTGCATGGTTCAGACTTCAAGTCTAGCATGTACATCTAAGATTCTCATCAAGGCCCAGTTTTACTGACAGCCAGAGAGGTGCATTCAACTCTTCAACCAGAGTTTATCTAAGGCAAATAAAGCTTAGCACTGGCTGCATTTTCAGTTAGTGTTGAAAGCAGCACTTGGTCAGTAGATGAACCCTGTAGTCCTCTAAGTACATGCCTCTGGCATTGTCACTTGGTTCTTTTTTTGGTAAGGTTTCAAAATACCTTTAAGAGACAACAGTGAATTGAGTCACTCCTGCAACCACCTGAAGGTTATATACATGCCTGGACGGTGCTGTCCATGAGAAGGGAAGCAACACTCTATCAGTGTCTCAGTTGAAAGTCTCCTGGCATCTTTGGTTTGTTTACTGGTCTGGAAGTGAAGTGCAATCTTTAGTGGTGTAGGTGTCACAAAAATGCCCTGCTATACTTGCCTGTAGCTGAAAGAAGGCAGTTGCCACATTTCTTGCTCACTTCCCTTGGGATCCACTGAGGGAGAGAGAAGGTGCGCTTTGCAGACATATGGTTCTGGTGGGAAATTTAGCTCTGCACCAGAAAAGGCACAACATTCTTCCTGCTGCTCTGCATAAAATGAAAATCCTGTAAGAATTTAAACAGGTATTTTGTTCATTTGCCTCTCTCAAAGGTGGACATACAGGACCACCAGGGAAGGGAAAAAAAATTTTAAAAAAATGTTGCTTGAAGTAAAAAAAAAACCTCTCCAAAACAAGACAGACAGAGGCTAGGGAAATGGTGCTGTATAAATGTAGGTTAGCATTTGTCACTGTTTACCGGGAGAGATGTGTAACCTTGCAAGACTGAAACAAAATAAGATGAGTAACAGGACAACAACTATGTCATCTCAGCCAAAAGGGTGATTTAAAATACCTTTGCATTATTTATACTTTCATGTATTCAGTATTTGCCTGGCTACTATTGTCTTCATTGGAGTTTGTCTGCACCTCATCTACAACTTTATTGCAACATCTAAACTTCTGATCTATGCAGGAGTAGAAGAGCAGATTTGTTTACTTCTAGTTAGTCCATAAGGTTTTTAGCAATGTTGCAAAAATAAAAATTATGAAGACCATGAAATGTTATGTATAAATGTGAAATTTATTAAATACTGTCACATATAATAATGAGTAGTCATAAGTGAGGGTGAAGTAAACTTCTTGAGTAATGAAAGCTGGGTACTAGGAGACACACCTGGGACAGCACAGGACATAATGATTTATAACATGAAGACAATATCTCTTCTGCAGGGGAACCTATAAATGATTGTGGTGTTAATTTAGAGAAGCCCAACAATTGAACATGCCCTGGTGACTGGGCCTCTGGTAAACCTTCAGTGGTTATAACAGCTAAAACACCCTTGGACAGTTTATCCCAGTAAGCATAAAAAACTTTTTGCTGAGCAAGGGTTGCAGTCCAATTTCATTAAATGAGCAGGCTTAACAGCCTATAAGGCTGATGGGAAATATCACTTTAATAATTCAGGATGAAAGCTACCAGTGATGTTCTTGTTCATCACCTGTGTTGTAAATACAAAAGTTTCATGAGAGTATGCGTAAAAGTATACGAAAACTGCTGAACTAAATCTGAGGTTATTGCAGATGAAATTACATTTTCTCAGTACAAAGAAATTTTGTCGCAACAGTCATCAGCTCCAGTCATATCTACATAAACAAAGACAGCATGAGACAACTGCTGCTCATTCCAGCCAGGAAATAATTGCCTTTGAATTTGCTGAAAGGCATCCATAACTAGACCTAAGTGGGAAACAGTTCCTGTGTCCTCTGAAACTTCAAGAACTTCCCTGCTCTGCTGGAACAAACTAAAGACCTTCTGAAGAAGCTTTTTTTTTCTAATTTTTCTAATTTTGAAAGATGGTGAAACCCTTCAAGAGATGTTGTGTACTCAAATGAAGTAGAGCCTCTGCCATTCTCTCACTTTTCAGATTACTGCCATCTCAACCACTACTTCAGGGATAGTGTTTTGAAGCTTCTCAACTTGATTTTGATAATTTATGTTTCTTTACTTCAGTTAGAAATTTCATTCCAACAAACTACAGTCACAAAATAATCCCAAACTATGTTTTTTCCCTACAAAAGTTTCTATTTTTGCAATTTGCTGTGCTGGAACAACAATAGAGGAGCTGACAAGTTTCTCAGCAGCCCAACTTTTAATAGCTTTATCCCTAAGAATTCAGGCATCATTAACTGTCATCTCCATACAAAATTTCTGCTTAATACATTGTCTACTTAGATTGTACTATGTTAGAAAGAACAAACACAATCTGTTCTAAATCCTGATGTCACTTTTATTTATTACTGAATTATCAGAACCAACTGAATTAAATTCTAGCATGTATCTAGGACATGGATCCAAGATGCTATCAATTCATATGAAAAGCTTTTCATATTTTCTGCACTCTCAGGGAAGTAAAAACTGAGCAGTGCTCTAGATTTTTGAAATATCCTCTTATCCACAGAACTATTCACCACAGTGCTCTAACTAGAACTGATCATACCTTTTCAACTTTTAAAGTGTACTTCAAAATACACTTCTGCATTTTATAAACCATTATGTCTCTCCAATGCACGACACAATTAAACAAGGAGAACAAAAGTTTTCATAAAATCAATGTTTTAGACATTATTATGCACAACAATTTATGACCTTTTTGTACATTATCCATAAAATTATATAAACTAATTTTTATATTTGATTGTTCAAATCTGATGTTTACCTTATTTTTCTCTTTCTCAGGACTCATCCCAGAAGACATGCAGACAATGTTAACTCTTAAGTTAGAATCCACTTGTTTTCCCCCTCTTTTTCTTACAGTCTAGCAACTACTACATTTCAAAGATAATACAGTTCAGATTTTGCTACCAAGAAAAAATAAGACAGTTCTAAGACAGTAGCAATAGAAACTGCTACTCCAAGTGCCATGTTCCTCTTTTAGATAGTTCTCTGTATTTGTTGGTAAGACCAGGCTGTCTACAATTACCATTTGCGCAAACATCACAATTTAGCCTTAAATTCTTAGATAAAGAATCCTCTATTCTCACAGCAGAAACACCTCATCCTAATCACTTTTTTCAAGATTCATAGGAAAGAAACTGTGATTGTTTAGAACTAAATGCAGACTTCCAAAGGACATTAAAACCTTCAGCATGAGGAAGATTTAAAATGAGATCTTATTAATTTTTGATTCACAATTTGGAACTAATAAAAACCACTGTCCCTAAAGCCAGATTGTATGCAATGACTGCATTGCAACTACTCTAACAAGAATACTTCATCTACGTGAGTGGTCTTCAAATACTGTAGCTAAAAGATGCCACTTAAAATTTTTGCAAGAAAAAACACTAATCTTGTCCACATCTATTGTATAAATTTAAGAAACTTTCCTTATTTATTTGGTTCTTTCACAGACCTAACAATCTCTTTGAAGTTCATTTCAACAACAGAAGCAACTAAACTGTAATTTCCACATTAACAAACAAACATTTTGAAATAACATCTATTTCATTTAAAGCAAATTTCATCAAGCTATACCTAACCAACTGTATGCTTGGACAGGACAATTGCATTTCATCCATTTCCTCTCTATTCTATTCTGAGAACAGTGACACCAGCCGTATTTTTATCCATTCATCACACTCTTGCAGACCTACCTAATGTATACAGAGGGCAGAGGATACATTTGCCATTGATTTATAGTCCAGCTGGCCCACAGTCTACTACTGCTGCCTAGTGAAGTCTCATTGGAAAAATACTGATTGGTAATTGAGTTGAGGCATCCAGTTCAGTTTCACTTGCTTGTCTCTAAAACATCTCTGCATTGACCCATCTTTGTATCACTGTGTCAGTATTTTCACTAAAGTTACATATATTTAAGTGCTTTACAAGATCAAAATGTAAATTGTTCATATTTTCTCACTGTTTGCCTTCTTTGTTCACAGGGTTTTTTGGGGTTTTTTTTCCCCCTAATTTCTCTAATACATTAATCAGACTTCTTTGCTGTCTTACTCTCAACAATTCTCAAGGCATTTTTCTTTTTGGTATAATCTGAATATGTGTAAAGATTTTCCTATTTTCCAGCACTGTGCATTTGTAGAATTTAAAAGATGTCACTTGATACTAGTGACTCAAGACAGCAGTAGTTACCATTTCAATAGCCGACACAGCTTGGTGCCACCAGCAGACTGCACAAAGTCCAGTTCCCAGGCTGGACTACAAGGCGGAGTTCAGCCTGAGCACTCCCACTTCCATTGCACAGAAAGCAATTCCTGGGGCAGAAGTAGGAGGACAGTCAGGGCACCTGGGCTCTTCCTTAATAGGCATCAAGACACCAAAGGAGGCTTCCATGGGCCACCAGTTCCACGAAGCCAATCTTAACTCTTCAGTGGTCTGCATAACTACTCTGGTATCCACAAGTATTTCTACTTATTCCCCCTTCCATCCTTTTTAACATGGACATTACCCAAAAGCAAATACTCAGTGGCATTTGGTATTGATCACACTAATCCAGCAATGTATTTTCTGCTTCAGATGCTAGAGAATTACACTTTACCCCTTAAAATCAAATATACACTTTTATTTTACTACATCCATTCAACCATTACCCTTGTGTATCTTTTAACTAGACCATCAATGGCTCCTATTGAAATAAAAATCATTAGGTCTGTTCTTTTAGGATCTTATATTTTCCACAACAAACATTAATTAGTTACTGTACAAGTTTCAGAAGAGTAATTGGTTTTAAAAAATTATATTCAAGACCTATACGCTTTTTGGTATTGCAGGTTAGGCTAGAAGAGAGTTCATTATTATATTCACTGTGTCATACTTCATATTGAGTAGATCCTTTATAAAAACAAAACAAAACACAAAACAAAACAAAAAGCAAACCCCCCAAAACCCAGAGTAATTTCAACATCCGACTTTTCCCCATTGCTCCATTTTTTCTCTCAAAGATGACATAAATGAAATTAGTAGTGAGGCTTTCACTATTGTTTTATCTATCACAACACAGCAGCTACTTGGCTCATTTTTTTGTTAAGAATGCTTTCTGTCTCTGGAGATATTTATCCCAAATTCATTACGATGAGATCCTGACTGGAGCCTTTGTTCTTCCAAAGCAGCTGCAGAATTTATAATCACTGAAAAAACCCAATTAGAGACATGAAGGTATCATCCATACTTTTGACAAGTCTACCAGTTGTGAAAAAGAGATGCCAGTGTGCAGAAATGGTATGTGTAACTCCATATTTGAGTTTTTCATGGAAGCAATGGAAGCGACTTTATATCAGGGTTGTGTCCTCATTCTGCAATCCCTGCACTGCAAGGTGGCAATAAACACTGATGTCCATCTCTTTTCCTAGTGAATTTATGACCACACTTCATTCTCTCTGGCATCAATATCCAACACAGAAAGAGGAGAAAAGGAAAATACCCCAGAAGATGGCAGATTTGAGCTCATCCAACAGCCTTTAAAAAAGCCTTTTGAGCCATTGCTCTGCTTTTAGCCCATACCTTCCAACTCCACGGCAAACTCTGTATTTAAGGAGATATGCATTTGCCACCTTTTGCAAAATTTACTGGAAGTCTTTATCAATAAAGGTCAAAGACTTGAAATCTCTCAGGTGTTTTTAACTTTTTTTTTAAGCATTTGTAAAAAATTCCTTTAACATTACAAAAAAATGTCCATTTTACTCTCTGGATATAAAATATACACTTATTATAAACAAAGATTCTACCAAGCTATCTGCTCAAAAGGGACAATAATTTGATACCATTTGCTTTCAGCCACAATCCCAATATCGCTGTTTTAACAGAGGTACATATTGGAACTGCATTACTTACAATCACTGGCAAAAATTCAGAAGCAAGTATGTATCTTATTGTTATATACAGTACATATATGACAATCATTCAGTCTTTCTCATTCACAGGGACATTTACACAGAAGCTGATAGAAATAAGAGTGGCAGAGTCCAGAACTTGTCAACATCTAATTTACTGTAGATACGTGTAAATTTCTCTGGCGTTACAATTCATTGCCTTACTCCCTGCCCAACTTTGACTAAATGGAGCAGCACAAAAAAATTAAAACCAGACATGAAATACACTTAATAAATACATACTGAGTATGCATGACCTAACAATTGCTGCATTGTATCAATGGTAGCAAAAGCTCTTACTGTGCAAATTGCACAATATAACTCCACTTAAAGCAATGGAGTGCTATGAATAATAGGTTATTAGACTTGTAAGAAATAGAGTAGAAAACTATGCTCAAACAAAAGACTTTTAAGAGTTTAGCCACCATCATGTCTCTTTGTGAGTAACTTAATTTTAAGAAACAAAAGTCAGAACTGAAGATCCATTATTAGTACTGGTCCAATTACACATGCCCAAAGATGATCAAGATGGTATGATACCTTAATATTTAATGAAAGATTTTATTGAGATTTCTGAAGCTATAAATTATGTCAGGGTGGAATTTGTTTCTCTGCATTTCATTACACTGCTACTAAATTTTTGCCTAAAGAAGAAGAAAAGTCCTTGTCATTACCAGGAATGAAGGACTATGGGGATGGTCTGATTAAGTTTACACTCTACAAGCCAGCAGATAAATATTTCTTTACGACTACCAGAAGTTTTGGGATTAATTGCAAATTAATTAACAGCACATGTAACCTCATATCCAATTAACAAATTCACTCACCATGATTCCAGTAAGTAAACAGACTCCTTTTCCACAGTATGTATTTGGTACCATATCCCCATATCCAATGGATAGAAAAGTTATTGAAATCAACCACATTGCTCCAAGAAAGTTGCTAGTAACATCCTGTTGGTCATGGTATCTGAAAAAAAGAAGAAAACAATTTCTTTATCATGAAAACATTTGTTAAACTATTGTGGTCTCAGAAAAAAATTGCATTAACTGGTCATACAACCATTTTTGTATACAATCTCATTTTAAAAGCAGCCGTAAGGAATTAAATATAACTCAAATAAAATTACATCAGCAGTAAAGAATCAGAAGATATAAAAATAGCTCTAGCAGTAGAGATACTCATGATGGTTCATAATTCAGTATTTAGTTATTATCAGTAAAATAGAAGAAATCTCTTTGTTTTTAATAGAATCTCTTCACCTGGGGTACAAGTCCTGGTAATGATCTGCAGTAGCATAAAACAACAGTCTACTGACGTCTGCTATGGTCTAAAGCAATATGAGAGTCAGAAAAGGTTGGGTGCACAACCAGACAGCAGAGTACATCTCATCTCCTTATCCTAAATGCAAGTCTATGATCAGAAATCCAATCCTGAGCTAACATGTAAAAGCTGACTTAGACTACTTGTCTCCCCTCTCCTTCTACAAGTTCAAGGTGAATAAAAAAGTATGCCATTGTATTTCTCACCATCAAAAGATGTTTACATCAAATATAGCAAAAACTCCCTTTAGTGTTAAGTCAGCTATTATGCGAAATTTCATGATGTGCCATTTGTTGACTTAGTTTCAATATTTTAGTGGAATATGTTCATTTTTCCCTTCAAAAAACCCCCAAGTTCAGATTAATAATCTTGTTGTCATATGACATACATACCTAATAGAATGTGAAGATATATTTTAGGTCTAAAAACCTGTTGTCACCATTTACTCTGTGGTGGGAAAAGAAATGCCTAACAGCCTAAAGCAGGTGGAATTTTGCTCCCTGGACAGAGCAGCTCTGCCAGAGACTATCTGCAGCAGCCACTGCAGTCTCAAGGTTGCAATCACACCTGCAGCTGCTGTGAAGCCTCAGGTTAACTATATGCTGTTAGATTCCCCAAGGGTATTATTTTAGCCAGTCCCTAAATCCATGTCTCTCAGGGGGTCACAGAGGGCCATTTATGAATTAGTTCACAAATCCGTAAACAACCTGCTTCCCACAATTGAAATAACTGCTTCTGTTTCCTTCCCTTCCGGACCTCAGTCTCAGTGACTGAGCAAGAATGCAGAGCAAGCACGCAGGCATTCTCAGGAATATCCCCTGTTCTCTCACTTGTAAGATACTCACTATAATGTCTGCAAAATGCTATCTTCAAAGTCCCACCTATGCTCTGATGATTACAACAGCATAAAAGCTCTTTGACTGCCAGAGACCACATCAATCATTCTAACCAAGATTTCAGCTGTATTTTCCTCTCTCCTGGTGTCAGTGTTGTCTCTCACATACTTTATACAAGCCTTTGAAGTTTTTTTGTCCTGTCTAGAACAAAATCTAGAACAATGTAGTAAAAGCCCACATTTGCAGGTCCTAAGGACACAAACAATGATAACTACAACAGCAAAAAGTGTAAAAAAACCTGAACAGCAGACTTGATTTAACTCATGACCACAGAGCTTTGCATAGCAAAACGCAATCTGACATTGTTTTTTTTCTAGACTGCAATAAATATTATGGATTTCAGTCTCCACTTAACAAACGTAGCAAGTATCAGCTGTGAAATATATGGATGCAGAGAGACAAACACAGTTGTCCCATCTAGGAGGCAAGAAGAAAGCCTGCGTAACTATCATGATAATTCCTACAAAGTATCAAGTAAGAGATATGATCCATAGGGTGTGAATGAGCTTCCCAGAAGGGCACTAAAGCCACAATACATTCTAAAGTTAGCAACTCAGCTAAACAGTAATAAGTGCTCACATAAATATTTATAATACATTTCTTTAATGCCTCTCTTTGGATTTTGAACCTGGCCATTTCCATGCTTCATATGACTGAAGCCAGAATATTCAAAGACAACTCACTAAGTTGCAGAAATAACTAATCCATAAGGAATGCCAAAACTTCTTTCTTAAGCCTTGAACAACATGTGGAAGAGATAATAGGAGTCTTTATCCACTTCTCCTCCTTTAACCATGTCAGAAAATATACAAGCGAATCTACAAACAGATTCTTTAAAGGTGACATAAAGTTAAATTTAAAAAAGCACATCAGAAGTTTTTCAAGTTTCATTGAAGACATGGAGAAAATTAAGGTTCCTTAGATGAACTTTTCATTAAAGCCATCTGCATCAATATGTGTCAGCACAATTCAAGGACCTGTTTAAATGTTTTAATCTTGTTAGCCTGCTGGATTTCCTACTCTGAATATTTCACCTAGTTATGATTTTAAGGTTATAGTTCAGCAATCAAATGTTGCATGCTTAATTTAAAAATCATCACCAGTACTTATGAATGAATTTACTGTGGCTAAAAAGCAAAGGCTATTTCATGTCCTCCCTATTGCTGCAACTACTCAAACACAGTAAAGCATGCAAATTGCCTAATTTAATCTTTCAAAAAAACCTAAAAACTTTTTCTCTTGCAACTGTATGTGGAAAGTTGAAGGGCTGACTTCTCAAGTTAAAAATCTGTAAGAAAAATTGAGACAATATAAAAGGGTATCACACTCATGATAATCCTATCATTTCTTTGCCAGATTTTTAGGAAGGTGGTTTAATCTTGTCTCATGTTTTTGCAATGTCACCTAAGATTTTTGAATCTCTGTGGTTAGCAGTTCTAGTACATGTCTACACTATTTGGATTTTCATAAGATTACAGTTGTGTCAGCATGGATTTCCAAGTACTATACTAAGTCACTAGGCACCACTATCACTTGGGATTCAAGCCTGAACCAGCAAAGCCAGGGGAGTCTTCTGCTACCCTGCGTCCACAGTCAGGTAGAAAATTATTACATCTGTATCAAAGCAGGAAAAGCAGTATCATAAGAAAGTCGTATTGCAGCATGTTATTTATACAGTCAAGGAAATGGCTAAAAATGAACACTAGAGGCATTTAAATTCCTTTGTTTTGAGGAGGGGGAAAGCAATCAATCTACTGCCTTTTGACTTGCTTTCAGAATTATCCCAGCATTAAAGACTGAACTTCTCCATTTATGCAGGGAATAGGACACAGCAGAAGTTAAAATTTCCCATATTTTTCTGTAAGTACAGCTCTAATGTGTGGCACCAGAAGTCACCAGAAGCCCTGACAAAAGCCATTCCTACCATTGTATCTTTCACTTCACTTTTGGGATTATCTCCAGTAGAGCCAATTGCAATGGATATTACAGAAAGGAGAAAAGCCAACCACACCAGCACTGGAGCAAAGCTGTCTCACTCACTGTCAGTCATCATAAGCCACTGCAAACACCTCCTCATCCCAGCTGGACTGTGAAAGACAGCTTGGATGTAACACATTCCAATATTCAACTGTAGTTTTCCTAAACTATCCATTCACTCTGTATCTGAGACTTCTGAAATCTGACAGGAAAACACTGTACCATGAACTGCTAGGAAACCTGAAAGCTCTGAAAATAAAGAAAAAGAAACAAAGATTTCCTTTCAGTGTCAAGTTTCACACAAAACAGAATCTTGTCATTACCAAACAAATTCTGAAACAGAAGATTTGTTGGCATTGACTTTTATTTTGATAGAGGCTTTTATTTTTATAAATATTTCCATTTTTAAAATTAGAGTCACTACAAATATATTAATGAAAATATTTAAAGCCCACTATTCTTAGTCAGCAAGAACTTGCATTAGAAAGATAGTGAGTCATTTGAAGAAAAGGGCTAGTATTTAACTGTATTAAAACTGCATCTATATACAGTTTGATTTTCTTGATTACACCCAGCCTCACATGGCAGCAGGATAAAGGGTCATTCAGAACAGATATGTATTCCTGCAGTGTACAGAAATCATTGGCTGAAGTCACACAGGCATAAGAATTATTTATCACACTCCTTTTCCAATAAGGAATATGTCAGCAGGCAGGCAATGCTGCAGCTGGAACACACTGTTCACCAGGCAATCATCATCCTGTGAGACACCACCATCCAGTTCTCACCAATCAGCATATATAAGTCTTGACACCACTCTAATTTAAACCAAAAATAGCTGAATGATCTTATTTGTGAAAAAATAGCATGGCTCAATTCCTTCTCAAGCCAAATTGAGTAGGAGTTTTACAACTCATCTGAGAAAAATATAAATATATTCCTCAGGCGACAATACTGCAGCGGCTTTGTTTGTCAAAGAAATATTTCAAATTCCTTATCAAACAGCAGTCCCTTTCTTCTGCTTTCACTAGTAGCATTATGATTTTCAATACTGTTTCCCTTCCCTGTTTGTAAATGATGAAGTTTCTTTCAATTGGTAGAACATCTGCTTTTTAGCTGTACACAATTATCACACAATCACATCTGGACATCTAGGACAAATTCACCTCAAAAAGAGATTAATAAGAAGTAATCAAGTATAACATTAAGCTTGACCACTGGTACATTAATTCACACTTAGTAGCTTCAATTCAGTTTCTCCTGCTTCCATGAACAGCCTCTGATAATTTTGCTATCTTTGGTTTTGCCCTCTTGAACAAGTCAAGGAAAGCACTAAAAATGATTGAAAAGATGACCCTTTCTGTAGGGAAGAAAATGGCCTGCTTTTACCATAATCATGAAGAAACTCCTGGCAATGGCAATTCAGGCTGAGTTTTTTCCTGTCAAACCTTAAAATCTTTTAGACTATTAACAGCTACAAAGAGGCTCGTGCCATTAAATCAGAAACTTGTCAAGACTCTGTTGAGACACTGATTGATCCACCCAGCTATTAGAGCTCCCCCACAGTATCAGAGCATTCTGTTAATAAATGCCGTTGTAGTCTTAGATGGTTAGTACTGGCAGCTTTTTATCTCTGATGATAACAGAGATGTCTTTGTATTCCTTCTCCCTTCCTCCTGTTTAAAAGAAAGGAAAAAAGAAATCCATAATGGCACATGGAACAGTGGGGCTGACTCCAAATATAATGAAGTCAATGGAAGAAATTTTGGCTGCCTTGATGGGCTTAGGATCAGAAAGGCAGCTTGGAAGAATGTATGCTACTCCTTATCTTTTTTCTAACACATCTGTTTATGTCCCCCAAATATTTATGAAGAGCAGCAAAAATGTTCTTGTCACAATAACTGCTTGATGAAAGTACAAATACCACACCAAATGCCTGCATTTCAAACAAACAGACTGGCTTACAACAGTAGCAGTTGTGAACCCAATCAAAAGTAAGGGTAAGAGTCAGCTGATTGGACTGCTTCTACACAGCAAAAAATGTTTATGATTTTTCTGTTAAGAGCATTTCAGGTTATTTACAGAAAGCTAATAAAACCAAGAAATGTGAAGGATTTTATGTAATTGGCATAAGTTGTTATGTTAGATAAGATGGATGGAAAATATAATCTAAAAGAAAACAAGAGGACAGAGGAGAGAGAAATCAACACAAAATGAGAAGGGTGAGATAGCATGTTTTAAGAAATTTTATCATTATTTTTGAATATAAATTACAGTTTAAACGTAAGGGTCAAGACATAAAATTACTAAAATCCCTAGCTGCTGTCAGATTCCCACCCATCAATGCTTGAAGAACAGATAACCACTAGAGAAATAAGGACTAATTACCATTTTTAATAAGGGTGTCAAGTTTTTATTTGTCCCCCACTGGTGGAGGCCTGGTGGTGTAGAGAGCTGATGCTGTGCTAAATCAGTATACCTGTCTGCAGCTGTAGTAGACGGGAAGATTTTCCATCTTTACAAGAGAAGCCATTGAGCTGCAAGCAAAAAAGTTGCTGAAGCTCCTTAAAAGTACCTGAGGGGTTTTTTTTGTTGGTGGTTT
>VZTH01008880.1:273835-317031 GCA_013397815.1 Aleadryas rufinucha | reverse complement strand
CCTTCTCCCTCCAGGCCGGGTTCCCACGGGGACCAGGGCCCCCCGGGCTGAGTGGGACAGGATGCAGAGGCGAAGTGGCCGCGTGGTTGTGAGTCTCAAGCCATGCAGTTATGGAGCAGCACCGCACAGGGACCAGAGGCTCAGCCACGCCACCGTCATTCCCGGGGTGGCAGTGACAGGGAACAAGCAAGGGCAAAATACAGACACAAAACTGCCAGGCCCCCCCGCTGACCCCATCCTGGGGTGTTTGTTCTGGGATCGCTGCCCCTCTGCTTGGAAAGGGACAGACCCCAGGTTCCCGTAAACTTGGTCTGAACATTTCTCTTGCTGTCAACAGGCAGGGTCTTTTCCTGGTCCCCTCTGGCCAAAACTGACCCTCAAATCTCAGGTCCCACCTGGCTGCACCTGCTCACCCCAGCAGCTGATGCCAGAGCTCACTCCCCCCAAACTCATTTCCACTGGCGAGCAGTCCTACCCCACTGGCTCTCCCACCGCACCAAGCCCCTGCCCACGGCACCTCCTGCCCTTGGCTGTGGGAAAACTGCTATTCTCCCACTTAAAACTAACAACCTGAAGGCATTCCTGCTGTAGGAGAGCATTAATCCCTAATTAATTAAGTACCAATTAGTATTCCTCAGTGGGGATTTGCTCCATTCGTGAGCCCACCCGGACGTGTTGCAGGTGGCAACAGCGTGACAGCTTCCCGCTGTCGTTCCCCCTCGGGCTGGTGGGGGGCCTGGAGCACTCCTGCAGCTCCCAAGAAACACCTCCTCCTGCCCCAGCACCCCTCATCTGCCTTCTGGCCCTCAGCATCACCACTCTGCCCAACACAGGGTGCTGCTCTTGCCCCAGTTTGCTTTTGCAACTGGCTGCTGCATCCTGCCCGGCCTGCAGTGACACAGACCCCACTGCCCTCCCACCCACCCACGGGTGACCACAAGGTCCCACCAAGAGCAGGGTGCTCTCTCCAGGTGGGAGGTCCACCTTGCCAAGATGGTTTAACCCTCTGATGGCATCAGATGGCCAACCCTTGCTTGACCTTTAACCTCTCCTCAAACTCTGCCAGGCTTTCCAAGGAATTACACTGCCCTGTCTCCAACCCAACAGCAGGGAGTTACGGTGTGTCCTGAGGCCTCTGCCTCCCAGCAGCTGTTACGCTTGGTCTTAAGGGAAAACAAACATAGGAGATGCTTAAATCTACCGAGCCTCCTGCTCTCCATAGCTGTCAGCCCTGTGGGGAACGAGGTACAGGGATGTGGGGAGTTACCTGCTCCGGTAATCGCTGGCATGTTGAAAATCTCTGTCCCAGGCTGTCCCACATCTGGAGAAAAACAAAGAAGCTCTTCAGTATGGAGAGAGCACATGCAGGTTAGTGGCAGGGAGGACCTGCCATGGCAGCCATGACAAGATTCACATCTCTCTGTCGCGACACTCAGGCACAGGGGTGGGTCTGTGGGTGCTGGCTGGGACCAGGAATAACTCCCAGTGCCTTTGGTAGATCCACAGTGGGCGCTTTCACCAGGTGGGAAGGGGCAAAAAAGCAGAGCCCAGAAAGCCAGGGCAATGTCTTTGTGTGCTCAGGGCTGGCCTCCCTCCCTCCTGCCCTTGGGACTACAAGCTCCATGAAGCCAAACCCTCTCTCTTGCCTATGGGATTTTCAGAGGCTCAATGCCCCCTATGCATGGAGCAGGTCTGGGCAGTGGAGAGGGCGAGGAGGAGGAGAAGAAATGTTAAATCAATATTTTCCCTCTTAGCTGAGCTGTTTGACTTGGATATTGCTTTCCTTAGAATAACAGAAATTCTCATCAAATAAGAGGTGTATCCAATTTCTATATATTTTTTCTTGATAAGGGGAAGTGTGGAAGGTCAGGGGGTTCAGCCACACGTCCCCAAAGGGGCATAACAATACTGTTGGCTCATGGTAACATCATCCAGGAGACCAGACAGCTCGGTCCCTCTTATCCGATGCAGCTGTTGTAAGATGGATTCAAATTGAATTAGTATTGACTGTATAATGCTGGGCTAAATTAAATTATGATCCTATCTACTCTATTAGCGGTTAATGAATGAACGGGCTGAATTTCTAATCTGAGCCAGCCTGGTTAGTTTTACAGAGCTGCACCAATATTGATGTAGGGCTTAAAGTAAGGTTGGGGGGAGATGCATCTCAAGGAGGAAGGATTCAGCTTGGCTGGCCAGTCATTAAAATATCAATTGCTCTTAAGTCTCCTCCATGCTCAGCTCATTATTTCCTTCCTACTGAGGTTATCTGGTGCGGGTGGGATTGACAGCCTCAGAGCACAGAGACCGGGGTGGGAAGTCTCCCATTGCCTCCCCAGATGCACAGAGTCACTGCTGGCACCAGTACAGAGCATTCTAGGAAACATTTGGACCTTGTACTTCACAGAATCACACAATATTCTGACTTGGAAGGGACCCACAAGGACCACTGAGTCTGACTTCAGCGCAGACAGAGCTGGCTGGGAGCTCCCAGCCCTTTAAAACAGCAGCACCCATTCCCAAATCTCCTTTGCTTCACGTGTCCTCGAGGCTTTTCCTCCCCTGGCGCCCTGCATTCGCCTCCCCACAGGTTCTTACTGTACTCCGTCTCGTTTTTGTTGGTCGTGCTGAGCTTCTTGATGATCTCCTGTTTCTTGGACTTCACCATGGCAGAGTTGCTCTCAGTCAGCTTGCTGAAGAAAGCTGGACGCTGAGTGTTGTTTCCTGGGGACTTGGACCCCATCCTGCAGAGCAGAAGACCATGGGAAACCTCTGAAACTCCGCTGTACAAAGTCCTACCTAAAGAACCCCTTCCCTCAGTGTAACTGCTCAGGATCAGGCTGAGAGCTCCTGGGATACTCAGCACCTCCAACCTGTCTCCCCATCCCAATGACAAATGCACCCCACGGTATTGAAAAGCTGCTACAAACTCAGCACACTGGGATGGGACACTGCTTTGGGCAGCAAGGAAAGCAGCCTGGGCCAGGCCTGGATGGGACATCCCCATCCCAGCTGTCCCCAGTGCCCGCTCCCAGGCCGTACCTCTGGTCCATGGGCTCTCCCTCGCGGAACAGGACGGGGTACGGGGCGCTCTTGGCGTGCTCTGCTTCTCCCACGCCGTCTGGTGGAGACACCGGCTCGATACAGCTGTCCGGCCCCCCGGCCGCCGCCTTGCCCTGCTCCGGGGACCTGGGCAGCAACGGGGAGATGCCACTGGGTCACTGTGACAGCCCCTGGCCCTGTGCAGCAGCTCGGGGTTGGGAGGGGAGAAGGGCTCCTGGTGCTTTTCAGCACGGGCTGGAGGGAGAGCGCGGTTTGGGCAGGCAGAGCCGGGCTGAGCCGAGCCCCTGACAGTGGGGACAGCTGAGCCACCCCAAACACAGCAGCCCAGGAGGGGCCTGCTGGTGGCAGGGACACGTGGATCCCTGTGGAGAGCTGTGGCATTAACCTTCTGGGGACACTGCTTTTGATTCTCAGTATTTGTGAACACAGCGGAGGCAGAACCCGCCACCTCCCATCCTCCTTGTCAGGGCCACACAGGAGCTGGGTGGCTGCAGGAGGGGGCCTGGAGCTGGGGCAGCTTGGAGAGGATCAATACTGGCCCCTGATGCCTGCCCGTGGCCAGAGCCAGGGACACAGCCAGGCTCGAGTCTGCGAGGAATTCCTCATGGCGACTTCTGGGAATTTACGTCTTTGTTCTTTCTGCGGTTTCTCTTTTTTCCCCAGTTTTTTTCACCACTGGGTGGTCAGGGCTGGGCTCTTTTCCTTCATGTTATAAAGCCAACTCTAGGACCAGGCAGAGCTGGGAAGAATAATCCCATTTACTGACAAGGCACCACTCATTCCTGGATATATCTGGGTGGGTGTTTGGGTGGGAAGACAAACCCATTTTTTAATTCCATACACCAGTAATCAGACCTGCCTTGTAGCAGCACGGGGATTTTAAAAGGACTTTTAAGCAAATACAGGTGGTGCCTGAAATGAACAATTCTAGTTGTCAGGGCACATGTGTCTAATAAACTTCCTATTTACTGAGAAAGATGTAGATAAAATTAACTTTGAACCAATGGAAAACATGTTGCTTCAGGTTTTTTGGAACCACCTGTGGTCAGGGACTGAGAACAGTGACAGGACAAGAGGCAACATGCACAAACAAAATTCCATCCCAACACAAGAAGACCCATTCTTCCTGTGAGAGTGCTGAAATGCTGGGACAGATTGGCCTGAAAGGTGTTGTCTCCATCAGTGGAGATATTCTGAACTCAACTGGCCATGACCCAGGACAACCTGCTCACGAGGACAGTGCTGTGCTGGATGATCTTGAGCGATCCCTTCCCACCTAAATTATCCTGTGACACTGGCCAGATTGGGAAGGGAACTATGCATGGACTCTAAAGGGGTCTAAAGAGCATCTCTAGGACAACAGGGATGGCAAGAGGCACCACCCCAGGGGAAAGATGCCCAGATCAGAAAGGAGTTGGACTGTGTAAGCAGGGAATACGCCCAGCACCAAGCTGGGGAGAGCAATGCCAACCTCCAGCCTGCCCCGTGCACCCCCTCACCGTGGTGCCGCGCAGCCAAGGGCACCCACCCGACTGCCCCTGAGCCACCTGGGTCCATGTGAGCTCAGACTGGCCCCGAGCCCGCCCGTGGCACCCTGGGCTGGCCTCTGAGCTCACCTTTTGCCCCCTTCGTTCTGCGGGGAGATGCGCGAGGCCGCCGCGTGCTCCTGCTGCTGCAGGTAGGCCTCGCTGGGGGTGCGGCGCAGGTCCAGCACCGGGCACGCCGCCCCGGGGAACGAGTACACCGGGGCCTGGATGTGGGAGTTGAGCTGCTGCGGGTGGTGGCGCGTGTAGTCCTGCGTGATGACCTCCTGCAGAAGGAACCCGAGTCAGAAATGGAGCTGGTTTCGACCTTTGCCCTGCTGGGCCCAGCTAAGAGGGTGAGCAGGAGGGAAACAGGCTGGTTTGAACCTGCAGATGGAACTTCTGCCTCCTGTTTGCAACAGCTCTTGTGAGGGGCTTCTTGGGGACACAAATACCCAGGCTGAACACCCCTGATGCCCCCTGCTCTCCAGCCCCCAACTAGAGGAGTTGAGGGCTCCAGCATCACTCCCAGCCCATCCCCACCAGACATGTTCCACCGAGCTCTTCCCTCCTCCCTGGAGCCCCGGCAGGAGGGTGAGGAGGGTGAATGAGGGTAGTTAGTTACACTGATGTGCTGGGCCAGCGTGACCACCCGCTGGTTCATGCCCTTGATGCTCTGGCTGGACTGCAGGGGCTGGCACTGGGGGCCGTCGGGCTGCCGCAGGTGCTGCAGGTGGGCGGCTTCGGGGGCCGAGGCCTTCAGCGAGCCTGGGGGGCACCAACAAGAGAGTAGGAATGAGATGACATCTGTGTCCCCTTCCTTGAGTGCCATCCCAACGCTGGAGCGCGGTCAGCTCGGGCTCTCCCGCGCCAGCCCCTGTTCTCACCTTGCTGCTTCTGCCTCAGGTCATGCTCCCCATGCCCCTTCTCTGTGTCCTGCAGCAGCTTGGCCCCTTTCTCATGGGACAGGCTGGGCGAGCTCACGGGACTCACTGCTTCCATCCGCTCGGGGCTGTAGCCTCCATGATAGCCTGAGGAAATGGGAGGGAGTTAAAAGAGGAGCTCACTTAGCTTTTCCCTAGCATTGCTGCGCCATCGCTTGTGGGTAGAGTCACATGCTCAGCAAAGTGGGGGAGAAAAGACATGAAGGAAGACCTGGCAGGTCACACTGCAGGGCCACCTCCGACGTCCAGCTGTGGTGATGGCTGCTGTGAAGAGGTGATGTCTCATTCCTGCAGAGCTGGACACTCAGCAGCTCTCGGTGACAGCATGAGAGCCAGGGACCAAGTCCAACCTCTGCAGGTTCACAACTTGTTCCCCCATTTTCTCCACCCACTGAAACCCCCACTATGCCCGGAGGGACAGCAATGCCCAGGGAGAGTGGAGGTGGCTGTGCAAGAGGTCTCCAAGTGCATTACAAAGCAAAGCCCAAAGCCAGCACAGCCAGGACCAGGGACTTGAAAACTGGATGTGAGGCCCTGGAGACCCCAGATGCCACTCCAGAGAGAGTGGACTCACAAACTGCAGGGGCAAAATTTGACCATTCTCAGCATTTTAATGCCTTTCATAGACTCATAGAACCATTTAGGCTGGAAAGACCTCTAAGCTCATGGAGTCCAACCATGAACCTACCACTGACAAGCCCACCAAGTCCTCTCCATCCTTGGGTTATGGGAAGGGGAGTGGGGCAGAAACTCGCAGTGCTGATGGCCAAGGCAGATGCTGCAACTTGAAGATGGGGTCCCACCAAATCCCCACAGGCTGCTTGTTGCTTCTGCATGCTGGTGGGAGCCTGGATGAATGCTCTGAGTGAAGGTTGGTCCCATCAAGAATGACCCAGACCTTGAAATCCATCCCCCTCCCTGCACTTTCCATTGGAATAACTAATCCCAGTGCTTTTGTGTCTTACACAAGATTCCTATTAGGTGGTTCTTGTGGTCTGCTCTGGAAATGGCTGCTAAGCACGGCTGGGCTAAGTGATCCCAGGACAGCCAAATCCATGGTGCCCACCTTGGGCAGCATCCAGCACCGGGACCCTGAGTGAGGTCACCTCGAGCACAGGGACCCCATCCAAGCTGAGACCCACAAAGCCCTCTGAGACCCACAGAGCCCTGTGAGACCCTGCAGCTCATGAGCAGGGAGGTGTTTGTCTGATGGCCAGCAGCCTTGTCACGCTCACAGCCCCAGTTCTCCGCTTTGCTCGTTTGATTTATTACCCACAACTGTTCCTTACAGACTGCCTGGGAATTTCTAAGGATGGGGAAATCGAAATGAGCAAACGGCTATTGTCTGTAAAAAGCAATACCAGGAACTGGACAACATTTGCAAAACAGGACTTGGCAATGGGAAAAACTCAAAGAGGGTGGGAGAAGGGAAGATCCTTAAAACACACAGAAATAAAAAAGTCTGGAATAACTCAATGACCAGGAAGCAGAGGGACAAGCACGCTTGGGGAGCTGATGGAGCCAATATCCAAAACGTGCGACTAAAAATAAAAAATAATGAAATAAAATGGGTGTCAGGCCACAGCTCTCCAACCTCTGCCCTCCAATTTTTGACCATCACTAGTGGAGTTGTTACTCAGCGAGCCTCCTTCTCGCTGCCCCTTATCACAAGACATGTGGCTCATGGCAATCACATCCATGAAGTTGGCCGCTGTCGCGGTGGTCTTACCGAGTGCTCGGAGCTCCTGTTCCTGCATGGAAAAGCGTTTACTCTGACTCTTTTCTCTACTGTGCTGCTCGGAGCCCGAGGCTGCGTGCTGCTGGTCCAGAGGGTGGTGGTGCTGCTGGCTTTTCCCCTGCCCTCTGCCATAGTGATGAGAAGAACCAGGTCCGGAGGCGGGCAAAGGTCTCGACTCCATGGCTTTGATGGGCGAAGGCGACTGTTCAAGGTTGGCCCCGCTGGGCAGCTTTGAGGTGTAGACGTTGTTGTCAGTCTGGGCTCGTTCTGTCTTGGCTTCCCGCACCCTCGAGGCCTCTTTCTGCAGGATGGCCGGGTCCAGCGGGGCCGCGTAGCTGTCGGCCGCGCCGAGGGAGGAGCGCAGGGTGGAGGCCGAGGGGAAGGCGGCGGAGCGGATCGGTGACGTGGTGGTGGTGGAGGAGGATCTGGAAGGAAATGAAGACAAGGCCAAGATGAGAGAAGCACATGGAGAAAGGGAATGCTGTCACCAGAGCTTCAGTGTTCAGCCTTGCCTGGCCGAGCTCCTTCCAGGCCTCCTGAGTGTATGGTTGGCCCATGCAGGGCCAGGGAGGAGAGCCTGGATGGAGCCTGCACCACAGTAACTGGCCACAGGGTACTGGGCCTGAATTGCATTGATTGGATAACATAAAACCCATGGACAGGTCCCAGACACCTTGATAACTCCACCACCAGGCAATCTTCAGCAAGAGAAGCAATACCTGTATTTGGGCACAGGCACACTCCTCCTTTTTTTCCTGGAAGCAAGAAAAGCCACCAGGAAAAGCAAAAGAATTGGGGCACCAAAATGTGCCTCTCCCCATCACAACTTCCCTTGAAATCTCAATCCTGTGCCCACTGAGAATGAAGGGAAAACAACTGTCACTCCTTCCTCTCAGAGGTGCTCGTTAATTAAGTTACGGTGCAGGCATCCAGGCAAGCACTGGAAACCACGGTGGGGGGAACATACCGTAGGACGGAAGGGGTGGGGGTCTCTGAGGAGATGATCTTCATGCTCGTGTTGTGGAGCACGCTGGGGCGCTGCTGGATGGTCTCGTGGGTGCGGGGTGAGACGGGAGAGTGCTGGTGGCTGTGGGAGTGGGAGGACGAACGGCTGCTGGACTGCTCTGTACCTGGGGAGAGCACAAGGAAGGGCTTCTTCAGCTCTTTGTCCAATAGCCCTAACCCTACCTCCACCCAGCACCGGCCCCAAAGTGTGGTGCCGGACTCCTCCCCAGCCTACCTGGTCTCCAGATGGGCGCGTGCTCCACCGTGGTGGAGGCTAGGATGGATTTTTCACGCTCCCTCTCTCGTTCCCGCTCCCGCTCCCGTTCCCGTTCGGACACCGATGATCCTGACTGTTTGGTCATGTGCGTGGGCCCTCCTGAAACCCAGTGAGAAAGGCAGTGAGAGGGCTGCAGACACAGCAATTCCCTCTGGGAATGCTGCCTGCTCTTCACATCGCTGTGTCTGCACAGCAGATAAGGAATGGCTCCATCCAAGGTCACCTGGAGCACAACAGACGAGGGCAAAACCCAGACAAATCATCGAATAGCTGTCCTGGCGCCGTCTCCAGAGTATGACCTTCCACAGAGCTGTTTGCTTTGGGGAAGAAGGGGGAAGAGCAAGGAAGCCCTCAACAAGCAGGAACAGAGGGAGTCAGTGGACTGGTCCCTGAGTGAGAATTAATTTGGGGTCTCCCTATCTGCCCTGGCATGCCGAGCCCACGGCCTTGGACTGGTTACGAGCGTCTTGCTCAACCGTTTTCCCATTGGAAAAGCAACCTGCAGCATTACCTGGGGACAGAGGGGAGCTGCTGTGCCGGCTGCCGAAGGTCTGGGGGGGTCCAGGGATGTAGGTGATGCGGTCCATGGTGGTGGCAGAGGTGCCAGGGGTAGGGGGCACGAGGACGGGCAGGTGTGGCACTTGGGACAGGTCGATGATGCCTGGAGAGAGAAGTGAGAGGACTGTCAGGACAACGCCGAGCTGCCGCAGCTTGGCCATGCTGGAGCTGGTGGTGCCAGCCTGGCCCAGCCTCCTTCTCCCACCCTGCTCCCAAACCCCCGGACAGCGCCGTGCTGGGAGGACCTGCTGCATAGTTGAGGGCGAGGGAGGGCTCCCGGGGCGACAGCCCGCGCAGCATGTCCGCCCGCTGCGCCATGGCCGTGGCTGCGGCGTTGTGGTGCATCTGCTGCGACGTGATGTAGTCGTTGATGATGGTCTGGCGGTTCTCCATGGCCGCCGTGTCCGGGTAGCCCCGGATGAGGTACGGGGGGTACAGGTGTGGGTACGTGGGGCTCGGAGCCAGATGCCTTGGCAGGTAGTAAGCAGCAGCTGGGAGAGAAAAGGATGCAGATGTGAAGCCCCAGAGGCCTCAGGCTTTTGGAGCACAACAAGGAAAATAACAGACTGCGCCCCCAGCCGAGGTACCTGCTTCCAGTTGGATTCCCCTCGGGATGGCGGCGGGGTCGAAAGGCAGCGGGATGTGTCCTCGGTACAGATCCACCCCGCTGACGCCGCGGAGCAGGTGCTCGTACGGGGAGATGGGGTGGTGGTGGTCGGGCACGGGGGCGTGCGGAGACTTGGAGTTGGTGAGCTCCCTCGATGTGGGGGTGATCTTTCTGTCCTGGGACACCGGCTTCCCAGCAGTGATGCTCCCTGCAGAGAGCAGAAGGAAATGAGTCACAGACTGAGCGCTGCAGCCAAGCCATGTCCCTGAGAGATGCCTGCGGCCAAGCATGTCCCACAGGGACAATCGTAGCTACCCTGAACTCGAGGGACCTTTCCCTCCTCCCTGCACTGCTATGCCCTGTTACACCACCAAGGTCGAGGTGGGCCAAGTCCCAGTTGCCCCTTGGGAGAGAAGCCTTTCCCAAATCATCCCTCCACCCCAGCACATCCATGCTGGGCAGTCTGTGCATTCACGCTGGCCTGCACAAGCAGCCGGTGGTGCAGCCTTGCTGCCACACTCTTCAGCACAAGGAGGTCACCGCCCATGTTAGTGAGAAGCGTGAACATCTCCCACCCAGTGTCCCAAGCACTGCTTTCCTGCCCACCTATGGAAAAAAAAGAGTGCTGGGACAGGGAAGACACTTTTGAAACACCAACGGCTTCACCAGCCATGGCCCAAGTCTCCCTTTGGTCACCCTGGTGCAGGTGAAATGTCTTCACTTGAAGAGTGTGAGCACCCCCAGGAAGGGTGCTGAGCTCCAGCTGTCCCTGGCAGCCACCCCAGCGCCGTGAGTCAGCCGTGGGCGTGGGGTGCTGGGAAGAACGGGTTCCACGGGCACCTGCTGGGAACCGCTCGGGCAGGTGGGGTCAGCAGCCGCCTCCCGCGCACCTCACCTGCTCGGTTGTTAGAAATTTTACCACCAAATAAGAGGTTTGCCAAGTACCTTCGTGCTGCCGTGGTGTGGACTCCCGCGTGGAGACCGGAGACCCTCTGTGCAAGTGGCTGCTGAAGGCCGTGCTGTGCCCTGCCTGGTGGTCCTCATAGCCCAGGGCACTTTGGTGGGGCTTGCCCGGCTCGGGTACAATCACGGGAGCCCCTCTGGCAATGGAGCCACCCGAGTTTGTCACAGGGCTTGGCCTGTTTTTCAGGCTCTCTTCGTAAGCTCTTTCCAGGTTCCTCGGGTCTTGGATGACATCCAGAGAATGCACGGAGTGAAAAGTCCTGCCGGGACTGCCGATGATGGAGCGCACATCGTGCTTTTTGGTACTCGAGGAGGAAGAGCCGCTGTCGTACTTCAGTGGGGTACCCTGGGGTCAGGAAGGCAGAGGGGACATCAGAGGGGCGTAGAACAGAAGGAGCCCAGTGACTGCATCCCACCGAGTTCCAGCAGGACTCAGGATGCCTCACTGAGTGGGTCAATACACAAAGTTTCCTCGGTCAAACAGCCAACAGCCACCGGCAAAGCAGAGACAACCACTCGGCATGGGGCAGGGTGGAGGGCCCATCCTGCATGTCTTGTTGTGCTCCAACAAGATGATGATGAGTCACTGCTGAAGGCTGGCTGTGCCCATCGTGCCTCTCTCCTACACACACTGTGAAATGGGATAGGACTACAACGTGCCATGGGAACCCTGCAAATATTTGGAGACCAACAGGAGATAGCATGCCATGTTTCATCCTAACTGCTGGCCCTGCTGGGTTGCCACTTGCCCATGAAGGGAGGAGACCAAGTTTATGTGCACCCAGAGTCACAAATGCTGAGGGCACAAAGCTGACTCTGTCCTTGAAAAAGAGGCAAATGAGTTCCCTTTTGTTTACACATCTGGATGGATCATTGCTTTCTTAACATGCCAGGGGTTCCCAGGGTTTTGTATTTATCTGCTGGGAAGGATTATAGGATGGTTTGGACTGGAAGGGACTCCTTCAAAGGATGGGGCAGGACAACCTGTACCCAAGCAGAGCGTCACTTTTTACCAGTGATGCAACCCAAAGCTGTCTCTGCTCTCCTTTCACCTTGGGAATGGCTCCTAGGATCTGTGCAAGGGCAGAATCTGCTGTTCACTCCACACTCACCTGTGTGATGGAACCTTCCTTCAGAGGTCTCGTCAGAGAGATGTCTGGTGTCCGCCTCAGCTCCTCCCGGGGAATCTCATGGATTGATCTTCCTGCTTCTTTCACCGTGGCTACCAGGTCTTCATGGGCTGATTTCATTTTCAGAGGAGTAAGGCCCTCATGAGATCTGACCTTGTAGGCATCAGATAAGTCCCTTGGTGGAGTGTTTTCCCTCTTGAGCTGTTTGGCTTCTCTTCTGAGGTAGTCCTCATGGGCCTCCACATAGGACCGAGGTATTCCTGCAACCCCCAAGGAGATGATGGATGCAGAGGGCAATGCCCCAGGCAGACACTGGACTCCCAGTCCCTGTGTAGATGCTAACTTCAAGGGGGTCTCTAGTTAACACATGTAACTCAGGGACTGGTACCCAACTGAGCCCACAGAACAGCTATACCCCCTAAAGCAGCTGGTCCACCTCACATCTACCACCACTTTCCAGACCCATTTCACCCTAATTTCAACCTGCTTCATGAGAATCACTGACAATTTTGTCCCTGATTTTGGCAGAGTTTAGGTTGGTAGAAGCTGAGCAAGACTGAAAATGTCTCTGAGCACAAAGCAGGGGCTGCAAAGATCTGCAGCTGGACCTGGATGTGTCCATCCTTGCTTCCTCCTGTCCTACCCTGACAGTGAGAACAAGGGGCCATCCCCACAGTGAGATGCTTCCCCTGTCCGTGCCCATCCCGTGCTTGCAGGCTTTACCTTGTGTGATCGAGCCCCGCATGTGATGCTGCTCCTTTAGGTTATGGGGACTGTGTCGGTCTGGAGGGATCGCTCGACCCATGAGACCTAGAACAGATCCAAGAGGGAAAGCTGGGCTGTGACACAGGAGTTCATTTACCACGAATACATGACACTGTTACCAATGATGCCTGTGACAAAAACACTAACAATTTCTAAATTATTTATTTCTCCTTTTTTTTTTTAAATGTGCTTCTTTTTTTGTATTCCTGAAGCTGGTCTGTCAGGACAGACACTCAAGGCAAATGGGCCACTCCACATCCCTTGTTTTCCCATGCTGGTCAGAGGCTGTCCTGTGGGGACACCAGCTAACCGCTGCCAGAACACTGGCACAGGAAGATGCATCATGTAGACAGGAGACAAGACGAGGTCTCCACAGGTCACTAACATAGCACAGGCGAAAGGTTTCACCCAGACCCACCTTCAATGCTGGTAGATAAGGTATCACGGGCTGATAAGCCCCGGCTGATCCTCCCCTCCATCATATCATAGGTCCGCTTCGTTCCTGTGGTCTCATGGGAAGCTCCCGAGCTCCTGCTGTCTTCTTTGGGACACTGAGAAGCAGCAACTCCACCTGGGGGAGGGAACACCAAGAGGCACCACCATGAGCATGGAAAGTCAGCACGGGCCAAGAGAGGCTGTTTACTGCTGTTTGTGTGCGTTGCTGAGGGGTCAGATCCCATCCCAGCATCAGCCGCCACTACGCAGTGCCAGAAACATCGCAGGGGATTGGCTTCCAGGAAATTCAGCTGGTGTTTTCTCCCCTCCCTGCCTGCCTCAGACTCCAGATCTGTGCCTCCCGCTTGGGTAGGAGCATCCACCCTGTCGTGTCCCATTCCCTCCCTCCCAGGGCCATCCTGTAGGCAGCAGAACAGCCTGGAGCCAGTGGGAGCAGCTGTGGTTCCACTGAACTTGGCTCTTTGGGTCTGGGGAGTTTTGTTTTTTTTCCCTGTTTGTTTTGATTTTTGCTAGACACCTACTGTTTGGGATCTTGGCCAGCCTTAACATTTGCCGAGACACTCCCTGGGTGAGAAAATCAGGGAAAACGGAGGAGAAGCAAAGCTGAGAATGATTCCTTTGAAAGAGCACTGAGCACACATAGGAACTGGGAGAGATGGTGCAAAGTCCCATGCAGGACTGATGGAGAGAGCACTGGAGTGAGGAGAGACCACTGACAGCCCCTGATCTGAACCTGGAGCAGGTTCCCTGTGGACAAGCACTGGAATCTGTCCTGAGCTACAGCCCCACCACCAGCACAGCCCTGCCTGTGCCAGGCAGCATCACGCCCACCCCGGGCAACGGGCACCCATCATGTGCAGCGAGCTGTGAATTCAGCAGCTTCTGATCCAGCTGAATGCCTCGCATTCACGCCACGAGCTCCACACAGGATGTCAGCTAGGAGAGACAAACGCCTCTGCCCATCATCCCCGGCCAGGCTGCCCTTGCCAAGGATGGCCAGTGCCCTGATCCTCCTCTTTGCGGGCAGAGAAGGTGGCTGTACAGTTAGAGAAAGCAGGCAAGTTAAAAACATTCGTTCTATTGTGGACAATCAGGGACAAAACTCCTCCTCGGCAAAACCAGTAATTAATAAAATGGGATTATTACAACTTCACACCCACTGTTGGTTTCCGCAATCAGCACCCACTCAATCCACAAAGTGTTTGGGGCTGTGTGTGGGGAAACAAGAGGGGGTCCGTGCCTGAGCCTCTGCTTCAGCTCCATTTGACAGGAGAAATCCGGGGGTGACATTCAGCATCAGCCAAGCGCCGTGCGGGCGATGTGCCTGCACCCTGTCATCAAGGCACATCTGTTGCCACCAGCCCTTCTGCAGGAGGGGACGTGCTCCCAGGCACCCTTTGTACCACCGGGAAGCAGGGGGAGGGCGCGAGGGAGAAGAGAGACTAAACAGAAAGAAAACCATTCCAAACCCACGTCCCTCGCCTTGCAGAAGCCATCAGCAATCATATGCAGGATGAGAATAACCAATCTAGCACAATTCAGCTCACACATGCTACAGGATCTCGTCTCATTACAGCTCTTTTATTTTAAGCACCCTCATGACACTAAAGAATTTGCAATTTTTTTTCTGCTTGCCAAAATTCATAATCACCAACAGTTTCAGTTTTCTTATTTAATTTTTTTTTTAACTCTTCTGCTCCTGGGCTGCTCAGCCTCGCTGGGCTGTGCAGGGGGAAGGAGAGAGGCAGGGCTGGCAAGGCTGCAGCAGCTCGTGGGATCACTTGGGATGTGATAAATGCTATCAAGCATGCAAAAGGCTGCTGGGGAGAGGAAGGAATTAATTCCTCATCTGTGTCCATGGGGGGTAGCATGAGAGGTGACTGACAGGCTGCAGCCAAGGAGACTCGGGCTGACACAAACAACAGGGAAGAGTTAGGTTTGCAGCTCTCCCTCATTGCCCGGAGCGGGATCCCAGCACTGGGCATGGGCAACACCCACTGCCAGGAGCCCTGCCCATCTCTCCCTGACGGTGCCATTTCTGAGATCAACCTCATTCGACCCCCAGCCCGGGCAGAGGTGATTAAAATAGCTTCTTGCACAAACAAGTCCTGAAACACTTCCTGGTCCAAGCCTTGCCAACTGTCCCAAAGGGCATCCAGGCACAAGTCTTCCACGGTGACATTTCTTATCTGGGCTAGAGTTGACAGTGGACCCAGGGGGGCATGCTATGAGCCAGCTTCCATGTGGCAGGCGAGAGGCACAGCACAAAGCCCTGTCCTGAAAGGTCCCTGTGGTCCCAGGACACACACAAAGGTGACATCAGCTGGAGCTTGAGATGTCCCCATGGCCTGACCTGAACCCTCTGCCTCCGGCCCTGGATAAAATAACCCAGCCCGTGATGAAACGAGCTGCCTGCACTTGGGAGCAAGAGGAAAGGGACTTCTGTGGGACACACTCTGCCTGCAGGACTGACCACAGGGCCCAGGCTGCCAGGCATACCGTGCCCCGGGGAGGAAGGCAGAGGGCTCAGGCAGCACAGCAGCTTGCCAGAGACACGTGCTGAGGTAGCTGAGGTTGGGATCTGCTCCTCAGTCATCCCCAAACTCAATCGAGAAGGGAGGTGACACATGAGGACGCCATCCCTGCGCACAACCAAAGCACATGCCAGTGCTTTATCCCAAGAGGATGCAGAGCTGCAGCATCTCTGAGTTGGCTCCTCCTGACCCCAAGTGCAGGCCAGGAGGAGTCCAGCTCCACTACAGAGATGCCTGACCCAGCACATGGTGAAAGGCAAGAATGGAGTTGTTTCCAGCCTCACTGGAGAGGAACATCTGTTTATCTCCAACGGGAGGCACCGGGACACGCAGAGCAGCTTTGATGGCCAGTGCTGTGATGGGCTGAGCAGGCGCAGAGCAGGCAGGAGCAGCTGGTGACCACCTGCTGGCACCACTAACGCAGCGAGGCACCGCCGGCATCTACCGAGGAAAGGCGTTCCCGAGCTGTGGGGGTGCGGCAGCAGCCAACACATCCCCAGACAGGCTCCTTGTGGGATGCAGGAATGGCTCCACCACCTCCCATCGCTCTAGCAAAGCTCACCAGATACTGAGGCTGGGTCCAGGAGGATTCCTGCAGGGCAGCCCCATGCTGGAAAAGCCTCACAGTGCCCAAGTTAACGCAGGTGAGAATCTGACATCCAAATAAACCTTTATGCCGAACTACCTGACTTGTCTCCATCTTGCAGCTTTTTGAGTCCACCTTGGCCCAAGAGTTTGGGGGGTGCTCTCGTAATGTTTTCAATCAGTCCCTCTCCAGCACAGTGTGCTAGGGATGAAGGTAATACCTTCCCATCTAGTCCTCTCCTCTTCCTTGTTTCCCAAAGCCAGCCAAAATCACTGCAACCCTGCCCACCATCTCTAAGACGAGACAACCACACGGGACAGACGGACACGGGGCACCAGGGTGGGAAGGGAGAGAAATGCTGGAAGCAAAGACATGAGGCTGGCCCATTGTACTTTGTCAGCTTTTCCTCAAATAGCACCCAAGTCCCAGCCACAGTGGCACAAACCCCTGGCACGTGCCCTAAAAAGGCAGAGAGGATTAGGACTTACCCTCGTAGGACAGCACGTGGCCTTTCTTCCCTTCGTAGATGACATGTCCTTTGGGCACGGCATCCTCCCTCGCCTTCTCTGCTCTGCTGGGGCTGTCTTCTCCGATTATCCTGGTAATGGTTCCTTTGTACAGCACTTCTGCCGGGGTGCCCTTGGAAAGCCACCAAGATCCATATTTAACAGTGTCACAACCAATTAAGCAAGCGCCGCGCGGGGACAGGCTGTTCCTCGCGGGAAGCTGAGCACTGGGAGCACACCCGGCCTCCGCTTCCTGGCGCAGCCAACGGCGAGGGACTCGCAGCTTAATTATTGATGAGAATGATAACGAGGAGCGGTAAAAAGGTACGTGATCTGTGTGAGGCTGCTGGGAAGAGGCAGGGGATGAGGACAGCACAGACCTCCAAAACAGCAATTCTCACCCTGCGTGTTTTGGAGTAAGCTACCTGGCCTGCTCCTCTCCCCAGGTTTGGGGGACAGGGCTGCTGCTTCCCTGGGGACGCCTTAGTGACAGCAGGCACTGCTCCAGCGTTAGCTTCTTCCCTGCAGCCTATTTCCCCAGCTTGGCACAGGAGCCACAGAGATGTCCTGCCCACCCAGGCACATCTGCTGGCAGCAGCGTGACCTTCAGCGAGCTGCCTGCGTGCGGGAGCTGGCGGCTGGCAGCGCGCCCGGGCGAGACGGCAGGCGACAGCGAAACCGGTCCCGGAGCAGGTCGGGGAGCAGAGCCTGCCTCAGCTCTCCAACAGGAACAGCATCGGGCTCCCCACACAAACTGTGTGAACTGAAACCTCTCCTTCCCCACAGGCACACACAGACACAGCTCACAGCACCTGCCCCCTGAATCCCCTTCACAACACACAGAGCTGGATGTCCCTGAAGAGTTGCCGGTGATTAACACCCTTCTGCCACTGTGACCCATTGGTGCCAACTGGGAACAGCCACCATGGGGTGACAGTCCCTTCCCCATCTCTGGGAAGGCACAGTGATGCTGTCAGAGTGACACTCCTGACTGACACCTGCCTACTGAGCTCATTTAACCCCAGCAAGCCCCGGGACTGGTGCCTGGGAGAAGCCTTGGGGATGTAATGCCCCCGCCAGCTTTGCTGCTGCTTCCAGGTTGTGCCATTCAGGCTATTTGCCCACCCCTGCTTGGGATGCCCCTGCTCTTTACCAAGCCCTCAGAGTAGCAGCAGTCCCCAAACCCCAGGACACGCCAGCACGTGGGTTCAGTGCTCTGGCCATTCACCCTCGCAGTGCACCTGGGCACCCGGTAATGGCTCTCCCAGCCCCAGGTAAGTCACCTCCCTTCCACAGACGTGCTCCGAGGGGATGTGAAAGCAAGTGATGACAGATGGCTTCAGAGCAGAGAGCATATATTCAAGATCTGCTTCCTGTGAACTGGATGACTAATCTGAGATCAAGTATCAGCTCTGGTACCAGGAGCTGCTGCCAGAACAGGGGGCTCCTTCTCCCCAGCAGGAGCAGAGGGATGCAGGCTGCTGGGCCAGCAAGAGAGCCAGGCAATGCCCTGGGTCCGGGCTTGGTACCTTAATCCCAAGCCAAACAAAGGAATCTGGATGGATTCATTAGCTGGCTGGATTCATTAGCTGGATGCAAAACAGTGTCTCAACAAACTCTGCTGATCTCCTGAACTGGCACATGGTGCTCGAGGTCCTTCATGCCCACCCATTGCTGCCCACAGCTGCTGCAGGAGCATCTGAGAGGACAGAGCAAGTGTTTGCTCCGATGGGTTATTTACAGCCCCTGAGCACTCACTCCTGGCAGTTGTTGGATACAGGGCACCAGGCAAGCTAAGCTTTGCTCTGGGCCAGGATGCAGGATCAGGTCCCCAGGGCCAAAGCCAACATGGTCATCCTCCTTGAACAATGCAGGCAAAAATTGGAGCTTGAGTGTCTTTAAATATCTGAATGATGGCCAGATAAAATCCCCACGGGAAACAGATTTTTTTTTTTAATGCTCTCCACTCTGTTACCACACGAGCAATAACTCACACTGCAAGAAACTATCGCCCGCTTGCCAGCTGCTCTTCTGAAGATGGATGGTGGAGATTAAGGCCAAAGTATCTTCCTGCTGAAGAGCCTTTGGGCAGGACCCCCAGCACAGCACGCTCAGCCCTGGCAGGAGCTCTCGCTACCTTACCTGCCCCTCACAGCCTCCTCCCTCCTCCACCCGGCCTGGGCCCTCCACCCATCTCCTCTGCTCCGTTCCACCTTCTTGCCCTGGCAAGATGATTTTCCCAGAGCCATTTACAGCTGCTTTTGCCTCTGTTCTTGATAGCTACAAAAGGCAAAGCCGGGTTTAAAGGTGCTTTAAGGCTGCATTGCTGTTTGTTGGGCTCTGCTCTTCTGCAGTCTCAGCTCATGGGACACGGCTCGTGCCATCCCAAGTGGAGGCTGTCTGCAGATTTCTCTCTGACGGGCTCCACGGGGTGGGAGCACCATAGAGCTGCTGCACAGCCCTGTGCTGCACACCCAGTGTGCCCCACAAACCCCCCGTGCCCGTGGCCAGCACAAGCTGCAGCTGCCAGCACCCAGGAAGCAACACCCGCGGGGGACAAGGGACCTACGTGTGTGATGGACCCTCGGTAGGTGATGGGCGACTCCGGAGGGGGTCTGGATGTGGGTGTTCCTTTGGTGATGCTTCCTCCCGAGGCAGAGCTGAGGGAAGTACCTGTAGGACACACAGCCTGTGAGCTGGGGGCTGGATTCGCTGCTGTTCAGCACAAAACCTGCAGGGCTGAGGCTGCCAAGTGCAGGATTTGACCCAGTCTCTAGCAAGGTACGGTACTGGAGGGGACACCCTCCAAGAGCTGCTCAATCTCAAGCATTGCAGAACCCTTTGCACCAAGTCTCTTGAGAAACCCATCCCTGTGAACGGGGGGTGGGGAGGAGGTAAAAGATAGGTATTGTGAGGCTATCAGCTCCCTGCTGTCTTTGTGGAGGTGCTGGGCAGATTTATGAGCCTGGGAGAAAGCACAGGCTGGCTCAGCCTCTCCTGATGTGATCACAGCAGATCTGTGGCGAGATGCAGCTCAGAATGGCTTGAGTTCATTCACACAGATCTGTCCTGGGTTGGAGCCAGCCCACCACACTCAGGCTCCTGACTGCCTTACTGGGGGGTAGCTCACAAACCAGAATTTGCACTAAAAAGCAATACCTTTGCATTTATTTTCTTCTACCTGGCTAATGGGGAAAGAAACCTGTGAGGGCTGTATTTAACCAAAATGGTTAAATACAAATGTATTTAACCCTGTCCAGCTGCAGCAGCAACAGTGAAAAGCATGAAAATACCAATTAAAGCAATTTAAACAGGTCTTGCTTTGTCTTAAGCGACAGATTTTCAAGTGCCCCTTGAGCACAAAACCTCCATCAGAATCAATACCCGAAGCCCTGATTTGGGGAGGTAGAGAAAAGAGGCAAAGAGACCCCTTTGGCTGGGCACAGTTCCAGAAACCGAACCTGAGATCAGGGGGCAGCTGCAGCCAGCGTGGCATTCACCAGGCTTGGCAGTGCCAGCATCCCTCCCTTCCCACAGCTGGGGCACGCGCCTCCCGCTCCGGGTGCTCACCCCGCAGGATGGAGCCCTCCTGGGACGGCTGCAGAACCAGACTTTCTGGCTGGCTGGCCTGGCTTCTAGGAGAAAGTTGTTCCTGCTTTACTCCAGGAAAAGGCACTGGAAAACATTAACCATGTATCAGCACAGGCGCAGGACACGGGGCCACAGCCCTCGGCTGCTCCAGCTCTGAGGTAGCGCCTTCTTGGCACCTTTGCCGTTCCCAGCTCTTTGGGATGGGCTTCCCCAGGGTGGTGAATATACAAATGCCATCGAGCAAAACCAGATCCTTTGCCCTGGCACTGCCCACAACAGGACTGGAGCTGACACTGAAAACCCCGTGCTGGTTTATAACAGGACCGACACACAGTGGGAAACAGAGCTCATACTCCTCCTCCCCAGGCTTGATCCCTCACCCATTCCCTCCTGCTGTTAAGAAAAGCTTCCAAATCTGCAGACTAAACACTTTCTTTGTTCACTTCAGGCCATTTACTCTTTATCCTACCAGCCTGGGGAGCAACAATATATTTCCTTCCTTCGATCACAGTATTAGCTGGAGGGTATTTATAGGCTGGGAAGCGTCCCTGACCGAGTTGTTGCTTTCCTATACTGCACAAATTTAGCTCCCTGTGTCTCTGCTCTCCTGATGGACTAATCCTTTCATCCTCTTAGCAGTTCTCTCTGTGCTCCCTTGCTGTGCCCTGTGCTCCTCCTTTCCCCTATGCTGCTGGCAAGCTTGCTCCCTGCTGCTCTCAGAGCATGTGAGAAACAACTCATCTCCCAATTCCTTACCCAGTTTCTTGGGATCCATGGCTAGTGGCAGGCCCATGGTGATGGAACCGACGGGGACCTTGGCGTGCTCGGGGCTGTAGGGCGTGTGGAGCTGGATGGGCATTCCCTGTGGGGCAAGAGGAGAGGTCAGGAACAACTGCTGGTCGCTGCCAGGCATCTCCACTGCTCACACCTATCAACATCCTACCTGGGAAATGGATCCGACGGATCTCTCCAGCACGGAGGGGTGCTTGGTGGAGGAGATGAGGGGAGGAGGGTTGGAGATGCTGGCTAGTCTCTGCAGCCCTGAGCGAGAGCTCTCATGCAGGTTCAGTGGGATGGGGTGTCCTGTGAGGGAAACACAAACGTTTGTGAGACTGAGAGCAGGGAGAGCGGCTGCAGCCATGGGAGAGCAAAGGGCAGGGGAGGAGCAGGGGCTGGATGCAGCGACCCGCCCAGCTGTGAGCCTGCACGAGGCTCCAAGTCACACCATCATTTTGGAAAGGACTGGAAGAGTTTAAATTACTGCCTTGTCCCCTCTGCAGCCAGAGCATGAGCTGTGCCCGACCTGTCTGCCCTCCAGCCAGAGAGGACAGAGCAGCGAGGGATAAAACCCATCTGACTTTGCACCCACACTGCTCTGTGACAAATCACATCCCTGAACCTGCCCAGCCAGAGATGGGAGACACCTGACCATCCTGGGACCTTTAAATAGCCCAAGCTGTGACACTGGCTGCAAGCACAGCCTCTGTGCTCAGTCCCAGGTCAGGCAGAGGAGGGCACACGCCACGCAGCCAGTGGGTTTTACTTGCCTGGTGGGTTATACTGGAACAAGTGGGGCTCCGCCTGGGGAGAAGTTTTGATCACATCCCGGGGGTAGGACAGAACAGGGGGCCAGCACGAGGCAGCCATCGACTCTGCGCTCAGCTTCTGAGCCTCTGCGATGGCTGAGAAATGCACGGACTTTTCTGCAAGGGACACGGAAAGAAACCATGTGGTCAGTGGCCAGCATGGGTGAGGGGTGCCTGAGAGCACGGGCAGGGAGGCCAGAGCCAGCTCCAAGCACAGGAGACGGCCATGAGGTGAGGGCTGAACTCCCCAACCAAGCTGAAAGGAAAAAGCTCGGTGTCACTGCCTGGATTTGACAGCATTTATTTTACTCAGATGTTTAAAGTGCAGGGGGATGTCTGTGTTGGTGACTGCTGGTGCTCCCTGCCAGCAGGAAGCTCCATGGACCTGGTGCCACCCCACCTCACCCAGAGAGATGGCATTTGGCATGCAGCCAGGTGCAGAGTCCAGCTCCTTGCCAGGGCTTGGCCATTAGTGAATTGCTCCTGGGCAGCTCCTGCCTGTGCCCACAGCTCCACATCACCCCAGCACGGCAGGGCTGCAGGATTAATGATGATGCTGCCAAATCCTTCCCTGAGGTTAAAGCCAAGAAGCAGCAATGTAGGCATCCCTCTGGTGCACGGGGGACATCCAGAGGGCAGCAGCTCGCTGGTGACTGCACTGCCTGTGGTGTGCAGCCGGGCACAGGGTGCCTGCAGAGCCCCAGGCCGCTGCCAGGACCACTGCAGTGCCAGCACACCAGGGACAGGCTCTTCCCCACATCACATGGAGCCGCTCTTCAAGGATGGCTCCCAGCTATGAACCATTTGCAAGCTGTGGGAAGGGGCCAGAAATAATGGCATCAGTTTCTCAGACAGCAAGGGAATAACACATTGATGCTCTCTGAACACCCAGGACAAGCAGCACACTGCACGAGACTGTCAAAGGCAAACAAAGATGGAGATGGGCTCTGTGGAACAACCAAATGAGGGAAATGAGGGAGGCTCGCTGGTCCTGTGTGAGGCACAGGGGCTGGGGCAGGAAAGTTTCCTGAAATTACCTGGTTCAGGGCATCCTGGATACCAGGCTGGGTTCATCCTGGCTATAAAAAGGCTGATGGGAGGCCAAGAAGAGCTTAATGATGGAGGGAGGAGCTGTGCTGGGGACACCTGAACTCTGCTGTGTGCTGAAAGATGCTGAGGAAAAGAGAGGGTTCATCTGCACCAGCTCTATGCCAAGTGCATCCTCATGCCTGGCTAAGCAGACGGATAAGACAGCCTTTTCTGGATGGATTAGAGGCAGGTTTGGTAGGATTTGCTTGTAATCAATAAACACTTCATTTTGCACTGCCCTTCTTCCCCAGATCCACCTGTGTAACATTCGCATTGACCAGAAATTAGAAACTGGGCAGTAAACAATAGCAATCACAAATGAACCCAGCCTTTAACCATCAATTTTTGATAAAAATAGATGCCTGAATCCTGCTAAGCCTAATAATAGGGCAAGTAGATTATCAGAGGCCCAATTTAATGAGGCTTTACTACATTATCGTTATTAATGCTCAGTGTACTCAGAAGCTGGGAGATTATTCTTGTCCGCTTCAGTGAGAGAAGAAATCCATTCTGGGCACACAGAGGTGTGCAGGCACTCACACCTCTGCAGCCTGGTGGGGCCAGACCTTGGCCGTGGCCTCTTCTCTCCCCACGTGGGATCCCAGAGAGGATCCCTTCATCCTGACAACAGAGGGGAATCCAGGCACATCCTCCACACTGACAGAGAGTCCCTGGCATATCCACACTCCCTGATCTTCTCCCCTTCAGCTCGGCCCCATTCAGCTCTGCTCGTGTGGGGGCAAACAGCGCTGGGATGTCCCAGCTGAAGACGCTCCCTGACGCCAAGGCACTGTCAGCCAAGGCTCTGTTGCACCCTGGATGCCTCTTGGAGAGCTTCATCCTCCTCCCCTCCCCGTGGGAGCCGTCCCCTCCCCTGCGAGCCTCTCCAGCCTGTGAAATGTGGCCAGTTCCTAATTGCCCCCGCATTAGAGGGTGGCTATAACTCAGCCAGCTTTTGATAAAATAGCACTTACACGGGGAAGAGAGAGTTCCTATTACCGTTTATCAAGTCCCTGGAATGGGAGCGAAGGAGTCAGAGTTTATATGATCCGTCATCCAAATTAATGCTCTTGGCTCCCCATCGCCTACAAAGGCCAAATGAAACACAACTAAATCAACACAAAACGCGCCGCTGGCGCTCCAACCGCCGAGCGATAACCCAAGATACGCCCGACGGCAACTCGGCACCGGGGAAAGGATCCGTCTGCCTGCCGGTGAGACCCAGGCAGGGCTGCCTGCCTCTGCCCAGCCCCGTGATTAGCAGCTCCTCCTGGAAGGCAGGGAAGGGAGGGCAGTGCTCAGGAAGGTATGGCCGGCTGGCCACCCTCCAAGCCCATAGAGCCCCAGCCAGCGGCCGCGAGGCAGCCAACGCCTGGGCCAGGATGTGTGCAAGACTCGGCTTTGAAGCGGATCCAGAGCGGCGTGAAGGATGTTGATCTCCGGAGCGGTTGCAGGAGTTCAAGCTCTCTTATCGAGCAGGGGAGGAACGGGAGTACCTGCTCTGGTGGAGTCAGCCCCTTGCTGAGAGGTGGCACAGGGCTGCTCTCCAGAGGGCTCTGCAGGCTGTGCTGGACTCTGCCTTTTAACTCCAAGCCATGGGGCAGCACGATGTCTGCAGTCTGGACGCTTGCCACTTCACTGGGATGCCTCGGAGAGCAGGGGAGGGAAGGGATGCACACAGATTTGCCAGGACTATCTGGCTATCTCCCTTCTAACCCCTGACCCATAGCCAGGATGTGCTCCAAGAGGCAGAGACAGCACTGAGACGGTGCCCGAGTCCATACTTGTACTGAAATCAGGGCTTTGGGGGAGTTGATTTCTCCCCTTGAGGCGACTCATCACAAACCTTCTGGTTTTCAAAATGGAGATGCATTCCCATCATGAACAGAGGAGACCAGCCTATGTCTCCCTGGAGTCCACATTCATTCCAGACCCACTGTGGCACCCAGCACAGATGCACAGCCACAGAGGGCTTGGAGAGCACACAGCTGGAGCCCAAGACCTGCTGAGACGTTTGCAGGGATATAGGGAGGCATAATTACTTTCATTAACATGAAAGATTCAGAGCTCTACAGAGGAGAGAATAAAGTGCTTCATATCATTAAGTGCTTTGCAGAGAACAAAGCAACAAAAGATCCACCTGGATAACAGATCTTTGTATTTGATAATGGTGCCAGCAGGTCACAGAGTGGCGTGGTTGACTTCGACCCCTAAACCCTGCCTTGTACCTCATACCCACTAATCTGCCTCATCTCCTCATCCTCCTGTGGCCAGGAGGAAGCTGGAGCTGCAGCACTGGGACACGGGCGATGCAGAGCTCTGGGGTGGAGTGCTGGCTTTGGCACCCAGCTCACAAGGAAGCTGAGCAGTGCAGCATCACATCTGCACAGGATTACAGCACAGGAGATCAAACCTGATTACCTGCCACCGGGGGGGAAGAGCCGGAGGGGAACTGTTCCACCTGGGCAGCAAACAGGAGCACAGCGGGATAAGATCAACTGGAAATGGGACTCCACGGGTGGCAACACAACGACTTAGGGGAAACTCCCTTTCTTGCAAGGTGAGCAGTCACCTTCCTTGCTTATATGCAAAACATTCTGAAGCTGTGATGCACACATGGTGAAAAAACTGAAAAAATTGTGGCCAAGTGCCAGCAACCAACTCTTCTTGCAAGCACATCCTTCTGTCCAGAGGGACATGACAGCTTGAGGAGTAACTACCTGGGCCTGGACACTGCAGAGCAGGCTGCTACAGTCCTGGCTGCCGGAGGGTGAACTAGTGCAGTGATTTTCCAGCAAAGATCACAGCCCAAGCCCAGTGCCTCCTCAGTGCAGTCTCATCCACCCCCCTCTTCCATGCACAATCAGGCGATTTTTGCAGCTGCACCCATTCCTGTGCAGGATCCAGCACTGGTGGACGTTGTACCCACCCAAGCTCAACTTCCCTGCTCCTGACTGTGCCATTGGTGACAGCCTCTCATCTTCCTTAACAACTGAGCCACGGGCTGGCTATGGGGGGCAGGGACACAGACTCTGAACTGGAACAGACTCTAACACTCAGATTAAAAACACATTTAGAGGATGGTCTCATCAGGACTTCCCGTCTCTCCTTAACCTTGATCCCCAGGTGCTCAAGCTAATAATGTTTCAGATGCTCTACGGTGGGAACCTCTGAATTGCTCATTAGGCAGCCAAACCACATCAGAGCTATTCCGGGGAGAAAGCACTGGGAATCTTTACAGGAACCTTTGGACTCCGAGTCACAGTATTAGCATTGATTTTAAATGAAATAATGGTCCCTGCTGTGCATTAAAAGCATTCTTTATAGAAAGCCAGCAAGGTAGAAAAGAGCCATTGTACCCAGAGCCTTGGCATGCCTCCAGGCCCCTCTGCTCTCGGGTGAATGGCAGACGCTAATAAAGGCAATCTTCACCTCCTTGGCGCTCCACGCTGCCCGGCGTTTGCTGTGGGCTCAATGAGACATGATGTACTGTCTAATGAACATGGGAAATTAGCCATGCCTCTCTCGTCCTGCCTCAAGATGCTATTAAAGAGCTTTCAGGGGTCGAAACAAGCTTTCACCTAAGAGGGGGAAAGCTGCTGGCAGCGTACAGCTGCACACCCCGGGCGCTCCGCGCGGATAAACACGCACACGGCCCTACCTTCCTTGTCACCAACAGCGGGGCTCCGGCTCTTCCCCCTGGGACTGCTGCTGGGCTGCTGCTGCTCCTTCTCAGCCTGCTGCTGCTGGGACTGTGAGAGCTTGCTCGGGGGCATGTCCTCGCGGGCAGACTCGTGGGCTTTTGTGATCTGCTGCTGGTAGAGAGCCAAGGCGTGGGGAGGCACCTGAGGCTTCGCGCTTCCACTCTGCAATATCCCCTCTGAGAAACCTTCGGAAATCTGCAAGCAGTGAGAAATGGTGACGCTCACCACGTGCTGTTGACATCCGTAACAATCTTTAAGACATCAGGACTTAGGAGAAGCCCCTGTCCCACACTATCAGAGCAAGTCTTAGCAGAGACCAAGCAGGGTTTCAAAGCTCACTAGCCACAGGAGATTAAAAAAGCCCATGACAGAGTATCAGCTCTGTGCTGGTGATACTACAGGAAAGAGTCAGGCTTGTTCAAAAGCTCTAATCTACAGTTACGTGCTTGTAGCTTTTGCCAGAAGTTACATTACAGCAGCCACATCTTAAGCTGCAACATGGGAAACTGGAAGAGCATCAGGAATGGGTCCTCCCTGAGCAAGCAAACCCCAAAGCAGGGATTTCCTCCCTGCCCACCCTGCGTCGCTGCTCCCCCAGTGCTGACCCTGGAGGTACCAGGGTGCTTCTTCTCACAGCCCAAGCCACAGTACCAGTACTTTCAATACATGGCTACTGGCTAGCCAAAAAGGGGGACCAAGCAAAGCTTCTGGGTGAGGAAGGTGATATCCTTCAAGCACGAGATAAAGTGTAGGGCTGGGAAGGTGCACTCCTTTTTAAAGCAATGGGAGGCAGCAGTCATGTGGCAATGAGAAGCTTTTTCTGTCCAGACCTCCCACGATTTTCTGATAAAAGAGCTCAAGAGACATCCAAATGCTGTTGGCAGAGCTGCTCCAGCAGCTGGGAACACGCTCTGCACAGGGAGCACCTTGCCTGGCCGGGGGCTCGCGCCGCCCAGGCACAGCTCTCTGTGGACCAGAGGCCATCCCCAGGGACGAGCACATCCTTGCAACCCTGACGCACACCACGGAGCCCAGTGGGAGAGCATGCACAAGGCACAGGCTGTGCTCCCAGTCCCTGCCCTCTCCAGCAGGGTACTCACAATGGGAGGGATGGCAGCAGCTCTCTGCTTCAGCTGTTTCAGGTCCAGCGGCTTCTGCGGCGAGGAGTTGAGCCTGGCGTCGCTGGCGGTGTTGAGCAGGCTGGGCCGGGGGGACAGCAACCTGGAACCAAAACATGACATCAGCCATGGACAGGCTCCATGGCCCAGGGCTCCCCAACACCCTGTGCCCCTGTTTTGTGCTGCCAAACCTAGAGGACATCCTCTGCATCAGAGAGGAGCGTGCTGGACCGCTGCTCGCTGCCGGGAATCTGGGCTCAAAGACAACCCCCACGGGAATATGTGCTCAAACAAGACCCTTATGTCTGGCTCAAGAGGCTCTTGAGCCCACTTTCCCTCATCCCCACGCTATTCCTAGTAAATCTGCCATTGTCCAGAATAAACCTGAGGGAGAATGGACTCCAGAGCTGGGTGTTAGGGAGCAAGTGACCAGTTCAGATTTCATTTGGACATCATGCTACCCTCCAGAGCTCACATGTAGGGCTCACCTGGCACTAGGGATTGGCCTCACACTCTTCTTCAAGGACTGTTTTTTATCAAGGTGCTAAAGCCAGGCCAAGCCACCACGAGCAGTCAACTGGGGCGCTCGGGTGACTTGAAAGATGAGAGGCTGGATTTGGATGGGATTTGGTACTCAGCAGCCCAGCAGCTGTGCAGCCCTGCACCCTCACCACTTGCTCTTCCCCTTGGCAGTTTGAGCTGCCTGGCAGACGCTCAGCCAGCCGTGCAGAGCCTCTGTGCAAACACGGGGGGCATCCCCACAGTGCCACCAAAACGGGGTGGGATGGAGGTGTGCAAAGCCCAGGGGTCAAACTGTCAGTGTGTCCAGCTCCCGAGCTTATGCTGAGACCTCAGGTCTGTCCAGGCCATCTCTGCTTTCTCTCCCTCCCGACTCCCATTTGTTGAAGCCAGTTCATAGTTTTCAAGCTTTACAGCTTGATTTGTTTATTTTAGCTGTTATTTCAGTGTTCTCTTCAGCCTATAAATTTCAAGGTCATTCCATGCTCACCCTTGGATGAATAAACAAGCGTGGCGGGGCCATGTGTGGGGAATAAACTCATCATGGTGCTGGGACTGCCCCAGCCCCTGCTCTGCACAGTGCCTGGCATCAGAGGGGAAGGGGACCCACCTCCACACTGGGACCAGGGTTAGGCACCCAGGGGAGACCAACCAAGGGACAGCGAATTTCAACTGCTCCCTAAATAATCCCAGTGATGTCTGCCCGTGGAGCCACATGGGTGCTGTGAAGCCACACTCCTGGAAGGGTGCAACACCCCAAAGTCTGCTGAGACACAGGACTGGGGACAAGGGCACCCAGCACTTGTTCCTGAGACCTTCACGCCAGGCTGAGCTGTGGAACCGCCACCCCAGCAGCTGCTTCGTGCACTCGCTGGTGCTTGAAGAGGTACATTTAAGCACCCTTAAAGTCCCTTTAAGCACCCTCAAGATCTTCAGGTTTCCTGAAGCCCTCCAGGATCCTGACGCTTTGGAAGCCAAAGTCAGTATTAAACTCATCAACATGCAAATTGCCTAATTTATTACGTCCCTCCCAGCAGATCTTGCGCCAGACAATGCGATGTCTGTTGGGTGCTTTGCTCTGGAAATCACCATATGAACAACTCTTGGCATCTCTTATCCACCTGCTGCCAGCCCAGTGCCTCCCAAACCCAACCACCAGTGCCTTAAGATGGCTGATGGCACTGGGAAGGATGGGAAAACAGAGCAGGAAGGGGTCGGCAGGCTCACGGCTGAGCCTCGGCAGTGTGGAAATGTCCCCTCCCAGGCACAAAGCTTTGGGGACAACCAGGACACCGCATTTCCCATACTCTTTCTTCTTCTGCCATGGAGATGGGTGGGGACTACTTTAACTTCCAGATGATCCAACACACTGACACATGACCCAGCCAAACATGACTCCACAGCAGTTGTGCAAAGCCAGTGGCTACCAGATCTCCACAACGGGCTCTCCCCCAAGCCAGAGACGTGGCTCCAACATGGCACTGGCCTGGCAGAGTCCCTGCACCTACGGCTGAGCCAGCAATGGGACGTGCAGCACAGGGGTGGTCGGTGCAGGTGTCTCCTCTCCACGCTGCAGGTCTGCAGCGGTAGCTGTGCGTGCCCTCCCTCACATGTCCCCATCTGGCGTGACCTCCTGCTGAACCACGTCCCGGCTGTGCTTGCAGCAGCCCTCCTGCAGCACTCGCTGCACGGAACCGCAGACAACCAGCTGCCTCCTTCAGCTCGGATGAGTTAAGGCTGCGCCTCCTCAATCCTGGACATGTCTTTGCTAGAGTGAACTGCAGGAGCACCAAAAAAAGGCTGCCCCTACTCTGAACCCCTTCCTTTCTCACCGCGGGGACACCCCAGCCACCCTCTGTCCTCTTCTGGGAGATGCCGGGGACAGCTTGATGCTTTCACAAGCGCAGGGAAGAGCACCCACGCCCCGCTGGCGCTGGGTGGGTGGGCGAGCATCGGGTGATGCGGTGACGGGGCGGCTCACGCGGCATCGCGGCAGCCTGGTCCTGCTCAGCGCGAGTCACGCTGCGGCAGCAGGGCTGCGCTAACGCCTGCGGGCCACCAGCCCTCGGCCCACAGGCAAGGCAAGGGGGCAAAGCTACAGCTGGGAAGGGCAATTGAGTCCCCACTGGGAGCACGGCGGTGCCAAAAGCTCTGAGCCAGCCGAGGATCAACCCCGTGGGTGCTCCTGGGTCGGGAAGCGGCCGATGCCAGCGTCAGCTGCGGCCTTCCCATGCCGGCAGGCTCTGCTATCGCCCGCGCCTCATCACCACACCAGATAAGAGGAGTGGCCCGGGAGCTGCGGGACGCCTGTTTAATGTTTAATATTCCTGGAAGCTGGTAACTGTTTGACAAGCGAGATAGGCGCTGACTCAGCGAGGAGCCGCGATGGAAAAGTCGTTCCCAAGACGACTTGCCCCGTTGCTGCTGGGAAATCGGCACAAGCCACTGCTGTCCTGCTTTCGGCTGGGTTAATGTTAAACTGGAGGAGGACAGCCCTGCTGGCCTCACTCTCCCTTACTGGGAGGTTTTCTCCTGTCTGGGAAGGAGGGGAGGGTGGGGAGGGGTGGTGCTGGACTCTGGCCATTGCTGGAGAGGAGCACCGCAGCCAAGAGGCCTCAGCCCTGCCACGGGGCCGGGGCCAGCAGCACCCGCACCACCCCTTGGCACCGCCGGCGCTGCTTCCAGCTGCTCGGCAGCGAGAGGGGCTGCACCCCGGGGGATGCTCCTGCACCAGCAGCTCTCATCCACTGGCTCCTGCATCAATCACAGGGGAAGCACAGAGGCCATTTGGAGCGGTGGGATGCACAACGGCTCCCTCCAACTTCATCCCACCACTTTGCTCAGTTGTTTTTTCAATAACCCCATCCACAGCGCTGCATACAGCCCTCTCAGACTGGCAGCACCCATCTTGCTGCCAAACTGCTCCCTGTGAGCCCACAGAAGGGATGGGCTTGCACGACACTGGATGCAGGACGTTCTGGTCGGGACGCCAGCCTTCAGTCCCTACACAGCCCTGAGTCAAGGAGGGACTGCAGTCCCTATATACAATGGCAGGGTGTACACAGGAGCCCTACCCGGCCCAGGAGCCATCAGAAAATTCAGTGCTACAAAGATGTGCGTATTCATACATCTTCTTTTAAAAAGAGAGAACCCTCTCTCCATTTGTAAAGCTCTTGGGTGGGGAGGGCCCTGTGGGAAAAGCTGGGAGGGGAGCAGGGTGTTTCTCCAAGGAGGAGGCCAGAGTTTCTCCTCCCTGTCCCAAGAGCCATCCATGAAGTGTCTGAGGTGCTCTTGGCTACCAGGCCTAGGGTGGGTGGAGGACTTGAGACCACAGTAGCTCAGGTGGAGACCCACTGGCATGGCCCCAGGAAAGCTTGCACAGACCACATTCTCCTGCCTTTACGGCCAGGATGGATAATTTGCCCCTACAGATCCGAGCAACATCTCTGCCAAAGGAGCAACTCGCCCCCTCTCTGCTGTGGGAACACATCCCTGACGTGACTTTTCTCCTGCCAGTGCCAACTCAGACAGAAACCATTCCCAACCCCGGATGCTGGCAAACCAGCACAACTCCACTGTCCCCGAGGGCACATCCCGCTCCATTGCGTCATCCAGATGGGCAGCTGCCACCAGCAGATGCAGTGGCTCTGCACCCAACATCTGCCCACGGCCACGTCCCAGAAGCACCCGTACGTTGGGACATCGCACTGCCTGCTGTGTCACAGCCCCTTTGGAAGCAATGGCCAAAGGGCTGGGGGCACATGGGGGCACAGCTGGGAAGTCCCTTTGCCTGGGGGAGCGCCCGAGCAGTGCTATTCCCAAGGAGGAGCTCACAAAGGCACCCGTGGGCACTGTGAGACACAATGGAAAAGCTCATCTGGCCCTTGGGTCGTGCCCTTGCCCCCCTGTCTCCCCACTCCTACCTGCTCTTGTCCACAGCATCCTGCTCGTCCATCTCGTCCGCGCTGCAGGTCGCGCTCGAGTCGCTGTCGGGGTTCACCCCGGGGCCTTTACTGCCCTTGTGGCTCTCCTTCTTCTCGGCCTTGGGCGTCCCCTCCGTCCCCGCCGTCCCCGCGCTGCCGACGCCGCTTTCCACCTTCTTGTCATTCCCCTTGTCCTTCTCCTGGCTCTCTTCGCTCTCCTCCTTCTTCACCTCGCTCTTGCAGGGCTCCTCGCTCGCCTTCTCCTCCGGCTCCTCCGTTTTCCCCACGTCCACCCCCAGGTCCTCCGGCACCTTCTCCTCAGTGCTGGGCGGCTCGGGAGCCGTCTCCGGCGGGGGGCTGGCGGCAGGAGCGGGGTTGGCGGGGGGAGCAGGGGGAGCGTCGGGGGGTGTTGGAGCCTCTTCCCACTTGACTGCCGGTTCTGTGCCGGCGTCACCTCCCGGCCCGGGTGGTGCCTTGGCCCCGTTTTCGCCTCCTTCTTTGGCTTCGGGCCTTGGCGAGGGAATGCTCTCGGTGTCGGAGCTGTTATTTACTGCAGCTGAGAAAAGGGAAGAAATAAAAATAAGGATCAGCCTGAGATTCTTGCTTCCCATATCGCTGCCTCCACCCCCTCCCTTGGGAAGAGAACGCCCTCGTTCCTCTGAGGGGGAGATGATCCCGGGGCTGGGAGAACTGTGCTGGGATCCCCGGATCCAGAGCCTGCTAAGCAAAGGGCTGCTCTGGGGGCCTCTCTGCTTGCCCAGCACGGCTGCTAACCCCCACCCAAACACAGAATCACACGCCCAAAAGCCTGGAGACTGAGTGACTGGGAAGATGGATTTTAAGGGAAAACCCTGGCTGCTGGCTGGTCTTGCAGGACAAGACCTGCTCCCTTCTCGCCCTCTCACCCATGGCACATGTTCAGCTGCCCCAGACCAGGCACCTCACTGGCACCCTGCCCGCTGACTTACATTGCCTGTGCCCCTGGCTCTGCCACCCCTGGGGCAGCTGGGATCATCCCAAAACACTACACGTGTTTGTTGTTATTCAAGCCACTGGTGGCAGAAGAAAGGAGGTCAGGGTTGGCGAAAGGAAAGCGCTGGCAGTGCTGCAGGACAGGTTAATTATTACACGGGAAGGATCATTCCCAGATCTGCCACCAGCGGCCTGACGTGAGCTGGAAGCACAAGCGTCGGTGCACCGCTCGGAGTTAGGTGCTGCCAAGAGATTGTTTCTACAGCTGGGGAGAGGATCGCTCCCTCCAAGCCTCTGCCGGACAAACACGGCCAGGGCCAGAACACCAGGAGATTTCCACAGTCCCATCCCAGCATGTCCCCACCGGGCAGGGCTCTCACGCTCGTGCCCCAAAGGCTTCCTCACATGTGTTCCTTGACTTGCCTCTCTCCACAGCAGCACAGCCAGCTTTCCAACGCTGGTGAGAGGAGTGCCACAGAGGGACTGCGTCCTAAGAGCTTGCATCGGAGCACATCCATCTTTCCTCAGAGTGAAATCGTACCACACTCATCGGGAATCTCTGCCTTGTCCAATCTCACTCACTTGCAATCAAGAAATGAGGTGTCCCATCACCCACCCAGGACAAAGTTCACAATGTGTATGGCCAAACTCTTCCCAACTGCCACTTGATGCTGCTCTGAATGCCATGCTGACACATCCAACAGCGTCTCATCCCAAGCTCAGCTGAGCTCCAGACTCCCTTGCATTCCCTCCAGATGCTGAATCCATAGTCTACACTCTAACTCCCACACCGAGTCTTTCCCCCCGTCCCTGGACTGGCCACACGGCACCTGCAACTCCAAGGTATTGCCTGAGCATCCCCAAACGTCACCCTGGAGCCAGCGGCCATCTCCTGAGTAACACCACCCTGGCACTTCCGTGCCCATTACCTTTCATTTTCATCCCCCTGCTCACGCTTTTCCACAGCTCTGTAGGGCACACCCCAGCAGCAGAACAAGAGCCGGTGCTTGGAGAGTAAGGCTCGGAAGCACGTCAAGAGATCCGTCTCTAATCTCAAAATCATGTTGTTTCCTCTCAGGCACTCTTACAAAGAGCAGTAACTACCTTTTACTCTGCTCCTGTGAGTCACGTATCACCTCGCATGAAGATTTACCTGGAATCTGCCTTGTAATGAGTCACTCACAAGGACGATTTGAAAAGATTTCCCATTTCAAGTCCCATTAGCCTGGGTGCCAAGGCCAGGAACCAGCGTGGTGCCAGAGTGCCGGTTAAGTTATTAAATTACTTTGACAGAAGTCAAATGGGCATTGTTGGAAAATTGTGCACATTTTCTCTAAACTCCAAACTGCCGTGCTTTCAAAGCGATAAATAGCTGAAAATTGTCACTTTCAAGTAGTTTGCTTTCTTTGGTATGGCTGGGAGGGAGGAAAACGCTGCCTTAAAAGGGAAAGGAGGAGGAAAAGCCCCACCAAGATGCATCAGCCTTGCTGGTGGGAGACCATGGCTTCCCCTGCCTTTGCTGCAGTGCTGGGCTCTGGGAACTCCACTGCCCAGGAAAGCAGCAATGCCCTGATGGGATGGGGATGGGCGCACACAGACCTTGGTGGGTTATCTCTCCTTGAGCCCCTGATAAGCTCCATGACAGCCCACAGTGGTGGCTGTCTAAGAGCACGCAGGGACCCTCCTTTGGAGCAAAACACCAAGAAGTGTGATTTACAAGAGGCCCTGGGAAGCTGTGCGCTCTTGGAAAGCGCACTGACGGAAATCAGAAACCAAAGGGCTCCCAAAAATAGCCACCCATCCAGACAGACACGGGAGGAGGGCAGTGATCCAGGGCACTCCTCGCAAGCGTGATATCCAGAGGCATCCAAAATGCCACGAATGCCTTGTGCTGTGAAGACACCGTCACCTCGGTGTGCCTTTGGGGTGACAGACCCCTTTCGAGTGCTGACATTTGCAGCCCCGGAGAGGCCGTGCGTGGTGCCTCTGCCTCAACTGGGCAGCAAAGCCAGCAGAGCTGAGCACGTTCCCTGCCAGAGCCCCCTCCCGCCTCACCTTCCGCCTCCTCCGCCATCTCCTCCTCGTTGCCGCTCGTCCCCGACACCTCCATCTCCTCGTCCTCAGCTGCGGGAGGGAAGGCGGCTTCTTCGTTCTGAACAGCGGCGCCTTTCTTCTTCTTCCTCTTGGCATTCCTTTCTTTCTCCTGTGGAAGAAAGAGAGGATGGTGAGAGGCAAAGCCCACGGGGAGTTACGGGGGAGCAGAGAGCACTGGTCCTGCCCAAAGCATCAAGAGGGATGCTCACACCGCCAGGGACCCCCTGCCCTCGGTCAACCCTGTGAGCACCAGGCTTTGGGACCAGACTCGCCTGCTGAAAGCCCGGCAGCGTGGCGTCACCTGGCCAAAAACTTTTGACCGCTGTGCAGTCAAAAACTGGCCAAAAACTTTTGACCCCAGCCTGGCTCCACGTGGAGCTCCAGCCACGGCCAGCAGCGACTGTTCAAGGGAAGAATGGCACAGATACACGGACAAGGCACAATCGTGCAGAGGTCACCAGTGCAAGGCTGGCAAGAGGCCGGGGGTCACATGTCTGCTCATGACACACGTGTGACGTGTTGGTCCTGCGCACTTCCAGGCTCCACCTCCAGCTACACAAACACGCGTGGCCGCGACTTGACGCTCATCTGCAGATAACGAAGCTGGTGCCCCAGATACGGCCCGGCCAACATTTCCATGCACCTGCTTTCATCTCCCCTTTGGCAGGTGCTGCCAAAGAACTTTGACTCCCATGCCAGGGCAGCTGTCACTGGTGGACAGTGGCATGCTCAGGGCAGCACAGCACCCCAAAGGTGACTGCCCGGTGTCCTGGCTTGCCCTGAGACAGCCCTGACCTCCCTGGCTGGAGCACGTGCCACAGCCACGAGGGTGCGGACAGCTGCTCCCTCCTGCAGACCTGAAGGAAAAGTCTCGGCTTTGCTATTGTTTCCTGCTCTTGTTGCTTGAGTAAATATTACCAGTAGGAACAGGCTCATCATCTCCGGCTCTCCCTGCAAACCCCACATGAGTGACGTGTGTAGGACGTTTATTTACATGGATGAAAAGATAAAGCCGTGGTGGAAACGTTAACTTTGCTGCTGGATCTCTGTGCTGGGAAGAGCTGGTCCCCCCCCTTCCCCCACCCCCAACTTTTCAATCCTTTAGAAAACTTCCAGATAAAACAAACAAATACAACTGCTTTTTGCTTGGAAACGCTGCTTGCTCAAAATCTATTTTTATCAAACTGGGCAGGAGAGAGGGAAAAAAGGCACTTCAGAACGGGCTCTGTGCAGGCGCGGAGAGGCGGCGGGAGGAATGCCAGGCTCTGTGCTTCCCTTGCCCCATCCCAGCCCTGGCGGTGATGCCCTGGTGCTGCCGGCGTTCGCGCCTCTGCCACGGCAGCGATTCAGCACCGCACGTTCCTGTGTGAAGCAGCAGTTCCCCATCACGCTAAGGCAGTGACAAAGCGCCGACGTTACTATGGCAAAGACTTCTCTGCCTCTTACTCACGGGTCCGTGACTCAGCCACGGGCAGGAGCAGGCTCCTCACTGGGAATTAGCTGGGAACCAGCCTCTGCCACAGCACCCTACTTGGCCACAGCCTGGGGCTGGCAGCTGCTGGCAGAGCAGAGCAGCAAGCAGCCCCAGGGGTACCGTGGGTCCCTCTCCTGGCAGATCCCACCGCTGGTATTTAGGGAAAATTATGTGAAATACGGGCAGCAGACCCTGGCTACATCTAGAGATGTGTTCAAGGCCACCACTTTGTCTCTTATCACGCCTACAACTCCAGACTCCTTGTGCAGTCTTGCTCCTCTCTACCTGCCACCAGATATTTCTTCAGGAGCACCCAGGACTCGGTGCCACTCAAGCGTTCTGACTCGCCAAGACCACCGAGGATGTACGCTGCGCACAGCAAGGACACGGAACCCTGCACGAGGGGTCACTCCATGCCTTGTTCTTCACAATGTCTTTCTGGGCCATCCCAACAAATTCAGCCTCTCCCTGCACTCACCACCTGATGTGACAGCAACCAAGCAGCTCCCCAACCCCTGTCCTAACAGCAGGACCAAAGCAAGTCAGACACACTCATTCCCCAGAAGGAGAGGCCACCAGACTGCACTCCTAAAGCAGTTTTGCTGTGCAAAGCCAGCATCATCCAAAACAGCAAGGAATTAAAGAAATGTTGCTCAGAGGAGGTCCACAGGACTTGGTCTCCAAGCACGACCAGCCCCAGCCCCGGGGATAACAGGCCCCTCTTCCCTGCACAAGCCAAAACAAGCCCCAGCAGTCGGCAGACCAAAGTGACAATCACACGGCAGACTGATCCCAGTGAAGACAGTGCCTAATCTCCAGCCATTGACAGAGGGAGCAGCTCCGAGGACACCGTGTATCCCAATGCCCTGCTTTCCTTAAATGCCAAGATTAGCGAGTGCAGCGTGCAGAAGGTCAAGGCTAAGTGACGCTGATGCCTGGGACACATCCGAGTGGCGCAGCAGCGAAACCAAGCCAAAACACACAGCAGGGCAGATAAGTGAAGCCTCAAGGTGGCCTGACCCTGCCCCAGCAGTAACAGGCTGCCTGTCCCAGGGTGCAGCCGGCTGGTTTGGTGCCTGCTTCCCATCCCGCACCGGCCACTGCCGCCGGCACGGCCCCACCGCTCCTCAGAGCCACCTGCATGCTGCTGGAACCCGGTGTCACACCTACCTGGAAGAGGAGGCTACAATATTAACGAGCCCTTTTTGGGAAACAAATGAGATCTGCTAATTAAGTTTACTCTCATTTAGCACGAGGAGGAAAAGCAGAGCCACTGCGCTTCCCTGCACGTGATCAGCAATAGCTGGTGGTGGTGAGGTCAAGGAGTGATCTGTGGGTGTCATGGCAAAATTAAGCGATGCCACGCTGCTGCACCACGTGCTTCCTCCGCAGAGGTCATGGCTGATACTGGGTATAGGATGAGATTTGGAGGCTCGGTTTGCTTGGGAATATATTTAGGAGTCAGGAAGGAAGGTCTATGGCAATTTAATCTCAGTTGTTCTTTTATTTTATTCCGCTTTCTGGCATCTGCTGTTGCCACAAAACAATAGAGTACAATAAATAACAGCTGAACGTTCATTGTTCTTCTCCACGACCGAATCCCACAGCCTCCAATGCTCGAAAAATAAAATGATGATGCTGATATAAACTGCAAGTGAGAGTGAGCAATTAGACTGGAGAAGTCTAGCGGCTGCCTTGGAGGGACGGATGCAGGGAAAAATGTGGTTCTGCAGAAAAACACTTCCGTGATATAATTTCTGCAACATTAGGGAGCAGAGTAAATTAATACACACCGGCTCCACTGCCAGCAAAGCTGTATGATCTTATTTCAGATTCTCCCCAGTAATGAACAATGATATCTTTCTAATGTAACTTTTTATATTCAGAGGGCTTGATGCACATTTCACAGAATATTTCATTCCAGCCTTTATATGGGTCTGGGGGTCTTTTATATAGTTTGTTTGCTTTGTTTCTAAAAACAATTCGGTGAAACATGGGAACACAGGAGTGTCTCTGTGCATAGAGAATTAATAAAAAAGAATTGCCGATGTCTTCTCTTTCTCTCATTCCTATAGACTGACTAGGATATTAAATTCCTGGGTGAGTCATTGAATGTTTTCCTGTCTTTCTTTTTACTCTTGCTGTAATAGCTTGCTTGGAAAGATTCCTGCATTGAACATTGTCCTTTGCATTTTCAAAGCACCCCTTGGGGGTTTAGCCATGTGAATTCTATTAGCCAGAAACTGGGAACCCCAGGATACTCTACAAATGAAATAATTATAATCTTTAGTGGCTCTTAGCAGTCCAAGCTATCTCCAGAACACCAAACAAGCCCCACTACATTCACACCCTGCACCGCATGCCAGGAAAGAAGCAGCGTTAGCCCCATCTGAAGGGGAAACTGAGGCATGGAGAGATGTGCACATCTGCTCACAGTGCTGAAGAAAACCTGTTTCAGAGCCAGGCTTTCCTCACATTGTCCAAACCCCTGATTTTCTTTGGGGCAAACCAAAGCAGTTTACTGCAGGTAACTGCAGAACCTGCAAGGCACAGGCTGGTGTGGCCCAGCCAGGCTCTCTGCTCACCGGGGTGGAACAGCCCAATCTCACCAGAGACAAAGTATTTACACAGCCATCGGAACTTCCATCCTGGCCAACGCACCACAGCCCTGCTCCTCCTCCTGCTCCTTATCTCCCTGAGTACCAGCCACGCTCCAGACACCCAGGCATCTCCCACGCAGCAGCCCTGCCTCATCCAGACCTCCCAGGGACAGACGGGTGGACAGCCCTTCCCCGTGCCACTCCACAGGCCCCACAGCTTTCCCCCAACATGATAAAGGCCCCCCTCGGCTGTGGGAAGCATCCAAGCACTCGCCAGGAAATACCCACAGTGCCCAACGCAGGCTGGGACAGGGCTCTCACCATTTTCAGTTTGTGCTGCTGTAGGATCTCGTCCAGGTTCTGCCTCTTCTTGTAGTTGAAGTAGAAGTTTTTGCACTGCGACACGGTCTTGGAGCCCACCATCCTGGCAATGGCCGACCAGTTCCGCCCATGCTCAAGGAGACCTGCGGTTGGAGGAGGGACAGAGGAGAAAGGTTTAACACCAGATGCGCTCGCACAAGGGCAGCATTATCCACGCAGGATGGGAAACCTCCTCCGTGCAAGCCAAACTCCACAGGAACAATATGGTCAGTAGCACCTGTCTGAATGGCTGCTAGGCCAGGGGATGACCTATGAAAGCCTGTTTTTCTTTCCAAAGGCAAGAAAGGCACTATGCTGACCATCTCTGGAATAAAATACATCCCACAGCCATGCCTTAGCCAGCCACCGGGCAGTCACGAGGACGAGCGGTGCTCCCTTTCCTTTGGGACGGCTGCAGCAGGTGTTGGCACGCCCAAGAGAACTTGGGACAGCTGCTCTCAGTCCCTAATATGAAGCAAAGGCTCTTCCCACTCTCCTGTGTCCCAGTGAGGATTTCAGAGGGGAAGCAAGGCACACAGCCCTGTTAGGGAAGGGGAGGGAAGCCCAGGCAGGCAAGTGGCAGCATCCCACAAGGGAAGCCCAGGTGATGTCCCTGGCTGGGAAGAGGCGTGCCAGGGGATTAGTGCTGATCACAGGCTCATGAGCAAAAGCAGCTTCCCAGGTCAGGCACCACGCCAAGGGCTGGCAATCCTGGCCAGATGGTGCCACCTGAACACGGGGCTCCTGTCAGCACTGGGGCAAACCCAGCAGGGTGGAGGAGGATGAGGAGGAGGAAGGAGACAGTCAGCACCTCGTGTCCTTGCCATCTCTGCGGGGGTATCTGAGCACCCCTTGTCCTGCAGATGGAGGTAGGAGTTACAACCACTGCCAAGGGGTGGGTGCAGTGGCACCCCAGGCTCCTGGAGGGGACCTGTGAAAGCACCATCCAGGTTTTCCATGAAGCAACGCTTCGCTGCCTGCAATTATTCCTGCTGCGTGGCTGGTCCTTCATGTGGTGTCTCGTGGGGCTGGAGCTGCCACCAGCCTGTGGGACACTTCCAGCCTGGCTTGCTCATGACTGCCCATGTGATGCCACTGTCAGGCCAACAGTTCCCTAGCCCTTCCCTGCACCTTGTGAGGGCACAGGATGCAGTCTGTAAGCCCAGGGGCACCATATTGCCACAGAAAAGTAACTTCAAGATGAAAATCAGCAGGGAATTAACCTGCTAAGAACATCTTTCTCCTTTGCTGGGGGATTTTATGCCCAGAGGCCACCAACCACAGAGCCCTGTGTGGCTGGGAGTGGGCACTGAACACTTGGCTCCATATCCAAGCCCTTCCCTGGCTGCTCTGACACCATGGTGCTTGGGACCACGGTGAGTGCCACACTGGGGCTCTTGGCATGGCTGTTTGTGCCTGGGAACATGGCAGCTGTGCCCCAGCCCTGCTGCCAGCCTCCTGCCAAGCTGCTGCCATGTGTCAGCCCGGCCCTCAAGTGCCAGCCCAACCTCTGCTTCAGCCCAACAACAAACCCCAGGGGACGGGCTGATCTCAGCACAGCCACACGCAACCGGGCCCCAGGGACGCGCCTCCAGCCAGGATCTGTTCTGTGAGTCCGTGCAAGGGGAGGGCACGGCTGCATTGAATACATGGCACCATGTACCCCCAGAGAGATCAAATTCCCCTCCCTGCTTCCCAGGTCCTGGAGAAAACCAGCAGCACTCAGCACAGCAGGAGTTAACATCCAGCTGGTGCCTGTATCCTGCCCGTCCCAGCACCAGGCTTATCAAATTGCATGTATGAGGCATCACATGCACTGAGCACCAGAAAGGCCCTGGCAAGCCAAGAAACAAGTTTGAGCTTTAACTCTGCAACTCCCAGCCTCGCTCAGCCAAACCCACGACCTCTGTCACCCCGCTGGCAGGCTGGAACTTCTTAAAAAAAAAAAAATAGATAAAAAAAATCACATCCGGCCACCAATCCTGAGGCAACGAGTCCTCCCCCTGCCGTTGCTGAATGCCACAGGGGAAAACAGGACAGTCCCCAGTGTCACAACCCATCCCCTCTGACACAACCCACTGCTGCCGTCCAAAGCAAACAAGCAGCTCTGTCCCTCTGTTCATCACCGCACTGGTGGCCCAGCACCAAGTGTGACAGCCAGGGCCAAGGCTGACTGTGTGCCCCGGGCAAAGCTGAAACGAAGACACTGGCAGCGGTGTGGATGTGCCATGAGCACGGGTGCTTTGGCAGGAAAGATGCCAGGAAGCAGGACCTGGCATGGCAGAGCTCGGGGCTGGCGGGGTGATGGATGTCAATGCGAGTGGTCCCCAGCGTGGAGTGACCTTTACCAGCCACAGGCAATGCCAGCTCCTGGCTGTCCTTCCCCCTGCCCAGGCTGGCTGTGCCCCTGCTCACCGGGACACTGCTGAAGGAGCCTGCAGCTGACCAGGCAGGTGGCTGCGTCCGTGCTGCGCTCGGGAGGAGGAGGAGGAGGAGGAGGCTGCCTGCAGCCCCTGCCTGTGGGACCGGCAGGGAGCCCCGCCACTCTCCTTCTACATGAAACCACAGCGAAACAGCAACACCTGCTTCCCACGCTGTAGTTATCTGCACACTCGGGAAGGATCAGCCGAGACACCCCCGGACGTGCCCGTAAGCTCCCGGCTCGCCAGGCACCCCATCTCCATGAGCTCCTTCAGCAGAGCCGCCCCCAGAGCCTGCTCCCCCTGCCCTGCGCTCCCCGGCGCTCCAGCCCGGCACGGCAGCACCAGCCCGCCTCGGCACACGCGGCCCTTGGTTCCGCATCGCAACTGAAACTATGACTAACCGAGTTATCAGATCCTCAGGAAGGCTGAGCTCCTCGGCTCGGGGCGGGGGCTCCGGACGCAGGGTCTGCCGCAGGCACGCAGCCACACACAACCTTGAGGTTAACCCCATCCTTCGGACCCCAACACCCGACTTACGTGCTCCGGCGGGCAGGGAGCACACCTGGAGTGTGCAGCGGGTGGGCTGGGAAGGACACGGCTGTCAGGGCACTTCTTCAAAGCCCCCCCGGGCACGGCAGCCCGCGGCAAAGCGCTGCGAGTGCTCCGCTCACACCCTCCCCACGCATTTCGCTTTCGCTCCCTCGCAGCAGCCGGAGACAGAGAAGAAAGCAAAGCCGGTTCCTTAAATCCTGGGGGCGAGAGGATTTCAGAGCCATGGGCGGCCGGGAGCGGCGAGCGAACGGGCACCGAGGCTGGAAACCAGGTCACAGGCGGCAGACTCCTGACCCCGATGGCAGAAGTTGGTGGGAACACATGCTCCGGCCCCAGCGCTCTTCCCTTTGGAGCGAACAGCGTTCTCCGCTCTCCTCCTGCTCGCTCTCCGGAGCGTTCCAGCCGGCTGCAGCCGCGGTTGTTAAGGTGGATGGAAGCGCCGCCAGTATTTTCTCCCCTACCTCATCTCCTTGCTCAGCAGCTCGGGGCTATGGGGAGACTGTGCAGTTTCAGGAGATGCCCGACGTTGCCAAGAA